>LPNX010433696.1:319567-408198 GCA_001517045.1 Pseudotsuga menziesii
CATAGAGCCAGCCCTTTTTGATGTTGGATGTGGCATCCACGGAAGGAACCAATCCTCTCACCATGTCACAGCTCTTACATCCGACCATGGAAGGAACCAATCCTCTCACCATGTCAGAATGGCACAACACTTACATCTGATCATGGAAGGAACCAATCCTCTCACCATGTCAGAATGGCACAACACTTACATCTGATCATGGAAGGAACCAATCCTCTCACCATGTCAGAAGGGCTCAGGATGGACACATCACTTCCTCTTGGGAGGAACCTCGATTTGGAGAACACCAAGCTTCTCCCTGAAGTACTCAAACTTCACCCTAGCCAATGGCTTAGTCAACACATCAGCTATCTGTTCGTCCGTCGCAACATACTGGAGCTTCACTGCTCCTCTCTGCACCATATGCCTGATATAGTGATACTTGATCTCGATATGCTTTGACTTGTCATGGAATACTGGATTCTCTGACAACTTTACACAACTCTGGTTGTCACAGTATATACAAGTAGCATCTAACTCGAGATCAAATAAATCAGACAGTAGCTTCCTCAGCCATACTGCCTCACAACTAGCTGAACAGGCTGCAACATACTCTGCTTCAGCTGTACTCAGTGCCACACATGATTGCTTCCTGCTAAACCATGAGATCACACCTGATCCCATACTGAAGCAATGCCCTGAAGTGCTCTTCCTATCGATGGCACTGCCTGCCCAATTTGAATCAACATAACCCTCCAGGTTAATCCTTTGATCAGCCTTATACTTGAGCCCATAATCAACCGTACCCTTCAGGTACCTCAGAATATGCTTTGCAGCAGCCAAGTGAACATGTCTCGGATCTGTCAAGTATTGGCTTAAGGTGTTCACAGCAAAGCAAATATCTAGTCTCGTGTTCGTCAGGTACATGAAGGACCCAATAATCTGACGATACATCGTGGCATCAATTGTCTCTAATGAAGCATCACTCAATAGCTTCAGGTTTGATTCCATAGGTGTGGTTAATGCCTTGCAGTCCATCATCCCAAATCTCTTCAGGATCTCTACTGCATACTTTCCTTGTCCAAGGAAGATTCCATCTGTAGTCTGCCACACCTCCATACCTAGGAAATAATGCATCATTCCCAAGTCCTTCATCTCGAACTTAGCAGCAAGCTTTCTCTTCGTATCAACAATCAACCCATCCATACCTGTCACAAATAGATCATCTACATATAGTAGAAGTATCACCGGGTTGCCATCTTCCACCTTGTAGTAAAGGTTGGAATCTGCTTTACTCTTGGTAAAGCCCAAACTGGATAGAAAGCTGTCAATTCTGTCGTACCATGTCCTGGGTGCCTGTTTCAAACCGTACAGGGCTTTCTTCAATCTACACACATGAGACTCCCTGTCATGTGTCTCAAAACCGAGTGGCTGCTCCACATACACTTCCTCTTCTACTACACCATTCAAGAAAGCAGTCTTGACATCCATTTGGTGTATCTTCCATTTCATTACTGCAGCCAGAGCAAGTACCGATCTGATGGAAGTGTATCTGGCTACAGGTGCAAAGTTTTTTTCATAGTCTATTCCTTCTTTCTGAGAGAAACCCCGAGCCACAAATCTTGCCTTATACTTTTCAATGCTACCGTCTGCAACATGCTTGACCTTGTAGATCCATTTGGAAGTTACAACTGACTTTCCTTCTGGTCTNGAGAGAACCCCCGAGCCACAAATCTTGCCTTATACTTTTCAATGCTACCGTCTGCAACATGCTTGACCTTGTAGATCCATTTGGAAGTTACAACTGACTTTCCTTCTGGTCTTGGGACAACATCCCAAACATCATTCTTCATGATCGATTAATACTCTTCGATCATTGCATCCTTCCATTTTTTCCGTTTTGCCACTTCTTCATATTTGGAAGGTTCTTTATCAATGAAGTCACATAGTAAAGCTACATAACTGGAACATGATCTGGTCCTCTTTCTTTCTCTGAGATTCTCTTCTGGAACCCCATATCTTTCCGCACCTTGGATAATCTCTCGTACCCAAGCAGGTTTCCTCTTGTAAGGATTCTTCTCCTGTGGTAGATCTACAGGTCTTTGTGGTTCTTCAAATTCTCGATCTTCTTCTTGAGTTTCTTCGATCATGATTGTATCATGAATTCTGGGAGCTTCTGCTTCTTCAGGTTCTTCAGCAGGTTTCTTTCTGGATTTGATGTAGGCTGAATCTTCGTCAAATGTTACATCCCTGCTGATGTCAATCTTTTTGAACCCTGGGAAGTATATTCTGTAAGCCTTCGAGCTTTCAGAGTATCCCACAAATATACCCTTCTTTCCTGAAGGATCTAATTTCGTTCTCTTCTCTTTTGGAATGTGTATGTATACAGGATAGCCAAATATTCTGAGATAGCTAACTTTTGGTTTCTTGTCAGAGAAGACTTCTTCAGGAGTTTTGTTCTCGAGTACTCTGTGTGGAGTACGGTTCTGTACATACACTGCTGTTCTGGCTGCTTCTGCCCAAAGATGCATAGGAAGATCTTGATCATGAAGCATAGCTCTTGCAGCTTCCATGATGGTTCTATTCTTTCTTTCTACAATCCCATTCTGTTGTGGATTGTAAGGAGTGGACAACTCCCTCTTAATCCCTGAGTCCTTACATAGTTTCTTGAACTCATTTGAAGTGAATTCTCCGCCATTGTCTGATCGAAAACTCTTGATCTTCTTTTCAGTATGGTTCTCGATCAAGGCTTTGAATTCCTTGAACTTGCTAAACACTTCATCTTTATTCTTCATGAACTAAATCCATGTCTTCCTAGAAAGGTCATCAATAAAAGAAACATAGTACACATACCTGCTTAGTGAGCTTGATGACATTGGTCCGCATACATCGGAGTGGATGATTTCCAAGATTCCTTTTGCTTTGCTCTCGCTACTTGGAAATGTCTTCTTTGTGTTCTTTCCTTTCGCACATCCTTTGCAGACCCCTTCATGTTTTGCTTGAATTTCTGGAAGACCTTCAACAGCTTTGCTCGCAAGTGGTAGTGCTTTGTAATGTACATGTGCAAGCCTTCTATGCCAAAGTTCAGTTGGTTCTACTGTGTCATGAACCAAAGCTTGATCTGGTTGGCCCTTCAACTTGTATAGACCTCCTTCTTGTTCTCCAATCACTATTGCATTGTCAAAAGTCTTTCCCTTTGGCCACATAAGAACTTGGCCATCTACAAAAGCAACCCTCATTCCTTTTGCATCCAATGCAGATATGGAGAGGAGGTTCTTCTTTAGTCCTGGAACAAATAATACATTCTTCATCTTCAAAGACTTTCCACAGTCTAGTTTATAGAAGGATTCACCACCACCTTTTATTGGATACTGGTAGTTATCCCCAAGTTTCACCTTGTGAGGTGACTCATGTTCAAATAGCTTCACAAATGATTCTTTGAATCCCGTCATGTGCTTGGAAGCACCACTGTCTATAAGCCAATCATTGCTTCCATGTGAAACAGTGCCCGTGAGAGCAGAGATCAGTACATATTCATCCTCACTTGAAGAGTCATCCCTCTCTTGTCTGATTCTCTTTGTGGAAGGTTCATCATCCTCTGCAGCATGGGCATGATGTCTTCTCTTGTTTGCCTTTTTCTTTAGATTTTTTTTGTTAGGGCAGAATCTGGATATGTGACCTTTCTCATCACATGTGTAACATCTAATAGTATTCAGATCTTTTCTAGAGTGTGAGATCTTACCTTTGGAGTGATAATTGCTCCTCTTGTTTTTCTTGGAGTGAACTGTGAGAGCTTGATCTTCACTACCCATCTTCTCTTCTCGAGCTGCTATCTGAGCTTCTTCGTGAGAGCATTCTTCCCATAGTCTGCTGAACTTGACTAACTTCTTTCTGACACAGATTTCTTGAATGAAAGAGTCCCATGATCTAAGGAGACCATTCAAGGTGGTCATCACAATCTCTGCATTTTCCACTTCTTCATCTACCGCTTCTAGCTACTCTTTGATCTGAGAAACCCTTGTAAAGTAAGACTGAATAGTCTCAACATTCTGGATCTTCACATTCTTCAATTGGTTTCTCAAAGTCATCTTCCTGTTTATGTTCTTCCCTTCAAACAATTTGGTTAGGGCATCAAACATAGCTTTAGGGGTCTTGAGGGACGACACCTGTGGTATGAGATGATCCTTGATAGAATCAACAATGATTCTTTTTGCCATAACCAACTTCTTCTTATGCAAGGCCTTAGCCTCATCTCCCTCTGGAACTGGAACCTCCTCATTGATATAGGAGTCCAACTCATTCTCTTCCAGAACCAGGGAGATCCTATACTTCCAAGCTCGGAAGTTATCAGCTCCCTCAAGCTTTTCATCAAGCTTGGTATGATGAGACATCTTAAACTGAGAACCTCAAATGGAAATACAAAAGATTTAGATGTTACCAGGTCAAGATGTCGGATCTAGATTTGGAGCTGAAATCCTGTAGTGCTGGTTCAGTAGCAAATTAGGGTTTTGTTTTTTCGGAGTTCTGTCCACCCAAATGCCTTGAAATTTGTCCCTAACTTCGATTTTGGGTAGGAGATCAATTTAGGCCTGGGCTCACTGAAAAATTCTTCTTCTGTAAAAAGCCCTAATTTTCGGCAGCAGTGTTGGGTCCAAAACTAAAAAACCTCAGAATTGGATTTTGCTTCGACAGAAAGATGCGCCCTAAGGAGGAGAGTTGTTCCACCTTACTTTAGCTGAAAATATGTGGAGGAAGATCCACAAACTAGGAAGCCCTAGTTTCCGCAACTGCACAGTGTCTTTTTCTCATGTTAGCTTTGATACCATGTTAGAATTTCATCATTAAGCTAGCATTATATTTGGATCTTTACTGAGAGAATAACAAGCACAACAATCAAACACAAAAGACAATGAACACAATGTTTATCCTAGGGGAAACCATAAATGGTGAAAACCCCGCAACTTCCTCAGAGATAGAATCGACACCAAAATAGAAAAGCCCCAAAACAGTAAGTGATCTCCCGACAGCAGTAACTTTCTTCTTGTCTAGGCCCAGTGTCTTCTCCTTCCTCAACTATGTGCTACACTTGAGTGTGTATAAGTTGTGTAATAAATAGAGACTCCAGTTCTCTATTTATACTAATCCTGACATGACTAAAACCCTACCAGGGCCGACCTCTACTAGGAGAGTCTAATAACCCTATTGCCCCGGAACTGCGGGGACTTTAACCCTTAGACAATAGGAGGGTTACCCACAATGACTTGACATGACTTGTTTACTTGATAGACCTTCCCGATAGGAACATCGGGGCATGACATAACTCAAGTACATCCCAGAATAAACATCGGGTTACAATATATAAGAAATACAAGTGAAATACATTCCGAAGTTACATATACATCAACAACAACGCTTCTTGTCGCTTCCTACAACGCTTCCTGTCGCTTCCCCCATTAAACAACGCCTACGACCCGCAGAAGAAAGGAAAGGGACGTGATTTGGTTTTTGGAGGGAAGGAGGAGGGCTTTGGGGGATAAACCCTAGGGTTTCTTAGATGGTGCAAATCAAGGAACTCTAGGTATATGTGGCACTGGGGTTGTATTTTTTATAAATAATCACCATTCTTTCACTCTCAAATATGGTGCTGGGCATGGAACTAATAGTAGTGTTGAATTCTTTGAACTATGGGTTCTGATCAAATTTTCTTTATTTTAACTGGTGGTGTGAAGTGATCCATAGGCTGAGGAATATCATCTTAACATAACAGTGGACCGTGAAAATCTTATTTTGTGACCAAGTTTTTTTTTATTTTCTTCCATTTAGGCACTGGAATGTTGTCAAGAAGGGCATGGAATTACACCTATTGAAGAAAATTTCTGCTGTGATTATTCTGAGAATAGTTGCAGAAACTAGGACTAGATAATAATAGTGCTAGAATCAAGCCCTGGAGGCTGGGATACATAAATATGAAAATAAATTGAAGCTAGCCTCAAATAAAACAATAAGTGCGAAGTGGCCCCAAACATAGACTCAAGCATTAACATCTCTTAATGAAATGCTGAATTATGAAGAGCTTGTATTGTGACCCAGTTTTCATAATTATTTTTGGCTTAGGCACTATAATGTTAATCTTTTGCTAAAATGTTGTTGGAACAACATGGAATTATACCTAGGAAAGAGATAAGATAATTTTATTAATGTCCAACTAATGAACACAATAGTAGGTCAATGCGACTGGTGAATACAATAGATAAGATTTTAATTGAACCCAAGGGCATTAATTTTAAACATACCAGTAGAAACTCAGCTCAAGAAATAATAATAATAATAATTTGATTGAAGATCGCAGCCTAGCCAGAGATCAAATTAATGTACAAGATCCCCTTGTTTGTGGAATAAGGGACCCCCTCACGCAGCAATTTAATTTCTAACATTAATGTACACACCCTACCCTTTAGGTTTGAACCTGTAACCAGTAAGAAGGAAACATGTGCTCTTAACCACTATAACACCCTCAAATGCGAATTTGAAAATGCCGGGGAAACTTAGCTCAGGTAACAATCCTCTAATAAATCCCTAGGCTATGAAAATAATAGAATGATATTAAGATAGCCTCATAAAAAATGAAGACATTTTCAGACTTGAGACGCAAAACTGAACCCTAGGACATGAATTTTAACGATGCCAGTGAAAAGTCATTATAGATAATGATAATGGTATAATCAAAGCAAGGGTACGTAAATAAAAAAATTAAATAAAAGCTAGCCTCAAAAAATGATGACATTTTGAAACTCATAAGCAATGAAACCCTACAGTATGGATTTTGAAAATGCTAGTGGAACTTGAGTCATTGACTCTTTTATATTTATTATGGTATATTTTGTGAACATTACATGGCAATTCAAGTTTGAAGTTTGAAGTTGAACTATGAAGCTGTAAGGTTGATAACTTGATGTTATGGATAATGGACCTATGTTTGACGAATTCACTAATATATGATAATTGATTGAATCATTGATGGTTGATGAATGATGTTATATGGTATTATGATTTATCATGTTATGGTTTATTTCATGTTTTTATGCTTTCCATGACTAATTCAACATTCTAC
Organism: Pseudotsuga menziesii; assembly: GCA_001517045.1. Lineage (NCBI taxonomy): Eukaryota > Viridiplantae > Streptophyta > Pinopsida > Pinales > Pinaceae > Pseudotsuga > Pseudotsuga menziesii. The sequence continues at coordinate 326,658 of LPNX010433696.1, forward strand.
AAGCATTTGTTGGCATATATGCATAAAAATATATTAAAAATATATATTATATAAAAAATGCTTCCCAAACGCTTCCAAACCGGAAGCTTCTAAAAATTTCGCTTCCCACTCCCGCTCCCGCTACCAAGTAACCTTGGTCGTAAGGGTTAGATCAAATGTTATTATACTATTCATAATGTTGATACACTTGAGTCTTGAGATGTTTGTACTATGTATAGTTACGCAACAACTGTGATATCAGTTATATATGGCAATCAGAACACTTCACTAAGGAAACATGATAGGATATGTTATCTGTACATTACTATGAGCTTAGTTAGGGTTGTACTATGATAGCTTATGAAGTTTATTTTATCGTATCCAATCCATATGTTTGTGCTTTAATCTCCATATGTTCATATATTGACGCCCAATCTATGTCTGGTACTCAGACAATGTCGTATATAGTAGTAATCCCATTAGTTATGGGTAAAAGGGAGATAACATGACTACTATGTACCCAAGTTGACCGGTTCAAGTTATAGACAGACCGTGTTCACTAGAACTAAGGAATAACGTATTAGCTTGCAACTAACAACATAGGATCAGATCCTATTTTCTTTAAGTAACTAACGCAACATTCAACTTACCAATTGGTTGTTTCCTTGGTCTCGACCTTTCTGCCCCCCTTCAGTTGGTCAATGTATATCATCGGTGAAGTCCTACTAGTAACTAGCAAGCTACTAGGTACTAGCAAGCATGACACCACTTTGACATATAGCCTTAGTACACCGTTCTTCCCATAATGTATGTATCACTCTCACAAGGAGAAATGACAACACACATTATATACGAAACACCTTTACAATCAATGAGGGAATTCCTGGTAATTGATCTTGGTGATGATGAGAGTCAAAATATGAGACATCTGTCTATGATTTCCATGATGCAACATGCATGGTATATAGAGATGGGTATGAATAAACTCCCTCCTGATTCAACAATAAATCCTGTGATGCTCGCTACTACCTAGATTGAGAGAGAACAAGGGTCGCAGGCCTCCATTTGTTTCTGATGTCTGTGATTGCATGATGATTGAATGATTTACCTGTGTATTTACTATGTCCCTCTATAATTTGTATAGAGAAACCAATGATGCCTACGGCTTAATGGTTTGGTGGAGTTAGTTCGATGTGATCTTGCCCCGGGTACCGGTTTTACCTACTGAAATGTCAAATTTTATGAATGGGGTGGGTGATAAAATGATGAAATGAAGCCTCCCCCATTAGGTTTATCTAGTTTAATCGACAATTATTTAATGGTTGTGAAAATGAATCATCCTAGGGTGTAAAGGGACTTTAAGAGGCAAGGGGGTTAAATTATATAGTTAAGGCGTTGGCCTAGTTAAAGTGACAAATTAGGTAATAAAGTTATGAGGTATACCTAGTTTGCATTTAAAGGTGGTAGGCCTACCTAGTTTGCATGTCTATAGGTTTGATGGAGTAATTGGGTTCTAGGTCCAGTTCAATTTAATAGGTTTCAGTAGAGACAAGGTTGAAGTTTGCTTGGTGGGTAAGTGTTTTAGGTATAGTTCTATGCAGGTAAGGTTAACCCTAGGTGGGTGTAGGTTCGATTTAACAGGTAAAGGTCGATGAGGGTTCAAGATGGGACAAGTGAAGTAGATGTTGGTTCAATTTATATAGGTTTTGTCAAGCAGTTAAATAGGACCGTCTAAGTGTGGCCTAGGTCGAGAGACAGTACTTATGAGTATCTGTGTTCGTTCCTGTAGCAGCTATTTAATCGAATCAATGAATATATGTTTTAAATTCTTGTCCTCTGCTCTGGCTGTTTAATCCTATCCTCCTGCTTAAGAGAATTAATATATTTATGTAACAAGTATCTTTCCTCTTGTTGTTGCTATAAAAGAAAGATATAGCTTTGGCATGGAGCCAATGTGAGCCGAGTATAAACACTTACCTGGGAGGTTAGGGGCTATATCTCGGGCTGTGGTTTCTTTTTCTTCTCCGATAGGTATTGTTTATCAACAATAAGGATTAAATGAATCAAGGCCATACCCTTAACTTTTAAGCTACCTACCTCCAGTACAACAAAGAGATAAAGGCAATACCACAAACACTCTTTTCGAGGTAGCGCTCCACTCTGAAGAGTTATAGGAAGAGTTGTTCTGGTGACTAGGGCAGCAGTCTTATTGAGGAATAGGTAAGATCCCACTCTCTACGTATTAAGATGGTTGAGCCAATCAATCTATAAAGAGAAAGAAGCACTTACAGAAGGAGGGGCAGACAACGTACCCAATACATCAAAAGGAGGAGAATGGGCGTTCGTCGGCCGATCGATCGGGTTCAATCCAATTCTCCTCCTGGTGCTGAAGGGATCGAGGTTCAAGGGCAACTTGCTACGCTCAACAGAGATCCCAGTCATTAGAGTTGTTAGATTTATGAGGGTTCTTCAAGTTATAGTGAGAGACAAACCGAGTTACCGGTAATGACAATGACATCCTTTGGCTTCGCCCTCGAGAACAAATAATAACCATCATTGGGCTTTGCGAGAATAAACAGTAAATATGAATATCTGCTCTCATAAGTAAATAACAGTTATAGAGGAGTCCAGTCTGTTAGGGTGGGATTATCGTGTAGACATGCATCCCTGCTATTAGGAGGTGATGGGTCTAGTGCAAACATCCATGGTTCTTCGGGTTAGAGAGATCTTATTAAACCGGTTTGACCCTTGCTTTCCCCGCCCATAAAAAAAGTATCTAATCAACTAGGGATGCTCTGTCTCAACTCAATAATATGTCTATAGCATAATGTGCATATATAAAGGATGAAGTAATTTTGGCGACTAAAGCAACAAGAAAGAGTATAAGCACTTGGCCTTTATTCCTGAAGGGCATTGATCTCTGGTATCGGGTCGTATAAATCCCGAAGAAAGCACCGTGCGTCCCTCCTGTGGCCTTTCTGACTTTATGAAGAAAGCACTGAATCAAGGTAAATACTTATATAAAGGAAAGGAGGCAAATGAGCGAACACTGGGCCTTTCTCGAAGGGGCACATAGCTCCATACAGCAGGCATCGAGGACAATTACTTCCCGAAAAAGAGGGCATAGGGCAAAAGATCTTCCCAAATAAAGGAAACACTGTACCCACCGCATCCCTATAAGCTGAAGTACCCCTTCCCCCCACCAGCCGAGGTCTAATCCTTGTGCCCGAGCAGAAGCACAAGTGTCGGATCCAGTCCTAGCGGGCTCTATACCATCCAACAATACTGAGCGTACCATAAATCAAAAGATAGCAAAAGGAATGTAAAGTTAATTACTATGGTCGTGAAACAAATAGGGCAGGACCAGCTCAAAAAAAAAGACTAGAGCTTGTTGTTCAAGGTAATAGCTCAAGGCCATGCTCTTCCTGGTATGACCTTTGCTTCAGAATATGGCATAAAGTCAAATGGATTTTAAGATCATTCAACTGCGTGTCGATGTTAAACAAGGTGATCTGGTCCTGACGTTGAGACAACATCAACTGCAGATGTAACCTTGTAGGAGTAGATATGCAATATTGGCAACTTATGGAAAGGGGACTATGAGCGGATGATACATTGGCTTTTGAACCAACTGCTAGCGGAACCTCCTGGGAACTCTCACTAACTTACTAATGTCTGGTGTTAATGTAAAAGATGAAATTGGTTGGTGAGTAACCATGCAAACAAAGGCAAAAATAAGCATTTCCTTTTAGATCAAGTTCAACTTATCCATGCAAGCTCATATATAAATGGGTTGATGTCTAGATCTAGAAAAAGGGGGAAAGTTTATCCTTCGGATACATCGAAAATAGATTTTGACAAGGGCAAAAAGCCTATCCCTTTAGTCGAGTGTGCTTCGCTTCCAAACGATACGGTTTTTTAATAAGATTTGGGGTTCCACAATGACCAAGCACGACCCGCAGGATGGGGATAATGCCCGCTTACTCAACAATTGTAATGATTTTACTATATTATTTCATTAGGGGGAACTGAGTTCTCCTTCCTCTAAGCTGCTGCTATATATCTCAGTATCCCAGTAGTAGAACCTTAAGCCCCCTTAGGTGTAAAGCTTAGGAAATTGCATTTTGATTAAAGAACAATCTCCCATTATTATTTACCAGAAGAGGGATTAAAGTCATCGTTTTTACCATGGAAAAATGGTCAAATTAGAATTTTGGGAATCTGCTGCCCCAAACCCAACAACATGGAGGACATGGAAACACTATGGCCAGTGGGATCACATTAATACAAGGATAGTAAACCCATCCCAATGGAGAAAACACTATTCCAAGTAGTGTACACTTTGGGTATATAGTCTATAGATTCAGATAGTTCCTATAGTTCATATATAGATATATATTATTCAGTTGGTTCAATTTAGTTCATAAGTAATACATAGCTGCTATCAGAAAGAAACAACAAATTTCAAATCTAAGGGGGAGAATACAACCTATCGACCAAAGGGATAGGGTATAGTTAAGTAACAAGAATCTCCATTTGTTATCCCAGAATTAGGGAGATTTTCCCATCAAAATGGGATTGTGACTATGGAAAAACACCAAATGAGTTAAATTCGAAATATGTTTGGACCAAACGAACATGGAGGACAAGGATTCTATAGGCTGGTGTAATGCCTCAATAACTAACGAACCTAAGGGACCCTTCCCATAGTGAATCCTATATGAGATGCAGCGGGTTGTGGAACTTCATGGTGATGATCCCCCTATTATTCGGTGGTTCATAGTGCTGCCCCTACTTTAAGGGAATCATGTCTATCAGTCAAAGAGAAACATGATGAAAGGGAGCAAAGCCGCTTGTCCTTCATAGGGCAAGGAATAGTTAAGTATAGAACAAATCTATTTTGATTGCCCGGATGAGGAGCAAGTAGCTAGGATTCATCGAACCCATCAAAAGCGTGGCGCAACTTCAAAGAATGGGAAACCACATTCTTCTTATTTCTTTTTGGACGTATTGATGCGAGCTCATATATCATCAATGTGGTAGATCTAATGTTGTGCTTTCCCCTTGAAAGGACGTCTCCATGGCGATATCATTTAGAATTATAAGGCATATCAATGCTAAACCTCATAGCCAAGGGGATAAGCCCATACATGGGGGGGAGGGATTCTATTAGTGGGATTGAGGTGTAAAACCACAGGGAGAATTAGATTAATGAGCAGTCCAAAGCTCATATTAGTTCAGTGGAATTTTTACTATTCCAAATACTCCACATTGTGGGTTTGAAACCCTATACCTCGATATACTTAACTGGTTGATAACCCTTAGTTAATATCTATCTATGATAACTATAAGGCTATGCTAACTATAAGGAAGATTGGTGAGCATCGCGAACTAGATGGGAGAGCATAGCAAAATCATACTTGGCAGGAAGGAGGTTTGCATAGCGAACTATCATAGCAGGAAGGAAAGGGAATAGGAGAAGGTTTGCATTGCGAAACAGATGGGCAAGTTCAACGTCTCGATGCGAGTTCGGTCGAGCCTGGCATCCTCTCGCTCATCTCAAAGTGTTTCCCTCTTAAAATATTAGGATGAACCACCACACCTCTTGGTTTCTAACCAACCACTAGGGAAATCTCCGACGGAAATACCCCCCATGTCCATGGATTTCACATTAGTAACACATTGGACTAATGCAAGGATGTATACATGCGGAACAACTTTTTGAACTAAGGAACTAGGGACTCTACGTAGATAGGGGCCTAACGGGGATTCCCCATTAGTCCTGCTTATGCCCTGCCGTGGTTTTAGTTCAACGTCTCGATGCGAGCTCATATATAATTGTTTATGTATGATCTATATAAAGAGAAAGGTATTCAATTTTCAGAATCCCCCTCACCCTCCTACTGTCAGGTGAGCCCTAAAGTCATATTTTTCACAGCTTTCAATTAAGTATTTATTGGGTGGGGGGTCTATGGGACGGGTAAAATCTCTAATATTTTCAGAATCACCGTAATTTCGAGACAACTTTTAAAAATTTTATATGCCAGTAGTGCCGTGGGTATATTTAGTATATATGGGCACACGTAGATATGTGATTGAAACCTGCCATAAGCTAGTACTGGAAGTCTCCAAGGATTGAAAGTGAAATGATTATATAGGTGAAGTTAGGGGAATGATAGTAGGTGCTACCTACAATATTGAATATGAAGACATGGTATTGGATATTGGGTGGTGATACCTATAACAACCTAAAAAAACTGGGTATTGTAGTAGTATTTTATTATTTCGATTATTCCCCTCGATTACTCATTGGATAACTGTATTGGACACCATAGGATAAGAGTACCATTGGGGTTGGTTGAATTATAGGCCTGAACTAAAGCAATACTACCCAACAAGGGAAATAGCTATAATTAGTTCTTTGCTGGAGCCTCGGGGTGACAAAGCTTCATACGCACTTTTAGTTATCCTCGTTATTTTTCATCAAAGAATTAGAAAGACTATGATTTTCTTTTTTTTCCCATGCAATACTAGCAACCCAAGGACAAGGTAAACACATATACAATACTATCTAGAGTTTACTTACTCCTCTATGTATGGACGTTGTCGTGATGCCCTAGTGAGCACGTTATTTCGTTCTCCCATAGTTAGGTATGCTAGTCTACCTACTTGCGACATGATGGTGTCACTAAATGAATATCCCACTTGTTTTGCTTTTTGTTTTCTCCCACGACTCATGCATATGTGCAAACCTCACTGATGAAACTAACCCACCCTAGGAATCATACTAGATAATGCTTTATGGGGGATCCCCAAATGATAGAGAGGAGCCATTGGAATTGAAATGGGGTCTCCATGCGAGCTCATATATCAATGGGTTTCAAAGCCAACACATTTTCTCTTTGTTCATTCATTGCAAGGACGTCTCCATGGTGATATCTCATATAGTAATAGGTTTTTGTAGGTCTAGCTACTGCTATGGCAAAGTTGCTGATTAGATTTCCTAGCTAGGTAGGTCTCTAGCTTTACTTATTATCCTAGTGAGATTTATCCTTAGGTCGGAAAAAAGCTAGTGGAATTAGATCCATATTTCTTCTTATTTTATTTTGGATTATGGACTTGTTGGCACCCCTTGTCGATGCTATAGCTTCTTTTATGCCATAGCAGTTTCTTTCTGCCCATACCAGACTCCAACCAATGTCTGATTTTGGTTGAATCAGGCTTCCTTTAAACTCTCGGTAGTGAGAACATCATCCCAATATATCTATTGGTTATACACTATATGGGTACCCCCCCCAATTGGTTGAACCACCTCATCTATTATCGGTTCCTCACCAACCTCTCATCTTATCGGTTGAACCTAGCGGTTATCACACCATCCTCTCATTAGTTAGGGAAAATACCCAAGGTATTGAGAAATGGGTGGGTATAAAACCTATCTATTAAAATGGGCAAGTTAAACATCTCAATGTGAGTTTGGTCGAGCCTTAATCGAAGACATCCTGCCACTATGGAAACTTCTGAAAAATGCCATTCTTACTAAATAATCGTAGAGCAATATTGGCTATGGCAAGGGAAATCCTATGGACAATGTAGTGGTATGATTATACACTGGTATTTACTTTACCAACTACTAGGAAAGATCCTCTGGGTTACTACAGCTTGATATATTCTATTTTCACTGGAAATGTGGAATGGACCTTTGGCATAAGGAAAAACGCAAAATGAGCGAAGGTTTCAAAATCTGCCCCACCCGAACGAAACAACAATGATGGAATTCAACAATTGTTTTGATGGGAGGTGCTAAGGAGGATCTAACCTATTCAACTGGCAAGGATGTCGCGTCTATATGCACGTATCATATGTATGTGAGAACATATAGATCCAAATATATTGACTTTAGAACGCTATATGCCCCCCTAGGGAGAGGGTTGTTAGAGCAAGAACGTGGAAGGCTTATGTCAGGAGGCTAATGTGTGCATGGGTTTGACTATACTACAGAATTTGAACTAAGGAAGTGAGACTTATTGCAGCCATCATAGTTTCGACATCACCTTTAGATCTTCTCTTGAAACACATGTTCATATGTTATAACGTAGATATGTCGAGTTATATCAATTTTTTCATAACCAACAACAAATTGTTATGATTGGCAGCTACTCTGCAAGTTCAACGTATATATGTGATCTCGTAGATTTGGAATTTCTTATACAATGTTATATACACTGGCCTTTGAACCAGCTGCTAGCAATTAATACTTCCTGGGCACTCACTGACTTACACTACTATTGAAAGAAGATCTAGATAAAAAAGGGTAGGCAATGTCTCTGTTTATGGCCATCACTCACATGTGTATAAGGAAGCTAGTAGTTATTATAGGAAGTAGTATTAGTTATTTATCTACTACTAGCTAATAGTATAAAGGGTATGTACTTATAGTAGTATTAGTTCTTTATCTACTACTAGCTAATAGTATAAAGTGCATGTACTTATAGTAGGCTGTAGGGTTAGTACTTACAATATAGAGTACAAGTGCAGTACTTATTGTCTAGACATAACTGGAAGTATGCTAGCAGCGTAGTTTCACTCTATTTTTTTATCTCTACAGCTATAGCAAGATTTGGAAGGACACATTGATATCTTTAGAACTAGGACACATGAAAGATTTACTACTTTGCACATATTCTAGGTTTTTTTCTTAATTCACGTTGATTGTATAAATAGAGTTGGAACCCCCATCATAGTAGCTCTTCGAGGAAGTATAGCTAGAAAATAGGGTATAGGTAGAGGGCCTAGGGCGCATATAGGACTATAATATTATATAGTTTTGAAATAGGCCAAATTATGTCTCCCGGACCAAAAATCTGAAGTAGGAGGTATTTTGGAATGGGTGGGTGCTAAGGAGGATAAACTCCTATTAAAATGGACAATGTCAACGTCTCGATGCAATAAGGGGGTTGGATCAATCAGAGGTTGGATCGATCAGTAGATAGGTTCACAACTTGGGTTGTTGCCACTGTTTCGACATCCATCTAAGCTTTCCTGCCTTGTCCAAACTATGTTTGAGGGTTTGAAGTTTAGAGAGGTTATAGGGTTTAGGGGTATAGGTATGGCTGTTGGTATGGTAAAGGATAGGTACTTAACGGGGCTATCAAAAAGGACTACCTCCTTAGTGGATAATTTAAGTTAAGAAATAAAGGAGAGTGAGTAGTGTATACATGAAACTTCTTAATGCATGGACTAGGATAGGTATACCTTATTCAAGGTGTCATGGGACCTACTCTCTAAGGCTAGTATTTGGACTAAAGGCATGTAGGGAGAGTAAGAGGTATAGCTTACAGAAACAACTGGTAGTTTTACACCACTATAGGGAATAAATATCTATCTAACTAACCTCACTCACTATCACTTTGGAGTCTCTTCAGATAGGAACTGACACTCCCAGTAGTTTTATCCTCTTTCTTTCAAATGTAGTAGGGAAAGTAGTCCTTACTCTACAGACTGCAAGTCCTCTCACTCTCTAAGGAAGGTAACTTATTCATAGCAGCAGCGTAGTTACATAAACTCTAGGGACTCGTGCTGGGAGTTACCGAGCCATAGAAACATGTTGGACCACAATAGGTAGAGGCTCGAAAATCTTGAATAGGACTGGGCACTGGAGGTCCGAAACCTTAGGGTATGGATTCTTTTTAAACTAGTTTAACTTTAACATTATTAGTGCATAACTCTAACATTTAGTGCATAAGAATAAGGATAAATAAGGGGGATATGTTCTTTGGATCTCTCAAAATGCAGTAGGTATATCCACATGCAGTATAGGCTCTGAGCCAAGTAAGCCCATAGATGCGAAAAGTTAAACTTGGACTAAGGCGACTAGGGACTACAAAGATACGAGCTAAAGCTAAGGCATGTCAGGACTTGCACCATTTCATATTATATTCATCTTGCATATTTCATATTACAATGGCAAAGACTTTATTTCTTATCTTATTTTCGAAATGGAGACTCAATCTATTCTTATTTTCTTTTTTGGATGGAGAAGTAGAAACCTAGCATTCACATTGGTGGACATGGATGGATGGGATGGACACAACCCATATATATAGCTTCTTCGTCGGAGCTCAGGGATAATTGCATTACTTGCAACAATCTCTATTGTGGAAATATGGAGAATAATTACGACATTTATAACTTACCCTATTTCTTCTTTTCTATTTTAAGCAATGGAGACGATTTGTGAATAGTGCAACGGTGTCTTTTTTTTGGCTCAACACCAGCAGGTGTTGTTTAATAGAAACGGAAACAACCTATAGCTTATTCGATGGAGCTCTTAGAAGACTCTTATTTCTTTCTTTTTTGATGTACCATAGCCTATTTTGGATCGAACTTGGGATGACTGGATCGACTCTTGACCGTGTACCAGGTTCATACTGCAACAACCTCATTCTTTTTTTAAGTGCACTTATGTTAAGGTTAACACGATAAGTCTCATTTCTTTTGGTATGACATGGACACAATCTTTTATTCGCTAGAGTGGGACAATGCATGGAGAAGTGGTAGGTGACTCGATCGGGGTGATGCAAAGTTAGGGTTTCCTAGCACGTGAGGCAAGTAAGGTGCAACATGAAAAGTATACTCACTAGGAGCAATCTTACCTTTTTGCTTTTTTAATTGCACTCTCTCTATGGGGCTTAGGGCAATGGAGAGCTTCTGAAGCACATTCTCTTTCCTCCTAAACTACAATTAGTATTTTTCCATATGCTCTTCTACTAAGATTGCATATTAAGATTACTTACAATGGAAAAGGTAAATGTCTCTACGCGAGTCTCACATTTTAAAACATTTGGCTCTGAGATTTAAAATAACAACAATAGCAAGGACGTGGATATGGTGAGTTCACACGTATATTATTGCGTACCTTAGTCTGTAGAGTGGCTTTAATCCAATGCACTCAAAACTCATAGTTGTGGAGTGAAATAAGGTCTTCCCAGAGAGTTCAAGCAAGAGTCCATGCACTTAGTTCCATAGCAATAAGCCAAGACTAGTCAAGGTCTGCAGGTTAGGTTGTTCCCAGCTAGGTCTTATCTTTCTTTGCAAAGGAAACAAAAGAGGCTTCTTCGCTTGCCACTCTTAGAAGGTTTGTTTCTAATTTATTTCTTTTTCAATGGGCACATTTCAACCCATGGAGAGGGATACCAACCTCTTCTTCTCTTTGTCTAGGAGTGGAAGGAAAGGAGTGGAAATTGTAGTTGTTTTTTTATAGAGATCTAATTGGGGAAATCTATATAGAACTTATGCACAAGGTTATAGCAGGCTACTTCATCTTCTGTTGATAGGTTGAAGCTCCATCTTAACTACTGCTAATAATAGCTAAAATTGAACTGCTCTCATCTTTACAATGGCAAAATGAAATGTAGCTATGCGAGCATACTACTTATAAAACACTATAGAAACAACTAAGTTCAATATTTTCAATGCATGGGAGCTATAGCACAAAAAGGGAAAAAAGAACTACACTTTTGCTAGAGAGGCACTACTATTATAATACGGAAACAACTACACTACATGGGAAAGAACAACGTTACCAAGAAGCTTATTCACTAGAGCTCTTAAAGAAAGCCTCCTCCTTATGATGGTGATAGCCTTTCTTTAAACTTTGTTCATTAGAACCTCTTGGGGACGATAGTGTATCAAGAAAACGTTCACGTCGAACTGGGGAGGATACATGCATGGTGGGTCACCACAACTTGTTGTAACACCTTCCAGTGGGCAGGGTGGAAAGAAAAGCCATAACAACCAACCTCCTGTGAACACATAGCTCCAATGGAGGAGACTTACTATTGGCTTACCAGTTAGCAAAGACCCCTTGGGCACGCACTTACTAATTATTTACTCTTTTCGACCACTGGGAATGAGAGACATACCTTCTTCTGTCAATGTCGGCTATTGGTGGAGACCCTCCCTCTGCGGCTGCATGACTAAAGAAATATGCTCCATATGTAACCAACAAGTATGGCTCAATAATGTGTCTTTCAGTGTTTTGTTGAGCCTCATTGGTCATGTTGTCGGAGCCTGCCCTTAAGAAAGAAAGAAGAGGAGACCTTCTTCTATCAATGTCGGCTATTGGTGGAGACCCTCCCTCTGCGGCTGCATGACTAAAGAAATATGCTCCATATGTAACCAACAAGTATGGCTCAATAATGTGTCTTTTGGTGTTTTGTTGAGCCTCATTGGTCATGTTGTCGGAGCCTGCACTTAAGAAAGAAAGAAGAGGAGACCTGCTGTTTCAGGAGACTAGATCATCACAGGTGTAAGGTGAAGTTTAAGAATTAGTTGGTTCCAACAAAATTCTAGTAGAGTTAGTTCTCGGCCTGCGCTCTTGATCTTCTAGATTGTATAGAGATCGTTATAAAGGAGACCTAATAACAAGTTAAACTTATATATGCCAGTATAGTATTATTAAGTCCATTATAAATCAATTGGAAACAACAACTAAAGGAAGGTTCCCATCAAATATAACGGCACTATAGTAACTTACTCTTGGTTTTAGGTTAGGGAGGTGCTAAGGATCGATCACCTCTTTAAATGGACGAGTTAAACGTATGTATGCGCGGGTCTCACATGTTCGTACCTTAGTCTGTAGATTAGTTTAACTACAACAAGTTGCACTAATTAGAAGTTCTCATTTCTTTTTCTCTTTCAATGGATGGGCACATTTCAACCCATAGAGAGCCATGGATACCGACCTCTTCCTTCTGAGTGGAAGGAGTGGAAATTAGAGTTATATAGAGAGAGTCAGATTGAAATCTAGGGACAAGTTATACGTATATATGCCCTTATCATTTATATATGCAATTATCATATGTATCTAGATTATGGACACAAAAAACCGGACCCAGGCGGGGGCCACTTATTCACTTTCGCTGGATTCCTCTTCATCTTTCTTCCGCTCACACGCTTTTGCATCTGCGCTTCTGCTCACACGAACCGATCACACGAACTGACGCTTCAACAACTTCAACTATTTCGCACTAGAGCTTTTGATTTGATAAATTGAAACTTTAGACCCTATTTGCTTGACACTTTAGTACTATCCCATAGAGACTGCCTTAAGCCATAGAGAGTTCAAGCCATATGATGAACTAGCTCATTGTAGAGAACTGAATGCAATTAGTAGTATATAACTATTTTTTATGCCTGATTCTTTCTAACAATGTAATGTTCCGTTTTTGATAAATAGGGAATTGATCGAGGACCTTTAATACCAGGAGCACATAGGACAATTATTCAGTCATCAGTATAGTAAAGAGGGCCATCGGAGTTATTATCATAAAGCATGTAGGCCTTATTTCTTCAGTATTAAAGTCAGCTTGAAATTAGAATTGCATGCATGCAAAAGTGAGCATAAACCCTAAAAGTGCATAAGGATATATTTAAGAAGGGTTATGGGACTAAGGGAGATATCTATTGTTATTGTTGATTGATTTTGGAGTTTCTAGCAGCAATACAGCGTGCAACCGCAACAGTTGGGCTTGGAGACGGTGTCTTCAGCTAGCGAGGGTTCGGTAGTGAGATATCTTCCCTAGTCTCTTATTGGGATAGATCATCCAGGTTTATCCATTGCATCCATCATATACTATAGTATTTGGATATCTAGCACATTCCGAAGGGTTATTAGCAGATCCACGTTTGCAGTCGGAAGTAGCAGGGAAAACACAGAAGGATTCGCTGGGACCACAAAACCCAGTATTTTCTCCGCATGTCAGCTTCCTCTTTCTTAGCAGGCCTATCCTACGGTATGCAGTGATTATCAACCATTAGTTTGCTCACCTAGAGCAGCTATCAGCCAAACAGATCAGTTGGGGCGTGAGCAGCAGAACTGCTAATCAATTCGCTAGGGCACTTAGAGGCAGCCAAACCTCCGCATGTGCGAGGCCATCTCTCCGGCATCAGCAGACGGACAAGCTCAGAAAGTTTCAGCCTGAACGAACCTCTCCTCCTACAAAAACGTCACCTTCAATCAGGAGGGTTTTTACGGTACTACGAGGCGGTAAGACCGGAGGAAAAGAGAATTATTAGACCACCCATCCGGATCCTTATGCATGCACCTATTTCCGGATTCATTATCAGCCAGAATATCAATGGTAAGTGTTAATTTCTCTCTACAAAACCCTCACCCTAATTTAGCTATATTTTAGGGCATTTTTGCATGGCAAGTTTGCATGCACAGTTATTTTGCAAATTTGCATGAGATTGAGTGTGCAAGTCAGCATTATCATAGAACATTAGAGAATATCAGTATTTGGGATATTACAAACAAACATTGACTAGTCACTAGCTTCATGCACTTACGAGCTGCAATGAAAGAGCTAGCTTATTCATGCACCAAAGCTTCTATGCCTAGAGCTTCTTTCTAGCACTGGCAGACACGCACTGACTTGCCAAGAGTTCTCATACGCTTACAAGATCTTATAGGCACTTAATGGATTTTACATTTATTGTGTGATGTGCACCTCGTACTCTCGGAAGAATATTCAGTTTTAAATCCAATACGTTGAACAAATCCAATCAATCTAATCTCTTGGTAACATGACTTAGTCAATGCACCTCTTCTCTTGGACCACCCTTTTTTTATATGGCAGTTGTCCTCCGGACCACCTCGATCTGAAGATGTGGGCTTTTTAAATCTCTCTTGGCTCAAAGGTATCGCCGCTAATAACATAGCCACCATGTATGTTCCCATGCACGAGCCGATCACAGAATCCAAGTCATTCACTACACAAGCGACTCACTTTGCATAGACGTTCACAGCAGCACATAGAAGCCATTCAAAGAAAGAGTCGTTACCGCAATCCATTCCCACATATAAACATTCACTTAAGTCGTTGTTCCCACTGCACAAAGAAAGTCGTTCACCTACTGCGCACTTTACCCGTTCATTCACTGCATGCACATAACATCAACATGTGGTAAATATGGGGTTGTTTATGGCCAAGTATAGATGCCAGTTCAAGTGTCTTAGTCTCTATGTGAAATACGGACTAGGGCTAGTTGGAGGAACCACCCAGCTAGTAAATAGTCACACTAGTTTAGATGTCGGAGTAGAGATGCAAGTTCAAGTGTCATAGAGCTAGTGGAATTATATATATTTAGGAGCAACATATCCATGTTGATATCATACATGAAAACTTCTCCATGTGAGTTCCAACCTGCTGCGATAACATCGCTAGGACGTACAGATGCTAGTCCAAGCGTGAGACCAAGTGAAACACGTAGATATGTGAGATCATATGGTAAAATTAGAAATAGAGTTCTTCGTAGCTTTGTGATATATAGTGACATCATATATGTCTGAACATGTATTTATGTGAATTCCAAGTTCAACATATGCATGGCGGAGAGTTAACGTCTCTATGTCAACATCATTATTAACAACACATAGATATGTGACATAATATATGAACACGTCTATATGTAAGTATCACTACCCAATCTCCAACCAAGGCAATAAGTATCAAGTGGAGTAACCAAGTTCATACAGGTAACCAAGTTGAGTATTCGAGTAGTATGGATTCTAATGTTCCCACAGTGCTCCAAAGAAAGTCACCCGTAGAGTCACCAAGATCTTAGCCCAGCTTTATGACATCGGCCGAAACCACCAGGTTTTTGTGGATCGACGACTCTTGGCATCAACCCGAACGCATATGGCACTACTCTAGGTTCAACCAACGTCTCCATGCGAGTATCATAGGTGAAAACGTCAATCTGTAATAGTTCACTGTTATTGTTCAAAACTGGCAACAGAACTATCATAAAATGTTATTACTAGCAGCTGTTATGTATGACATACTAATGGGATTTATACAGAGCTATATTCGAATGTGGGTATTACCATACCATGGCAACCATAAAATACCGTAGGATGGAAAGTGTTTGTTGTCCAGAAATCTAGCATTGACACTGTACATGGATGGATGGGGAGATGAACACAACCTACTGCTTATTCGCTGGAGCTCTCCTATAAAAAGAAGGTGTTTTTTATTATTATCTATTATCACATTATTTAAGTTAAAATTATCCATGCGAGCTCTCATATATAAATGTGTTGATTTAGAGATCTATGGCTTGTCTCTATAGGTTGTCTCATTATGCTCTTTTAACCATATTGTATCAATTAAGACCAGTAGCAGAGTCTTTAAGGCTTTTAGAGCTTGTTCATAACTATATGGGTTCATTTAAAAACTAGTAGTGGGAGCTACCCCACCTCTTGTTATGGCTCATGGGTAGTGTTGTTGTTGTGAAGGCCTGTTGAGCTAGCTGCCGCCATGGCTCCATCCAAATGAATGTGTCTTATTCAGCCTCTTATTCCAGAAGAGACTTCTTCTTTTCAGTTTGGGAAGGAGACACAAAAACCGTTCATATCAAAGGGCACATAATCCATTCAAACACAAAATCCTATTACTGCATGCACGAAGCCGCTCAAAGAAGTCATTAACTCACTGCACGTAGAAGCCATTCACTGTTTTAACTCTCTCTCTCATGTATGAATTGAAAGGTTCCTTCTTTCGTAAACATGTACTGGGTGGAGAAGGAGTTAGTGGAATGGGTGCACTTAAAATAGGAACCACATCACACACCTCCCTTCCCATATTGTTCTACCTGAGTAGCACAATGTGTCTGTTGCATGATCCTCATCATCATCAACAGGTGTATCGTAAGAATGCGTCGTTCATGTCATCCAATCTAGGTATAGACTCCATTGTTCCATATCGTTCAGTGTCATGCAGGCAGGTATGAACCCCATTGGGGTATATGTGTACTAGTGGGTACAAACTATAGGTCACGGAGCATAGGTCGACATAGAGCTTGGCACAAACACCTATAGGGACGGGGGAGGGATCATCTCCAACAAGTGGGCATGTACAACTCCTTCCCGGTCACTTACAAAAGGTCACGTAGAACATTTGGGCACATACTAATCTCCATGGACTAGAGCTTCATTAATGCACCGCCGACATAGGTTCATGTTGCACTGAGTAGAGCTTCCAAGTGACTAGAGTTTCATATTGACCTTTTTCTAGCTCATATTGACGACTAACACTAACTAGAGCTTCTCATTTATTCCCGCATCGACAAGAGGTTCATTCACTGAAGGTTCAATCAATGAGACTGGAAATGATACTAGTTGCACTAACTACTTGGCAATGACCAGAGCATCCCCCATTAGTAGAGCATAAATCTAGCACTGGCTGACTATGATATTATTTATCCTATGGGCTATGACTGTCATTGAAACCTGGCTGGCAGCAACTCTTGTATCGACTAGCGACTATTGTAAATGAGTGCTATGAGTAATGACCTTCAAGCAATTCCTATTGGCTATGGGATAACCCTATGACAATGGACCACCACTTCCTGGCTAGCAATGTTGACCTCCTTCCTGTCAATGAGACTGTCTTTCGACACTGCCCTTAAGGCACTTCCCCCTAGTCATGGACTAATTGGTGCACACGGACTATGGGTCACGAACTATGGGTACAGACAACTGGGCATCGACTAGCACGTACTCTTGTCACTTCCTCCTAGGCACTTATAATAGGTTGTACACTGACGTTCTAGCACTCGCTATAAAAGACTGCCTTGTAGCACGTTGTATAGGTTAATGCACGTGTCGTATATTTTTTATGAGTATAGGTTCATTCTGTCACTGATTGACAAGAGTTCTATAACTGATCGTATCTTCTAGGCATCGACTACTGTTTCCAGCCCAGCCCGATAGCTAAACTGGTTATCCCGTTTTACTAGTCCATTCGAATAGCGAAGCAACCATCCTATTCAATTAGTCCAGTGGTTTAGCGCGATCACTCCAAGCAACTGAGTAAGCCATCTGAGTCTATTAGCCAATCTTATAAGCTAAGCCATTGTCGAGTAGCCCAATTGAGTAGTCGCAAAGCAGATGAATAGTCAAGCAACCGTGTAACCAAGTATCAAAGTCAAGTATTTAATCCGAGTGACCAAGCAGGAACGGTTGAGTTGCTAAGTCGAGTAGTGCAGTTGAATAGCCCGGTATCCAAGCAGGGCATCCAAGTATCGGGGTATATGGCTAACCAAGTAACCAAGCCAAGTGTAGTATCCCCAGTTGAATAGCCAAGTTGAGTTCCAAGTCAATTAGCCAATCTCATGATCCAAATTGAGTATCCGAGCAATTGAGTAGCCCAACAGCTCGGGAGCGAAGTCGAGTAGAGTAGCAAAGTGTAGAGAGTAGCCTAGTATATTGGCTAAGTATAGAGTAACGAAGCCTATTATCCCTGCCCACCGAGCTATTAGATCACAACATGTATAAAGATCTGTTCTACCCTAACTTCCCTGCTCCGAACCAACAACTTGGAACACCACCTATTTATTTACACTTAGCATCACCACTTGTATAACCTCTTGGCTATCGTTGACCTCCTGTGATCATTTAAAAACATCCAAGAAGTCTTCCATCGTCGTTTCCCAATCGTAGAAGAAGGAATCGACACCTAACATAATGTGTATCGCATCTGTATTAACAGCATCAACTAGTGGATATGAGCTGACTAGTTGGAATTGACTGGATTTATTGGCAATGGCCTAAAGGCAAGTACTAGGATGATTGGCAGCCAAAAAAGTGAATATCCCAATTTTGTGTTTAAGGTACATCGTAAGTAATGCATGATCCATAAAAATGAGGTATAACGTCTAGGAAGCCGCCCTGTCTAGGGGAACCTGGAGGCCTTTCTCCTTTCCTCTCTCATACGTATGGTGCCTCCAACTTGGTTACAATCGATGATATGGCGTAATGGCAATGACTAGCTTCAGTGACTAACTAGAGCTTCATTCTGTCATAGAGAAGAGCTGCCTTAATGCATGGGCCAGATTCTAGGGTAGATGAGTATTCATCCCAGCTATGACTGGGATCAACACATGTAATAAAGTACTGTAATCAAGTGAATCATCACTAAATGTAATTCAGTACCATCATTGACACCTCCCCGGATCTCCTACCTGCATCGAACCCTCCCCAACTTTACTAGCGAGAAAGAGTGCAAGCATCGATTGAAACCTGGGATAAACCTCTTATCTCTCCTATCAGCATCCTGTCAATGCCCCTTCCCTGTGTAAACTTCCTGGTTTGGTGGGTAACAATTTTATCTCGGGTATAGGCAACGGGCGACTATCTCTCGACTAGCGAGAATCGTAACCTCCTGTGATTGATGGACTATTGGCCAACTTACTGGCATTAAAGTACCAACCATCATTGAGTACCAACATCGACCAGCTACTATGCAGAGAACTGACCAAATCTTCTAAGCAATGAATATCCAGGCCCAACTATGTGTCTCCAACCAAGTGATTAGAGCATTGGATTAGCCAAGCGGATTGAATCAACAAATTGGATTAGTGGGGCCTAGTGGATTAGAGCAATTGATTAGAAAATTAGCCCATCCAAGTCAATTAGAGTAGCCCCAGTGATTAGGCCTCTCACTATGAGTAACTGTAGGTCCTTTGTGTTCTGTATCGATCGGTAACCAACCAGGGGTTAAATTTGACGGGCACCCCTACCCTTCAGTGAATTTTTTTGGACGGTTTTGTTTCGAAACTGCCCTGCATATAACTTTTAATAAAAAAATTACCCTTCTATTGAGTGCTCATCAAAATAACTTTAATATTTCAGAGAGACCATTTGGATTGATTACGTTGGTTGTTCCAACGCATTTGCATTCTCCACGCAGATCTAAACTACACTCAATGATTCAACCTGACTAGGTGTATAAATACCATTCAATCAAGGAAATCAAATATGTACCCCTCACAAAGTTTAATAGAATTTCTACACAATTTGAGGTCTCAATTGATTATAAAAAAATTGTGCTCACCCTCACTAATGGAACCACATTGGCCTCTTTCTATCTAGTTAGTTAAAAATCATTTGTGATGTCTTATGTTTTCTCAAAATACCAGTGAAAACCAAAAGTAAATTACAAGCCATGTCCAACTAAGGTTATTAAAGGTTTACCCATTTTTTGTTTTTTAGATTTTATATAGTTATTAATAAAAACTAATACTAATAGATCCAAACATTTTTATAGATAACATACCAATACTAAAATGATTTGCTTTTATGAGAAATTTTTCATTTTTAAGAAGAATTTTATCACTATGGCTTAAATTGTATTAGACATTCAACTTATTGTTCCTCAAGAGTACTTGGTGAAGGATTATTAGTCTCACATTACACCTAAAATTCAAAGGAAATTTTGTTGGTGTT
The DNA here is from genome assembly GCA_001517045.1 of Pseudotsuga menziesii. Lineage (NCBI taxonomy): Eukaryota > Viridiplantae > Streptophyta > Pinopsida > Pinales > Pinaceae > Pseudotsuga > Pseudotsuga menziesii. The sequence goes on from LPNX010433696.1 coordinate 346,930, forward strand.
GAATGACCCAAATGAACACTGGAAAGCAACAATTTCTTCTAGATATGAATGGGGTGCAATATGGTGGAAACAATATTCTATTTTGTTTAGGAAAGATGCCATGAATATCTGAGTTGTCTAAGAGTTGTACAAGTCTTATCAACAACTGTCATACTTGGGATGCTATGGTGGTAGTAAAAAGATTGATACTCCTAAAGATCTTCAAGATCAGGTTGGTTTGAGCTCCTTTTTCTTTCAAAATAAACTAGTATCTTTAGAATTTTCAAACTATATAGTTCAAGATCAGATTGGTTTGAGCTCTTTTTTCCTTCAAAATAAACTAGTATATCTAGAATTTTCAAACTATATAGCTCGTAAAGGCAATTAACCAGGTACCTTTCTGATCCCTCTGCCCAACAAAGCTTCTATTTTAGTAGTTTGCAAAGTCTTAAATTATAGTTACGGGCACTCTCACATGTGTAGATTGATAGCTCCAATGAAATCAAATACAAAATTGACTCATACTTCACAAAATCTTCATCTACTAATGTCTTTCAACTTCTCCATCAGGGAACTAGTTTAGAGGGAACCGAAATAGCAGTAAAAAAGCTGTCCTTAAAAGCTACGCAAGGAAAGAATGAATTTTTGAATGAAGTTGAGTTGGTGGCCAAAATTCAACATCGAAATCTTGTGAAGTTATTTGGTTGTTGGGAAGGTACTCATAAACCAGCGACTTTTCTGATCCCTCTCCAACAACCAAGTAACTTCACAAGATTTCGATGTTGAATTTTGGCCACCAGCTCAACTTCATTCAAAAATTCATTCTTTCCTTGCATAGCTTTTAAGGACAGCGTTTTTACTGCTATTTCGGTTCCCTCTAAACTAGTCCCTTGATGGAGAAGTTGAAAGACATTAGTATATGAAGATTTTGTGAAGTATGAGCCGATTTTGTATTTGATTTCATTGGAGCTATCAATCTACACATGTAAGAGTGCCTGTAATTATAATTTAAGACTTTGCAAACTACTAGAATAGAAGCTTTGTTAATTTATGCTACCTTGTATACATCGCCAAATCCTCCCTCTCCAAGCTTGTTATTATCATGAAAGTTTTCTGTTGCGGCTACCAATGTTTCCATTTTAAACACAATGAAAACAATGGACAGTCTAGGAATCGTACGTAGTACCTGCTCCTCGCTGGTCGCTTGCTTACCTCCTTTGATTTGTGAGTTGTCCCCTATATAGTGACCTGCAAAAATGAGAATTCGCTTCTCTATGAGAAATGGAGCAAAAATTAATGTAATTCAACGGACTCTATTACAGGGAAACGGGAAATTACAATAGCAGGATTACAGGAAACAGGCAACAACATTAGAAAAACGAATGCCTCAACAATACCTCGCCCACGCTTTCCAAATATTGCATATTCCAATCTCGTTCGAGTTCCAAATACGAACACAATTAAAAACAGGAGAAGCAAACCACCAAGAGCACCTGCAATTATGGGTATTCTGCGTGGGGGATTTCTGGGACTAGTATCGAACGCCTGGATCAACCTACGATGTCGTTGACCTTATCTTATTGCCTGCAATCCTGTTGACTTCTGAAGGAGACTCGACGATCAGGAAATGCGGTTGTGGGTCGAACACTCACTCTGTTGACTACTGCAAGGAACCACAAGGGTATATCCATAAAACTACTATCGGATAATTCTTTCCTATGCGGGGTTGAGAAAGGATAGGCAAGCGATTCAAGGTTACCAGACCCTTATTCTGGTACTAGTATCGAACGCCTGGATCAACCTACGATGTCGTTGATATAAAGTCTGTCTTTGGTAGGACGACTATTCGGTGCTGGTACCGGTTGGGGGTGTATCCGTGACAATAACATACACATTCCATTTGGAGTGAATATTTATATGTATTTGCTACTCATAAATAACTTGTCTTCACGGGGCTTTACTTTTTGACCAATATCCTATCACGTTAGTTCATATTGTGGGTTTTAAAATTATTAAAAATTGAACCAATATATTGTAGGTATTAGGGGTCAGAGGGGTTTAAGGTGGGGTGGGTAGGGTGGCTTATAAGGATTGAGGTATAAAAAGGGTGGGGATGAGGTTTGAAGTATTGGGAGATGGTTTCAACAAAAAGAGTTTGGATCAATATCTCTGGAAATTAAGAGTATTCTTTAATATCTCATGATCGCACGTGCTATGAGAGAGGTTCACTAAGTGAAGTCCCCGTGCTTGTCATGTTGATTTTTATCCGATTTTGAAAATATGTATTGGGTCTCGCATCATATCAGTAAATGGGTCTCGCATCTTAAATCTAGGAGGATGCTATGCAATTTTTAGTTAAGAGATTGACCTTATCCTTCCTTACTTAACCTCTATCTCGAGCTGGTCCAAGAATGAGTGGTGCTCTTATCCCTGTTCGGATCATATATACTTTGGCGGCCTATCGACCGCGACTATACGGCCGAGATGCTAATGTTCAGGAAGGTGATGGTTAATCTATGAGGCGGAAATGGCATACTTGCGGAGCGCTTTTCATGTCTAAGGCCGCTCGATAAATGGAGGGAGGGTAACGGAGTGACCTAACTCGATGTAAGTACAAATGATGAAAGGAAAGTGCATACGATAGTTGAACAAAGAGTTCGTCAGCGCTGTGGATCCGGCTAGTATATCCGAGAGTGTGAATCTTTTAAGGACAATAGAGACATGTATGCAAATGTCTTGGCGGATAAATCTTGGGATGATTTATTTAACGAGGGGACCGTGAAAAAATTGGGGGCGCTCATCTTCAAGTTGAACAGACAAAGGATTGAATTGCAGAAAACAACGTGTGAGTTGGTCTGTTCCATAGGCTATTCTTAACATCGCAGACATTAAAATATTTCCTTCCTTCCTTCCTTCTTATATTGAAAGAATACTACGTGGACGAAACTGTCTAGTAAATGTCTAGCAGACAAAATACGCTGTGTGGGAGGAATAAAGTGATGAAAGGAGTATGTACGGAGCAATCGTAATGATTCTCATCCAATTTATCTAGTTACGATCTCGAGGAAAACCTCCATGAGGGTTGGTATATTTTGTTATTAAGTCATGAACTGGAGTGGGGTAAAAATGGGCATCTTGAACCATGGAATTCGGGCAACCTAATGTAAATGTGCTATATTTTTAGCCTTAATATTGGATATAAAAGTGGTTCAGGGTGTTCATATCAAAATCTCTCCAATGTGTGGGTCATGGTGTACGTGTTAAACCACGAAATTCGGGAATGATAATAATTAGGTGAACATGTTTACCATGAAATTCAGGCACCCTAATGTTAGGAGTAATGCCCCCTTAGCACATGCAACACCCTATCTCTATAGCACCTCTCAACCTATCTCAATGGGATGACCAGATCTCATTAGCCCCTCCTTTATTTAACCCCCCTCAACTCTAGGTCCTCACTTTTCCATTCAATCAAATCTCAATTTAGTTTCAATTACCATTGCATCCGTGTTATTTCAAGAAATACAAAATTAATTGGTCGAGCCGGAGTGAAGAGCAAAGGGAGAGAAGAAAGGAAGTGAAGACAGGTCTCGATAAATAAATATGCTATTTTATTATTGGAACTAAGAGGACACTACCAACATTCATAGGCCTTACATTAGTGTAGAGGATGCTACTCAACATTGTAAGGGCATGCAAGACAAGACATAACAAAGCAATCTCTATTGTTGGCGGGAACAAATTATTGAGAAATTTGTTGGGGTTTGGGACCACTATCACTAATACTGGAGTAAGGGAGTAAATAAATCAGTTACTTTATCAATCAACAGCAAAATAGAGTCTCCTTTGGCTGGCTATGGTAAGCATTGTAATAAATACAAGTTGGGTTGGGTCTAGACGCATGTTTACCCACTGGGCAAGTCTCTTGTAAAGCAACACCCTTTAGTTAAAGTACTAAGGTATTCCACCCCATGAAGATTTATCACAACAAGACCACCTTTGTAAGAAACTGCTCTATCAATTGGGACCCCTTTCCTATCCCAATAGTCCCCCGACCGCCCAACCATTCAATAGAACAATAGGTTAAAAAGAACTCAAATGGCTTAATGCCAGATCTAGCTGCGTAGACTCTTTAACATCAAACGATTGCATATTCGATAGAATAAGGCTCTTGGACCTTTAATCCTATAACGTTACATCTTTAAAGGCTTAATGAATACCCATAAGAAGAAGGGCCAAGTTCGCACTCACGCTAGGCTGCACAAGTATTCATCCATAAACACATAGAGGACGGGAGGGAAATACATGCATGGTGCACACAACTTCCACAAATCCACACCTCTTTCTACACCTTCTAGTAGAGCACAACTTGAATCCAAAAGATCTTTTCCTGTGAGTTCTCGATCCTACTTTTTTATATGTAGAGTATCAGGATTCAATTGGAACGGACAGGAAGGGACAATATGAACAAAGAAGAGGGAGAGAACATAATAGATTGATTCATCTATCTATTTTGATCGGGGTATCTCCGTATTTATATATACATACGGATCCGTCAATATCCATGTACCCATGTCTATCTATTCTAGCTACATGGATAATCAAAATGCATTTAAGCATAAGAAGGTACGAGGACCATGAAACGAATCCCTACTATACACTTGTTACACTCGAGTTAATTTTGTTGATCTCCTTAAGGAAGCCCAAAATATTAGATACTAGCACAACCACTCAACTTGTGGCCTATGAATGTCTACATGCCATCGACCATTTTTTAAGCAAGTTCTGTAAGCATAAGAATTTAAAGCTTGACTAACTGTAATCAAGATACATTTATGAAAAGCTTGACTAATTGTAATCAAGATACATTTATGAAATGAATCCTGAGTGTACGCTTCTTACACTTTAATCTTGTTAATCAACTCATTGAAGCCCAAAATATGAGATATGAAAAGCTAATAAAATAAGGCTCAATCAAATACTCACAAATATACCATAAATCTATATAGACATTTATATAATAAAATTAATCAAATATTAAAAAAACAAAACAAAAAAAATCTAACTTAGATATGGTGAGTGTGAGAGACCGTAACTAGTTCCTAGCACAACCACAAATAAAGTAGCTAGTGAACAAGGATAGGTGCAATCAACTACTTAGTTTTGTGGAAATCATTTATAATATAACTATGATTTAGTATATGATATAACATAAACATTAAAATAATTAATATAAATATAAAACAAATAATATTTAATAAACAAAAAAATATCTAAATACCTAAACTTGTACTTAATAATTATTAAATAATATGTCTATTTTATACTATTTAAATCATTAAAATTTGGATTGATTTTCAAAATTTTATTAAAAATTTGGATCCCTATTATAACTACACTAAATATTTGATGAACGAAAATTGGTACTCATACCTATACTATTATATAAATTATTGCAATATATTTTCTAAGAAAATTGAAATTTTGATAAGTATCACCTTTTCTCCCTCATAAATCTAATATCGCCACAAATAACTTAAATAATAAGTGTTAAAAATTTTAATTTCTAATATCACCACAAATAAATTAAATTATTTCAATATATTTTCTGAGAAAATTGAAATTTTGATAAGTATCACCTTTTCTCCCTCATAAATCTAATATCGCCACAAATAACTTAAATAATAAGTGTTAAAAAGTTTAATTTCTAATATCACCACAAATAACTTAGATAATGAGTATTAAAAAGTTTAAAATTAAATTATTTCAATATATTTTCCAAAAAACATGAAATTTTGATGAGTATCACTTTTTCTCCTCGTGAATCTAACGAGTGTTAAACACTTTAAAATTATAAAAGGATAAATTTTGAATTCAGATTCTCAACTCACTTTGTGTTATTTTATATTCATACATTTTATTTAATAATCAAATAATGTTTTAAAAACTTAAATAAAAATTCTTATAAATAAAATAACCACTTTAAATTGTCATGATAGGTAATTTTTATCCAACTTATATGAAAGTATTATTGTTCTAGTTTTAGAAATGATAGATGATAGTTTACTAGTGATCACTGATTTTATCTTTGAATAGTGATGAGTCAAAGTATTTTTCTTTATTTCAAGAAATATTTTTGTTTATGGTGGATGGAGGATCTTTGAATAGTGATGAGTCAAAGTATTAGATATTTTGATTTAGTTAAGAGTTGAGAACTCTAATTAATAAAGGTTATAGGTTATATGTAAAAGTTATTATTAAGTTTTATGATTGAAGTTTAATAAAAATAAATTAATTGTAATATTAAAATTTTAAAGAAAAATATCTTTTTATTGTCAAAAAGAACCATTACTTTTTAAAAACATTGTTTTAATTTTTTCTTTATACATATGATTTTGTAAAAAATTACTTTAATTTCTTCTTTATACATATGATTTTGTTATTAGTAAGGCATTGCTTTAATTTCTTCGTTATACATATGATTTTCTTATTTGTAAGACATTGCTATAATTTATTTTTTATACATATGATTTTGTTATTTGTAAGACATTGCTATAATTTCTTCTTTATATATATGATTTTGTTATTTGTAAAACATTGCTTTAATTTTTTTTTAAACACATGATTTTGTTCTTTGAGCTGGAATTCCTTATGATTTTATGATTTATATTAAATTTACTTACCATAATAATTTACTTTACATGAAGATTTTTCCATAAAAACACCATTTTATAAAATTGCATCTCTTTTATTCAATTTTAAGTTAATGTATTGATAAATTGAATAACTCATTTGATCTAGATTGTGAAATAATTATTATTGCATCGAGAGTAATGAGGAAGAGGTTAAATAGCTAACCTAACACTACAAAAATTAGTAAGTAGCTATAAAAATAAATTCGCTCATAAAATAAAAAATTAAAACCAATATAAGTCTACTCAAACTTATATGTAAATAAATATGTAAAAATATTTATACTTCAAAAATTGAATCCGTTGGTAGATTCAAATTTAAGATGGATCTATATTAATATAATAATATAATTAAATTAATTAATTAATTTTTAATAAATTTATATAATAATGATATAAATTTTAATATATTTTAGATTTTGTGAAATTATAATATATATTGTATATATATAAGAATGAAAATGGTGGTGATGAAAAACAATTTTATTTATTTATTATAGAAAAAAACGGCATATATACTTATCTTATATTAGTTAATTATTTGAGATTTGGAATTACAATATTTTTAAATTTTAAGAAAAATATTAAAAATTATTTGTAAATTAGAATTTTAATTAATAATTTAAAAGTAATTTATAAAATTTAATTTTAATTAAGAAGATATGTGTATTGTAGTGTTGTCTTCTAAGTGAGATTTTTCTATATAGAATAAAACTACTTAATAAGGCCTTTATTTACAAGCATACGATAAATGGTTTCTTAACATTGGTTATTGAGAAAGAATTATCATAACTAAACTTTAAAAAATTATGATACTAAAAAACTAAAATCTAATTATTTTCAAAAAATGATTAACCTATATTAAAAGTTTAAAACTCTTTTTTATTAATAGTATATAAAAAAAGCTATAAAGTAATAAAAAAAAATAGAGAAAAAGAAAATTTATAATTTTAATGACTTAAAATCACCAGCTGTAAATTGCCAACTCTTATATGTCCATTACTTTCCACTTTCATTATATAAAAAAGTTAGGTATTATGCATGAATCCATTTATAAAGACACTTTGGAAAGGAACAATAAAATAAAATGTTTTGTTTATAATGTACCTTTTTGGCATTCTTTTACATCATGTCTGGGGATATATATGAATTGCTCAGGACGATTATTTGAACTAATTTGTAGCAATTTTAAAAAAATATATAGAAGTTAGACTAAGGTTGTGTATTATTTAATTTCTTTTTTATTTTTTTATTTTTTTAATTTCTTAAATGTCTATTTTTTAAGGTTATTATTGGTCTGGTGAAGATGACGTTGTCTTGGGTTCCTGTGGCGTCCCTGATATCAGCAATGCTATAATGCTCTTGGGAAACAATAACATTATTAATTCTTAAAAATAGCAAAAGTAATGTAACCGAGGAATATTATATACATATAATTATTAAACTTATCAAAAGTACTATAACAAAGGAATATTATATACATATTTAATGTGTTGAAATGTACATCACAAAAGCAATAAAGCAGAACATGCCAAAGCCCCAAGAGTTAGCTCAATCGGTCGAGCAACCATAGTTAGGCCTCCCGGCAAGTGAGGTCGCGGGATCCATTCTCCTCAACGCTCTTGGGGTTGGGCATGAAGTGTGCCGAGAGTGAGGCCCCTTCGGGTGGGCCCTCTTGAAATTATTCCGTGGATGTAGCCCGTCGGTCAAGCCGGCGCGTGAACCACATTGAAAAAAAAAAGAGCAGAACATGCCAAGCCTAATAAAACCAACTAAATTACATGATATCCATCTGTCATACGAAATCTGCTTAGCGATCATAGTCTTTGGCAATGCTTGCCACATTTGACATTTGTTGCAATCTTGGACAACTCAAGCATATTGTATCGGAGAAAAGGTTTAAACCAACACTCTTAACCCATAGCTAATTCTCTCTCAAACTCTTGTGCAATTCGTGTACTATGTTCGTCTATTTAATTTGAAATATATCATGATGGGCATAATTACATATTTCACGACCAAGATTGTCTTATTTACGCGAGGCTAAGCTCTCATGCTAAGATATATCATGATGGGCATAATTATAGATTTCATGACCATGATTGTCTTATCTGCGCGAGGCTAAGCTCTCATGCCTCTCAGCAATTGAACATATTCAGGCGGATCCTTTCATGCCAGTATTTTCTGATCTGTGGAAAGAGGAAGAAGCTGCTATAGAAGCAGCTAAAGAATCCAAAGCTGGTGAAGAAGGAAAATTTGAGGCAGTAGAGCCTGAACCCAAAGCTCAGCTTAAGTCAAAAAATGAAAAGGGGTCTAAAATCAGTTCTATTGATGTGATTGTTAAACCAACTAAATTGGTACGCATGCCTAACCTATGTGTTCCGTTAATGGAGTTGCTGAAATCCACAGTGAAATTGTGAAGAAAGAGGTCTTCAGTAATTTTTATGAGGTAATATATCTTTCCCTTCTTGCTCAATTTATTGTGCTTTTCATTTTACAATAGGGATGCTAGGAACTGATTTTATGATGATCTAGTACTTCAGAGTTTAAAAAATCTCTTCATAAAGAAGGCTTGCACTGTCACATTCCTCAATTTTGTAAAATAATGTTAATTATTTTAATTATATTTCCTAAGACATTATGTTAAATTTAATGCTAAGTAGGAACTGATGACTCAGCAGAGTCAAAAGAAGTGGAATGTAATTCTGAATATTTTATTTTTAATAAATAAAATGTGGAGACAACAACATGGGAGAGCTGTTAATAAGAGGTTACTAGTCAAACTGGTGGATGGAACTAGGTGGAGGGCAAAAGACAAGTGGCAGCATCCTCAAACACTTCCTAAGTTGCAGGTGGCAACTTCCCTATAATTGGGGTCATGATCCTCCAAGAAAGTGGGATCAAAGCAGGTGGCTCAATAAATGACAACTAACCCAAAAAGACCTAGGCAATCTTTTAAAAGTACCCAATGAATAGAGCTGAGGTTGCTCAGTTATTTTCCAGAGAAGAATCATTTAGGTGGAATGTTATTCAGGAAATTCATTGAGAAAAAACGGAAAAACAGTAAGGAAGTTGTTCTGAAAGGAATGCTGCGTTAACTTGGTCTATTACAGCTTGTTAGCTGGAAGAACTTACTGATAAGTTCATGATTGATACTGAGTTTGAAGACTGGTATTTGACTATTGCTGCACCTAGTTCCAGCCAGGGAGACCAGAGCAAGCTCGAGGGTCCTGAGGAGTCGTTGTTTGAGTGCTCTACAGGAGTTGGTAGGGAGGAACGGCCTCCCATTGCTGTTGTTGTCCAAGTTTAAACAGGTTCTGTCACCTAATTGCCTTGTTTTAATAACTGTGAATGGTTGAATGCTATGTTAGTAGTTTGTGATATAAAGATTTAGATGTTTTAGTGATGTAAATGTTTTAGTTTATCAGTAATAGAATTTGTTGATGAAAAATAAGAACCCACTGTGTTTTTCCTCATCTGGGTTTACCAGACCGTACTCCAACACACGGGTAAAATTATAAATAAGATGATATGATGAGAATGTAGAAAAGTAGATTGATTCTTTATCTATTTTCAGAAGAGATATTTTACTGACAGTTGTTTGAGTTCATAGATAAAAACTATTTCCTTGAACAGTATTTAGTAGTCTTATTATTTAAAACAAATAGAAGAATATAATAGTCGGACTGAAGTAAGGTTAGACTAGGTATATCTGCGGTTTAAACCTTATAACTGCTTTCTTCCAGTTTAAAGAATTTAACTTCTATATGTTGAAATAACAACACTGAAAGTAGGAGTAATTAAATATTGTTTAAATTCTACAGTTGAACCAAACTGTGTTAGATTTTATGTAAGATTAGTGATGCAATCTTTTTCATTATTTTTCCTTTCTCTTTATTAGACTAATCTCGAACAATATCTAGAGCTGTTATTCTATTTTTCATAAATTGTAAATGAATGCTACTATATATATATTTATACGAGATAGATCCTAAGTAGTATTATTTAATCTTTTTATATATACATATACAGATATCATAACCAAACAGACAAACTAAATATTAACAGAACTTATTTAAGTACTTAGCATAAATGGCACAAGAAATAGATAATAGAATGCTTTAAAATAAACTAAATAGTAACCATGGAAACATTGGTATTCTCAGGAGAGATAATATCTTTATTGTATTAATAACAAATAACTTCTATTACATACAATATAGGAGTATTATCATTGTTGAACTTATGGTAATGTTCTTCTTACATTAATTGTAAACTGGAATTGTTTATACTTTCTGTACTACAAGGTAAACAAACAGTACTTAAGAACATTATTAAAATAAAATAAAAATATAAAGACCATATATAAATTGAAAGGTATAAACTATATATGTTAACACTTATAATTTCTTAATAATTAGTAAGTCAAGTTATAAACCAGATACAGAAAACCTAACAATAATATCAAGAGTAAAAAAAAAATCAAATGCATATCTGTACAGGAAATAAGTGGCAGAATGTTCAATTTATTAAGCTTAAGTAAAATTTATACAACCCAACTACAACCTCATAATTGAATAGAGGTATATTATAAGAAAAAGATAAATGCAGTAAATATTATGTTACTGTCGAGCTTCAATTATCAATTATAATATAAACAAGTATATAAATTTTAGTGCTATAACATAAACAAAGAATATAGAAAGGAAAATAGTATTAACAACTATTATAATGGATTTAGGGTGGAAACCCTGTAAACTTTTATAATTTCAACAAAAGTAAAAGTCACGAGTTGTAAACCCTTTTCCAAGTCAGGCTCACGGCCTCAAATATTAAACAGTAATTTAAAAAGAAATGGAGTTACTTCTTTACTGTCAAAATTCAGGGTAAAACCCTATTCATCCATAATATGCAAAGTTAAAAACTGTAAAACCCAGTTCAATATTTATACTCACGGCTGTACTGAAAATTTACATAAGGAGGCTTTTACAGCCTGTTCTTTTACATTAAACACAGTATTATATACAAAAACAAAATGTACACTCACGGCCGAAGCCGGAGAGCCCTGCAGTAAAGCGAGGGTCTCAACAAACTATGAAAAACAACGAAGTAAACAACCAAAACAACCAAAACCCATGAGGGTCTTTCAGGCCGCAACGACCAACCCTTAACTTTCCATGAGGGTTTGCACAAGGTAGGACAGCCATGGAAGGACCAGGGCTTACCATGGCCTTTATATTGCCGCAACCTCGTACTCACTGCGCAGAAGGAGAAGAGAGACGATTCGTACCTGCACATTCATCGCATCCTACTGTTAGATATGATATATATATATATATTAAAGGCAAAGAGTTTTGTAAATCAGGAAATGTGCAGTAAAATAATAAGAACACGAGCGTTATTCTTACCTCAAGCTTATTAGAAAGATAATCACTGATAACCAGTAACGCTGCGACTAGCACGAGAAGGAGGTCTATCTTCAGCTTCAAAGGAAACAGCGGTACAATACTTCATCAACTACTGACAGCAGAAGGTTCTAGTTCTCGATTGACAAGGTAAAACCCTGAAGCCGTGCTGTTACTCAATACAAAACAAAAACACAGTATCCTGTGCAACTTAAGCCACGACTCTCTGAATGGAAGAACTACCCTCGTTTTGGAAACTGAAGAAGAAGGTGGGGAAAGGTTGTTACAGTAAAGGAGTTTGGATAAGCCACTAAGGCAACGAAAAACCGGAAAGGAGATCAAATGGCTTACGACTAACAGCAACGCTATGGCACGGTCTCGTTATTGTGCTTCCAGATAGGCTAACAAGAGGAGTAAGCCAAGATAGCCACAGCATTACTCAGGTAGCAGAGCAGCCGAATACTCCGCGGAAGAATGACAAGAGCCCGAAGGCAGTGGAAGACTAATAAACTAGGGTTAGAGATAACTCTTTTAAACTGATGATGCTTGGCCATCAATCAGCCACGTTTCCATGCAAATATTTGCATACGATGGGTAATTCTCTATAGTATTGATGAGCCATCATCAAGCGTGATTTTATTAATCATTTGGATGAGTTCAAAAGGTTCGACATTAATCCTTAGCCGAAGTCAACCTATCATTGCATTATGATAACAAGAACTCATTAATATATATATAAGCCTTGTATTATAGCTCACTATTGGCGTAAAGGTTAAACATTTCATTGTGAATACATTATGGTATATCATCATTCATGCAATACAATCAAGTTATAACATTATGTTCATCGTGGGTATAGATTAGCACCACGACCTAGAATTTCATAACATGTTATTTCTTACATAGTAAATAATTAATCAAAGGTTATACATTATCAAGAGTGTTAAGTTCACAACATAACTTTTATATAAGCTTGGAATGGGTGAGATAAGGGTTTATAAGAGTTCTTTTCTATAGTTGAATCCATAAACTTGTTATGACTTGGTCTTAGTCATGATCTCTCCATCCAGGTGAATGACTATTTTGTCATTTAGCACTTACAATCTTAATTAGAATAATTTTTTTGTAACATGATTTTAGGAGGAAAGTGTAATACATTTGGTTAAGTAAGAATAATACTTATACAAGTATTCCACCAACATCTATCATTAGAGGAAATTTGGGGTCTAAAATGGGCCTTATAAGAAAACGTGCCAAATTAAGTTTTTGTGAGTTGGAATTCAAGAACCAATAGAATTTCAATAAAATAAGTCAACCATAATGGTTGAATTGACATATTTGTCATTAAAAAAAACTACTTTTTTTGTTCGTATTTTCGACATATCTCATTGTGTTTTTACTCAAATTTTGATCGGGAGAGCTTGTTGGATGCGGAATTTGATTCCGCATCCAACGAATACCCACACTGCATACTTTTGATGGACCCCGCTACCCCAAAAACAAGAAATAACTGAAAAATCAATCGTGAGAGCTCGTTATGTCATCATCACATTTTTTCAGTTATTTCTTGTTTTTGGGGTAGCGGGGTCCATCAAAAGTATGCAGTGTGGGTACTCGTTGGATGCGGAATCAAATTCCGCATCCAACGAGCTCTCACGATCGAAATTTGAGTAAAAACACAGGGAGATATGTCGAAAATACGAACACAAAAAGTAGTTTTTTTCTTTCTTCCTCCAAAATTAATCAATATTATTTTATTATTTTAACTATTATTTTATTATTTTCCTTAGGAGACCCATTTTAGACCCCAAAATTCCTCTAATCAATATAATTATATAATATTCTAATGGTTGATATTAAGGAGGATTGTAGATTCAACTATAGTAATTATTCTATTAATAATGTTAACCATTTGGCCTTGCCATATTTATCTAAGTTTGATAAATACTTACAAAAGGAAATAGTAACCAAATATTTTTTATGAATGCATTATCTGGAATAAATGTTCTTAACCTAGAAATTATAACATATAAGGGTGAAGCCATTAATCTCTTAACAGAAATTTTATCAACGTAATTGTTAGACCTTAAAACTTTTATGTTGAACATTCTTTTAAGGATAATAATCTAATAAGAATAAGCCCTTTTATATAAATAAAGGGATAGAATAAAAACCGGTTACAGTAGGTCATCTATCAGACCTAAGATAAGCTTTAATATGCTTCGAATCAGTTGTAGTGTAAATAAGACTTGGTGCATCAGCATGAATATATCCCTATCAGTGGATAGATTGAAATTGGTAACAGTAAATTGTAAACCCCCTCATTAATACACTTTACGAAGTAAATGTATTTATGCATTCTTAAACGTAAACTTTTGATTTTTCAACCCTGCCATTTCTTACTCTACTCGTAAGTAATTTTAATTAAGATCTTTTGACACTGACAACTATGATAGATATCGGACAGTTCAGTAATCTTTAAGAAATGTAAATCTACCTCTACTAGAAAGAAGAACAGTTAATGGATTTACCTCAACAAGCATTGATATATGCTTAGCAGTTATTGTCTTACTGAACTTCTGATTTGCAACAAAACTTGTACATAAAGACTTTAGAATTTTTTACATGTAGCAACCAATCTTCTTACTTGTAATATGTAAGGACAGGAGAAACTTTCTGCATTAGCTCGAAAGCTAAGTAAGCCCAGTTTTTCATGATAGTCCCACCTTATGGTCGCAAAAAAAAAACAAGTTAGTAAACTGAAAAGCACTATTCTATCACTATACACAACCAACAGATAAATTCAAATAACGAGCTGGTAACATATAACTAATTAAATGATTAGTTAACTGCATTTATGTTAATGTTATGCAAATTTAAAAATTTTAAATTTTTCGAAAAATTTGGGGTTTTGACATGTGGTATCAGAGCATGGTTCAAATACTAGGCCTTGATGTGGTCCAACTAGTTTCCGTAGAACAATAAAATAATATACTAACCTATACTTTGTTTTATGTAAAGAACAAAAAATTTTCTTTTTTCTGAAAATTAACAGGCAGGTATGGAGAAGCTAGGAGAATATGCTCAGGAGGAGTCTCCAAACACAGAAACAAGGCAATTGTCCAGAGAACCTATGTTAGAAGAGGTAACTGCTCACTCCTCAGAGCTGATGCAGACTATAAAGGATTTGAAGACTGAAATGGAATCAGTCAAGAAGGACAATGAGAGGATTTTGAAGACTCAGGAAGAGTTGAACCAAATTTTGATGGAAAAGTTCCAGACTAAAGGGAGGAGCAAAAGGTCCGAATCTGAGGAAGTTAGCCATCAGAAAGGATCTAAAAAGATGAAGCTGGCAAAAGCTGAAAACAGTTCATCATCTGAAGGGTTCAGAGAACAACAAAGCTACCACACTACTAGTGACAGTAGTGAGGCTGAGTTGTATGACAGAAAGAAAAAGTACAGACCATATGAAGAGATTTCAGGGGAGTTTAAAAAGATAAAGCCCCCAAATTTTAATGGGGAAACTGAGAAAGGGGAAGAAGCAGAGTCATGGTTATCCGGGATGAAGAAGTATTTTCAGATATACAACTATTCAAATCAGCTGAAGGCAAGAATGACAATCTATAATCTCTCTGGAAAAGCAGACATATGGTGGCAAGATCTGAAGAGAGTCGAGAGTATCAACGAAAAATAAGTTAATTGGAGTACCTTTAAAAGGTACTTCAAGAAGAAATTTATGTCCGAACAATAGTATGAAGAAGGAGCTAAAGAATTTTACGAATTGAAGTTAGGTTCAATGACTATGAAGGATTTAAACAGTAAATTCTTAAGCTTGCTGAGGTATGTACCTTACCTAGTAGATGAAAAGCCTAAAGTACAGCGCTTTCTTAGCTGTCTACCATATCACATCAAGGACAGAATTGAGTATGATAACCCGAAGACTCTGGAGGAAGCCATGAGGAAGGATAATTTATGTTTTGAGCAGAATAAGAAGAAAGAAGGTATAGCCAACTGAAAGGCTAAGAAGAACAACAATCAGCCTGATTTTAAGAAGAAGGAATTTGTACCCCAAAAGAATTTCAAGAATAATAAGAACAGAAATTATTCTAACAATAAGAATTTCCAGGGAAATAGAAATGGTGCTTCCAATAATTCCAATAACTTTAAGGGCAAGGAGGCTGCAAATAACCATGGGAATTTCACTAAGAGTTTTGAACGAAAGGAGCCTGTTAAGTGTTGGGAATGTAATGGCCCGCACTATGCCTCGGTCTGCCCAAATCAGAAAAAGTCAGTCAGCAATATTCACACTGTTCAGGAGGAAATGACCATTGGAGAACTCGCGAGGACTATGCCCAGAATAAATGCAGCCTTGGAGAACCGCCAAGCTGACTATCAGACTTCCATGGTGGAAGTGGAAGGTATGGTTAACCAAACCCCTGTAACCATTTTAATTGATCCAGGAGCTAGTCTCAGTTACATTGCACCTCAAATAGTGGAAAAGTGTAAATTGTCTGTTGATAAGTTTGATAATTCTTGTTTAGTTCAATTAGCCACTGAGGCAAAAAAGAAAGTAACTTGTTATGTGAAAGAATGTGCTTTACTTATGGATGATTTTAAAACTACAGTTAAGCTTAATGTTTTGCCACTTGGCTCATATGATTTACTGATTGGCATGGATTGGTTAGAGCAGCATAAGGTAGTTTTAAACTTTTGCGTGTGTAAATAGTAATGAACAACCAGTAACGGTTAAAGGTATTCCCAGGAAAACTGTAATCAGGCAGATTTCTGCTTTACAACTTAAAAGAGCAATTAGAAAAGGGTGTAAAGCTTATGCTGTAACTATTACAGATGAGGCAAGTAAGTCTGAAACAGATAAGTTAAAAATAGAAGATATTCCTGTTTTAAATGAATTTACTGACGTATTCCCAGAAGAAATTCCAGGATTACCTCCCAGGACGGAACTGGATTTCACTATTGAGCTGGTGCCAGGTGCGGTATCTAGCTCAAAAGCCCCGTATCGTATGAATATTTTAGAACTTAATGAATTAAAATCACAGTTAAAAGAGTTAATAGATAAGAAGTACATTCGACCCAGTGTGTCTCCTTGGGGAGCACCGGTCATCTTTGTTAAAAAGAAAGACAGAACTATGCGATTATGCATAGACTATCGTCAACTAAACAAGATGACTATTAAAAACAGATATCCGTTGCCCCACATAGATGATCTGTTTGATCAGCTACGTGGAGCTACAGTGTTCTCAAAGATAGACATGAGATCAGGATATCATCAGGTAAGAATTAAAGATGAGGACATCTTCAAGACAGCCTCCAGAACAAGGTATGAACATTACGAATTTGTCGTAATGCCATTTGGGCTTACCAACGCCCCAACTGTCTTTATGTGCCTAATGAATAATATAATGCATAAATACTTAGATAAATTTGTTGTCGTGTTTATCAATGACATATTAATTTACTCAAAAACTGAAGTAGAACATAAAGAACACCTAAGGATAGTTTTACAAGAGTTGTGAGAGCAACAGCTCTTCGCGAATTTTAGCAAGTGTGACTTCTTTAAGGATGAAATCCAATACTTAGGTCACGTAGTGACTAAAGAAGGGATTTCAGTCGATCCTGAAAAGATTCGGGCAATCGAAGATTGGCCGATTCCAAAGGATGTAACAGATGTTAGGTCATTCATGGGAATTACCGGCTATTACCGGAGATTCATTGAAGGCTTTTCAAAAATAGCTAATCAGATCACTTCCTTGCAAAAGAAATGCAAGAAATTTGATTGGAACTTAAAGTGTGAAGAAAGTTTTAAGAAATTAAAAAACTTATTAACAAGTGCGCCTATTCTAAGAATAGCAGATCCTAATAAGGATTTTGTGGTATGCACAGATGCCTGTAATGATGGCTTAGGCGGTGTGCTGACTCAAGATGGGCATGTCATTGCCTATGAGTCCAGGAAGTTAAAAATTCACGAAAAGAAATATGCAACTTATGATTTAGAACTAGCGGCTGTTATACATGCCTTAAAAATGTGGCGACATCATTTAATAGGCAGAAAATTTGTTCTAATGACTGATAATAAAGGACTGAAATATCTTTTAGATCAGCCTAACTTAAATGCAAGACAAGCAAGGTGGTTAGCCTTCTTGAGTGAATATGATTTTGAAATCCAACACATAAAGGGGAAGGAAAATAAGGTGGATGATGCTTTAAGTAGAAACGCAAAGCTGAATTTTACAGCAGCAATCAGCACTTATGCTTCTGATTTAAATGAACAGCTTACTGAAGGGGTAAAACTGGATGAAATTTATCAAAAATTACAAGTTACAGCTAAAGAGAAAAATAAAAGGTTATAGTCTAAATAAAGATGGATTTTTATTATTTAAGGACAAACTGTATGTGCCTAATGTGCCTAAGGTTAAGTTGTTGATTCTGGACGAAGTCCATAAAACACCTTACTCAGGACATCCAGGTTACCAAAAGACTGTAACCATGCTAAGAAAAGAATATTTCTGGCCTAATATGAAATCAGAAGTAGCTGAATATATAGCTAGATGTTTGGATTGTCAACAAGTGAAAACCGAACACCAACATCCAACTGGTTTACTGCAACCTTTACCTATTCCTAACTGGAAATGGGAAGTGATTAGCTTAGATTTCATTACTGGACTACCCAGAAATCAGAATCAAAATGACTCTATTATGGTGGTGGTTGACAAGTTAAGTAAAGCAACACATTTCATTCCTGTCAAAACTACTTACAAGACTGCCAATATAGCTGATATATTCTTAAAGCAGATTTTTCGATTACATGGAGTACCGAATGTTATCATTTCAGATAGGGATCCTAAATTCACAGGGAATTTTTGGAAGTCCTTGTTTAAGGGATTAAACACAACACTGAATTTCAGCACCTCTTTCCATCCTCAGACAAATGGGCAGACTGAAAGAGTGAATCAAGTGCTGGAAGATCTGTTAAGGATGTATGTTAAAGATCAGCCAGGTAAGTGGGAAGACTACTTGCATCTAGCAGAGTTTGCATATAATAATAACTATCAGTCATCAGCTAAGTTTAGTCCATTTGAAATTTTGTATGGACGTAAATGCAACACTCCTATCTCCTGGAATAATCCAGTAGATAAATTGGTGTTAGGACCAGAATTATTAAAAGAAATGGAAGAGATTGTGAAGCAAGTGCAGGAAAATCTGAAGGTAGCTCAGGATCGGCAGAAGAGCCAAGCAGATTTAAAAAGAACTCCGAAGGAGTTCCAGGTAGGTGAGCATGTGTTTATAAATGTAAGACCAAAGAAAAGCTCTGTAAGACTGGGGAGTTGTGCAAAACTAGTACCACGTTATTGTGGTCTATTTGAAATTTTATCTAGAATTGGTCAAGTTGCATATCAGCTAGCGTTACCACCTAACTTGAAAGTGCATAATGTTTTTCATATCTCTGTTTTGAAAAAGTATGTTCATGATGCTACTCATGTGGTTGATTGGAATGTTGTACAGGTGGAACTAGAAGGAGAAATTTTGGTGGAACCGGACTGTATCCTCCGGAGGAGAAAAATTACTCTGCGGAACCGCACCATTAGACAGGTGAAGGTGCAATGGAAGCACCTTAGTCCTGAAGAGGCTACCTGGGAACTGGAAAGTAAGATGCGGGAGGCATACCCGAATCTGTTCCAGGAGGTTGCAGAGGATGAAGAATAAGTAACATCGAGGACGATGTTACATTTTAAGAGGGTGTGTATGTCACATACCCCAATTTTGTAAAATAATGTTAATTGTTTTAATTATATTTCCTAAGAAATTATGTTAAATTTAATGCTAAGTAAGAACTAATGACTCAGCAGAGTCAAAAGAAGGGGAATGTAATTCTGAATATTTTATTATTAATAAATAAAATGTGGAGACAACAGCATGGGAGAGCTGTTAATAAGAGGTTACTGGTCAAACTGGTGGATGGAACTAGGTGGAGGGCAAAAGACAAGTGGCAGCATCCTCAAACACTTCCTAAGTTGTAGGTGGCAACTTCCCTATAATTGGGGTCTCGATCCGCCAAGAAAGTGGGATCAGAGCAGGTGGCTCAATAAATGACAACTAACCCAAAAAGACCTAGGCAATCTTTTAAAAGTACCCAATGAATAGAGCTGAGGTTGCTCAGTTATTTTCCAGAGAAGAATCATTCAGGTGGAATGTTATCCAGGAAATTCATTGGGAAAAAACGGAAAAACAGTAAGGAAGTTGTTCTGAGAGGAATGTTGCAGTAACTTGGTCTATTACAGCTTGTTAGCTGGAAGAACTTACTGATAAGTTCAGGATTGATACTGAGTTTAAAGACTGGTATTTGACTATTGTTGCACCTAGTTCCATCCAAGGAGACCAGAACAAGCTCGGGGGTCCTGAGGAGTCGATGTTTGAGCGCTCTCGACGAGTTGGTAGGGAGGAACGACCTCCCATTGCTGTTGTTGTCCAAGTTTAAACAGGTTCTGTCACCTAACTGCCTTGTTTTAATAACTGTGAATGGTTGAATGTTATGCTAGTAGTTTGTGATATAAAGATTTAGATGGTTTAGTGATGTAAATGTTTTAGTTTATCAATAATAGAATCTGTTGATGAAAAATAAGAACCCACTGTGTTTTTCCTCATCTGGGTTTACCAGACCGTACTCCAGCACAGGGGTAAAATTATAAATAAGATGAGAATGTAGAAAAGTAGATTGATTCTTTATATTTTCAGAAGAGATATTTTACTGACAATTGTTTGAGTTCATAGATAAAAACTATTTCCTTGAACAGTATTTACTTTCAGTAGTCTTATTATTTAAAACAAATAGAAGAATATAATAGTCGCACTGAAGTAAGGTTAGACTAGGTATACCTGCGGTTTAAACCTTACAACTGCTTTCTTCCAGTTTAAAGAATTTAACTTCTATATGTTGAAATAACAACACTGAAAGTAGGAGTAATTAAATATTGTTTAAATTCTACAGTTGAACCAAACTGTGTTAGATTTTATGTAAGATTAGTGATGCAATCTTTTTCGTTATTTTTCCTTTCTCCTTATTAGACTAATCTCGAACAATATCTAGAGCTGTTATTTTATTTTTCATAAATTGTAAATGAATGCTACTATATATATATTTATACGAGATAGATCCTAAGTAGTATTATTTGATCTTTTTATATATACATATACAGATATCATAACCAAACAGACAAACTAAATATTAACAGAACTTATTTAAGTACTTAGCATAATTGGCACAAGAAATAGATAACAGAATGCTTTAAAATAAACTAAATAGTAACCATGGAAACATTGGTATTCTCAGGAGAGATAATATCTTTATTGTATTAATAACAACTAACTTCTATTACATACGATATAGGAGTATTATCATTGTTGAACTTAAGGTAATGTTCTTATTACATTAATTGTAAACTGGAATTATTTATACTTTCTGTACTACAAGGTAAACAAACAGTACTTAAGAACATTATTAAAATAAAATAAAAATATAAAGACCATATATAAATTGAAAGGTATAAACTATATATGTTAACACTTATAATTTCTTAATAATTAGTAAGTCAAGTTATAAACCAGGTACAGAAAACCTAACAATAATATCAAGAGTAAAAAAAAAAATCAAATGCATACCTATACAGGAAATAAGTGGCAGAATGTTCAATTTATTAAGCTTAAGTAAAATTTATACAACCCAACTACAATCTCATAATTGAACAGAGGTATATTATAAGAAAAAGATAAATGCAGTAAATATTATATTACTGCCGAGCCTCAATTATCAATTATAATATAAACAAGTATATAAATTTCAGTGATGTAACATAAACAAAGAATATAGAAAGGAAAATAGTATTAACAACTATTATAATGGATTTAGGGTGGAAACCCTGTAAACTTTTATAATTTCAGCAAAAGTAAAAGTCACGGGTTGTAAACCCTTTTCCAAGTCAGGCTCACGGCCTCAAATATTAAATAGTAATTTAAAAAGAAACGGAGTTACTTCTTTATTGTCAAAATTCAGGGTAAAACCCTATTCATCCAGAATATGCAAAGTTAAAAACTGTAAAACCCAGTTCAATATTTATACTCACGGCTGTACTGAAAATTTACATAAGGAGGCTTTTACAGCCTGTTCTTTTACATTAAACACAGTATTATATACAAAAACAAAATGTACACTCACGGCCGAAGCCGAAGAGCCCTGCAGTAAAGCGAGGGTCTCAACAAACTATGAAAAACAGCGAAGTAAACAACCAAAACAACCAAAACCCGTGAGGGTCTTTCAGGCCGCAACGACCAACCCTTAACTTTCCATGAGGGTTTGCACAAGGTAGGACAGCCATGGAAGGACCAGGGCTTACCGTGGCCTTTATATCGCCGCAACCTCGTACTCACTGCGCAGAAGGAGAAGAGAGACAAGTCGTACCTGCACATTCATCGCATCCTACTGTTATACTGTTAAATATGATATATATATATATTAAAGGCAAAGAGTTTTGTAAATTAGGAAATGTGCAGTAAAATAATAAGAACACGAGCGTTATTCTTACCTCAAGCTTATTAGAAAGATAAACATTGATAACCAGTAACGCTGCGACTAGCACGAGAAGGAGGTCTATCTTCAGCTGCAAAGGAAACGGCGGTACAATACTTCATCAACTACTAACAGCGGAAGGTTCCAGTTCTCGACTGACAAGGTAAAACCCTAAAACCGTGCTGTTACTCAATACAAAACAAAAACACAGTATCCTGTGCAACTTAAGCCACGGCTCTCTGAATGGAAGAACTACCCTCGTTTTGGAAATTGAAGAAGAAGGTGGGGAAAGGCTGTTACAGTAAAGGGGTTTGGATAAGCCACTAAGGAAACGAAAAACCGGAAAGGAGATCAAATGGCTTACGACTAACAGCAATGCTATGGCACGGTCTCGTTATTGTGCTTCCAGACAGGCTAACAAGAGAAGGAGTAAGCCAAGATAGCCACAGCATTACTCAGGTAGCAGAGCAGCCGAATACTCCGCGGAAGAATGACAGGAGCCCGAAGGCAGTGGAAGACTAATGAACTAGGGTTAGAGATAACTCTTTTAAACTGATGATGCTTGGCCATCAATCAGCCACGTTTCCATGCAAATATTTGCATACGATGGGTAATTCTCTATAGTATCGATGAGCCATCATCAAGCACGATTTTATTAATCATTTGGATGAGTTCAAAAGGTTCGACATTAATCCTCAGCCGAAGTCGACCTATCATTGCATTATGATAACAAGAACTCGTTAATATATATATATAAGCCTTGTATTATAGCTCACTATTGGCGTAAAGGTTAAACATTTCATTGTGAATACATTATGGTATATCATCATTCATGCAATACAATCAAGTTATAACACTATGTTCATCGTGGGTATAGATTAGCACCACGACCTAGAATTTCATAACATGTTATTTCTTACATAGTAAATAATTAATCAAAGGTTATACATTATCAAGAGTGTTAAGTTCACAACATAACTTTTATACAAGCTTGGAATGGGTGAGATAAGGGTTTATAAGAGTTCTTCTCTATAGTTGAATCCATAAACTTGTTATGACTTGGTCTTAGTCATGATCTCTCCATCCAGGTGAATGACTATTTTGTCATTTAGCACTTACAATCTTAATTAGAATAATTTTTTTGTAACATGATTTTAGGAGGAAAGTGTAATACATTTGGTTAAGTAAGAATAATACTTATACAAGTATTCCACCAACATCTATAATATAATTATAGAATATTCTAATGGTTGATATTAAGGAGGATTGTAGATTCAACTATAGTAATTATTCTATTAATAATGTTAACCCTTTGGCCTTGCCATATTTATCTAAGTTTGATAAATACTTACAAAAGGAAATAGTAACCAAATATTTTTTATGAATGCATTATCTAGAATAAATGTTCTTAACCTAGAAATTATAACATATAAGGGTGAAGCCATTAATCTCTTAACAGAAATTTTATTAATGTAATTGTTAGACCTTAAAACTTTTATGTTGAACATTCTTTTAAGGATAATAATCTAATAAGAATAAGCCCTTTTATATAAATAAAGGGATAGAATAAAAACCGGTTACAGTAGGTCATCTATCAGACCTAAGATAAGCTTTAATATGCTTCGAATCAGTTGTAGTGTAAATAAGACTTGGTGCATCAGCATGAATATATCCCTATCAGTGGGTAGATTGAAATTGGTAACAGTAAATTGTAAACCCCCTCATTAATACACTTTACGAAGTAAATGTATTTATGCATTCTTAAACGTAAACTTTTGATTTTTCAACCCTGCCATTTCTTACTCTACTCGTAAGTAATTTTAATTAAGATCTTTTGACACTGACAACTATGATAGATATCGGACAGTTCAGTAATCTTTAAGAAATGTAAATCTACCTCTACTAGAAAGAAGAATAGTTAATGGATTTACCTCAACAAGCATTGATATATGCTTAGCAGTTATTGTCTTACTGAACTTCTGATTTGCAACAAAACTTGTACATAAAGACTTTAGAATTTTTTACATGCAGCAACCAATCTTCTTACCTATAACATGTAAGGACAGGAGAAATTTTATGCATTAGCTTGAAAGCTAAGTAAGCCCAGTTTTTCATGATAGTCCCACCTTATGGTCACAAAAAGAAACAAGTCAGTAAACTGAAAAGAACTGTTCTATCACTATACACAACCAACAGATGAATTCAAATAACGAGCTGGTAACATATAACTAATTAAATGATTAGTTAACTGCATTTATGTTAATGTTATGCAAATTTAAAAATTTTAAATTTTTCGAAAAATTTGGGTTTTTGACATGCACCTCCATATAATTAGTCCCAAGTTGCAGAGGGAGTTTTAGTAAATTTAATGATGTCACATTTTTCGAGTAGCAAAAATATTTGGCTGTATACAAGAAAATTTAGCTATATGTAGCTTTTTTTGAAACCGTTTTGATATTAGATGTGGCCTGAAAAGTTTGAAAATAAGACCAATGGAGTAACTCCCAGGCCATGGATTCGATTTTGAACTAAGTGGCTTGGAACAGAAGATTGGGTTCTTAAGATTGAACAATTAACAGAGCTTTGACAAGTCAGATCCACTTATGCAATAAGTTTCTATGATTGCATCAGTCTACCTCCCGCGTGTGTCTTAACAAATAAAAACTCTCTCCTGGAATTCAACTTAGAGGTTGACAATTCGAATTTGTGCGATAATGTAGACCTACAAGAAGAATGGCGGGCAGCAAAAAGAGCCAACAAAATGAATCGTGTCTCATATATTAGAGAAAAAACAGGATATGTTTGATGTACAGGTAGATTATCTAGGAAAATATTTTTTATTTAATTATGGAGAATGGTAGAGTACTAGAGAGAAGTTATGAGACAATCATGGGACATTGATTGGCATGAAATATATTATTCTTTCTATAGGTTAAACGTATCCATGAGTACAAGCGTCGACTCTTAAATATTTTGGGAATTATATATCGATAGAAGAAGATGAAGCCTAAAGGAAATTACTCCAGAGGAGAGGACAACAAAGTTTGTCCCTCATGTATACATATTTGGAGGCAAAGCCTCGCAACATATGTGCAGGAAAAAATGGCAGTAAAACTGATAACAGACGTTGGAGTTACAATCAATCATGACACAAAAATAGTAGACTTGCTAAAGGTCTCTTCTATCTGTTTTTATGACATGTCTGAATGATTAATTTCTTGATTTCATATATGCGAATAATGCTTGTTGTTTTCCTCCCTAACCAAGAGGACTATCCAGCTTGGTTAACCTTATTAGCATCTCAACCCGTGTATATGAGTCTTTCAGACCATATGATGAATTCAGTTTTTACCAGCCTCCAACATTACAAGAGAATAAATTATAGCATTATATTCCAACAATCTATATGTTGTTTTTCCTCCATTATGCTGAAGTCTTACTTTTGAACTGTACTGATCATGCTATCATGGATTGGATATCTGTATTATCAATATTGGAGCATATTTTGATTTTCGCACCCAACCCCTTTCAGATTATGTTAAGAAGTATCCTTGAGAAAGACAAAAGCTGTGATTTTTATCTGGTTTTGATCTTGTATTTGTAACACTTGGCAAAAATATGCCCTGTCTCTCTTGTTTTGCTCACATTCAAAAGTGTTTTGGAAGAAGGTGCCTTGGCGATTTCGTTCTGAAACGGCTTCTAAGAAGGGCTTGTGGTGGTCCAGGTCCAAGATGTCTTGTAGACGAAGCAAAGTACAGTCTTACCAAAACAGTTGAAAGAATCTTGAAACAACAATGACAAAAATATCCGGTTACAAAGCTCTCTAAATAAAATTACAGATTCCTTTGCATGTCTATAAACCACTTCTAGGAGTGTGTCCCTCTCTCTACTTCCATAGACAACTGAAACCAAGAAATTACAGAGCTCAGAAAGGAAATCTTCTCAAGCCTTGTGGAGAGCCTCCCTGAGCAGTCCATTATTTTGTGCTTATATAGCCGAAAAGATTCTTGATGATAGACTGAATTGAATATAGGCATTGATTGAAATGCCACTAGTGATCAGATCCAATGATCTCGGGGCACTTCCAACATTTTTTCTACCAGCGAGCTGACTCAAATGATGAGTGGATTGAATTGGTCAATCAATCAAATGTATTTCACTTCCATAATTTTATTGAGTTGGCTTCCTCAAGATTTCAGAGCATCCTCACAACTTTCACCGTCAAACCGTGCACATTAAAATATGACAATAAGAAATGTGCAAATGAATATTAATTAAGAAGAAGAAAGAACGATACTTCAAACATGAAATAATTATTTCTAATGGTAAAAGATCAAAGAATTTTCCCAGTTTGGTTACATTATGTTGACATGTTGATGCAATGCAATTTCGTAGCCTTGATTCCTTGAATAAGGTGAATGGTGATGCTCTTGGATATCTCTACGGCTATTTGATATGGTTTAAATGGTGATATGGTAATATCCTTTGCATCGGATTTCTTTTCAATAATCCATGATTTGTTGTTAAAAATTTATGTTCAAACACTCATGGTAGGTGGCATGATTTTTAATAAATGCGTCGATCTCCTTCAAAATCCCTTCTCAATTTCATCTCTTTATGGGCGTAATCTTCTTCCAATTCAAATTGCTAGTTTATATCGATGCAAGGAAATATAACACAACAATTCAATCTATATGTTGGTTACATTTGAATGAATTTAGGAGGACTTTTATGACAAATGGAAAAGAGTGCATTCGTCAAATTGTTTTCACTTCACCCAATATTTAAAAATCCATTCATGAAATGTATCTTTATAAACAAGGGAAGAGAGCTACCTTATAATAATGGAAGAAATAGTGATGTTTTTACTTTTTTGGTTTCTAGTCGGAATCCTGTGAATTTGTTTTCCTAAATTTTATTTTTTCTACAATTTAAATAGATTCATTTTAGTTCATTTTTTTCAAAACTCAAAACACTTATATTATACAAGTTTGACGGTTGTTATTTAGAATTTTATTAGTCCAAAAATAGCTGAAAAAATAAGAAGTGGTAAAATAAACATAGTTTCATCACAAATCAAATGAAAATAAGGTGAAGGCACGTTATCAATAATTTACATTATAAGTCTTAAAACCACTTTTATTTAAAAGCATATTATTATGTCATCCGGGGATATATAAAAATCGTTCACTCCCTATTAATTTGCGTATAGAGTATAAATTTTTTCTAAGCCTATAGTTTTGGGTGGTTTGTGTATATTTCAAAAAAATAATTTATATGATTTTTTCAAATAATGCAAATTTATTACATTTTGATTGGGGTGAGTTGATGTCAGTCTTACACGCTATGTTTTTTTGCAAATATCATTGTAGTGTCACAATTGATGCATGTTTTTCAATGCCCAATTGTAGAATTTTCTTTCCCTTGATTTCATAATTTAATGCACATGAATGCTCTTCCTATGTGCCTTCTTACTCTTCCCATCGCATATATTTTCCCATCTCGCAAAAACATGTGGCAATGTCAGGGACATTGCCACCACGTGGCTCTTGTTATATATATAGCTTTCCTAAATGATTAAAATGATTTAATCACATACTTTCTAATTACAACAGTAAATAAATTAAGTTATATAGTTGTTACTTAAATATTATTGAGGTGTTAATTTTATTAAAAATATATTAAAATTTTTATGATAATTTTATTAGTTGTTTTTATTAATTTATAATTATTAATATTATTTATTTAATTATTATGTTAATGTAATAATATTTATTATTCATCTTATTATTTATTATCTAAGTCACATGACATGACCATATAAGCCTTGATGTATGTATCCTACATATTGGGCGCGCCCACGTTTAGACATGTGTTCGACATGAAAAATTTCGTGTCAAAAATTTATGTTTAGACAGTGTTGTGTTTCGATATTTCGGGAGTCTGCAGGTTATCAAACGCATTTTTTGCTTATTATTGTTATTGTTTGTTGATTGTTGAGAGTATTGAGAGTGGATTTAATTGCAGGTGAAGGATTGTTGAAGGGATTGTAAGATTAAGAGAGATTTGGTAGCTAGAGGAGTATTTTTTTATGCACAACAATGTTTGTCATTTATCTCAAGGAAGTGATTGCTCAATCATCAAATGCAACTTTCAAATCTCAAAAGAAAGGGAGTAATGTCATTGTTGGTCGTCCCTCCCCTCCTAGTTTTTCAAGAAGTGCTCCAAGTGAAGTTGTTAGTGCTTCTATGTCTTCATATAACCATGTTGTAGCAAAACAACAAGCACGGGAAAAAGATACCCCCTATAGAATTATGTAACAAGGTATGAAGGGGGAATGTTGTTTGGACTTGTAATTACTGCAACAATTAATTCAAGAGTACCTACTAATAAGTTAAGAGTTGTTTGTTGGGCCTTTCTTGTTGACTTGTAGCACGCAAATCGGTTAATGCTACCCAAATATATGATATAGAAAATGAGGATATAATTGGCTTGGGCAATTTGACAACAACACAAGAATGTTAAAAAACATTATGGGCGTTTTCCATTCTTAAGAAATCCATCTAGAAAATTTGGGAGTGGGACTGAAATTCAACCACCAAAAAGCATGGGAACCCCAACATATGGTCCAATGGACAAGATTTATCAACAAGAGAAGCGAGATGAAGTTGATCTTACTTGTGCATGTTTTTTTCTATCTCATTTTCATTTCATTTAATGTTGTGCAATAACCTTTGTCAATTGAGATGTTTCGATCTGTAGTTGAAAAAGTTCCAATCGGGTATGGATGCAATACACCTGAAAAATAATAATTTATTATTAATTTCTACTGAAAATACTTTATTTATTATTTTTATTATTTTTGACAGAAAGTAAAAAATAAAACATTTGTAATGAATTATTCTTTATTAATAAAAGATACTAAAGGGGGACAAAAGTAGAAATAGTTTTCGAAGAGTGTTTGCTGACCCACAAGAGGAAAAGACAAGTGATCAAAGCTACTAAGTGAAAACTCAAGATGCAGGAGGCATCATCCCCAAAAATTAGGTCACAACTCCTAATTGAGCGCTAAAGAGAAGGAGGCTCATAAATGACCAAGTCTTAGGCAAAATACTCTATAATAGTATGTCCATAAGCAAGCAAGAGGCTAACATTGGACATAGATTGAATTTGATAATGCAAGAGATGGCACATTAAAAGGACTTTGCTCTTGTGGCTCAACGAACATGATCAGGGGTTCTATAGCAAGTAACTTGGTTGCTCTGGGAGTTAGTTGGGAGGAATGAATTGTTCACTTATGTTTTCCGAGCAGTCGTGTCAAGTTCTTATCTGTTTTAATTTTACAGTAGGTTGTTTCATTATAGATATAGAATTGTTAATGTAGCACCTAGTATGCATCGATCAGTCTAGCTTGTTTATCAATTATGATTATGTTATGTTTTGATTATATTTATAAATGTTAAATGACATTTAGGGAAGTTCTTAGAGCAGGCATCCATACCTGAGTTAGGGACTTCTCTTAATGGTTTACAAACTAGAAACCAAATTTCGTACTTAATAGATTTAGTTTTAATGTATCTTTGTACTCTTTTCCTTTTTATTAATTCTTAGTCTATAAGTTAAAACTGCTAGTATGTACAATGACCGAATCTTCTTATGGTTGTTAGTATGAATATGAATCTAAATATCTCATGATTTGGCTAGATTGAGGAATAATCTCTATTACATTCTTAAAAACATCAAGATTATACGATTATAGAGTCTAATATATAATCTAGTTCTTTACATATATAGAATCACATTCATATATAATTATAGAATTTTATAAATATACAAAACATATCTTTTACAAGCAAACTTACAATACATATATTACAGGGATAATCACTTACAAAATAAACATAATTAAATTATAAACATATCCTTTATGGATCCACAAATAAATAGTCACAATCGGATCGAGGATCCGCAAGCAAACAATCATATTCAGATCACAAAACTACAAGTAAACAAAGCTCATATGCAAGTTAATCAATCCAAACCAATTTACATACTTTCTATGACAGATCGTAAGTAATCAAGTCGGGATCTATTAGATCCAAGTTTATCTCTATAAACAAGATATTCAATTACTTTATACAATCCAAAATTAATAACTAACAGTATCCGACTAGTTCGAGGGAACCAAATCTACAGCGCAACAAACAATCTTTTAAAAACAATAGTATTCCACATAAGTTGCAAGACTCGACGGTTTGCTCAAGCTTTAATTAAAATTATCTAAGTATGGTCATAAGACCATGGTCATGGCTGCCATTACTAAACCAAATATTAACTTTACATACACATACAAAAGCTAAAACAATGTTGTATAAACCAAACAAAACCCTCATACGGGTAGTATTCATCATAACTAACTACTGCACAGAAAACGTAAAAATCCCATGGGTTGTATCCAATTAAAAGATTATGGTTGTAATTCCACTTTTAATGGCTGTCATTATAAACAAAACCAAACACAATGCACAATAGAGCTAACATAGCTTTATAAACTATATCAAAATCCTCTCACAGGTTCATCGAAATAATAACAGTAATATCATTATTATCTACAAAGTTAAGGTTTTAAACTAAAACTTTAACAAAACATAGCGCGACCGTAAGACAGTCAAGGATGGGATCCTGTGAACCAGATAATAAACAAAGATACATTTCACAGGAAATACCCTAAGGGTTGTTCCTTAAACATATTGTTAAAACAAAACATTGTGTGAATACAAAGTGGTTGTAAGTCCATCTCGGATGGATTCCACATGTTTTAATAAAACCACATATAATTTCTTTTAACAGAACCAACGATGTGGAGCTAAGACAATCCACGATGGTATCCACAATTTCATCGCAATCTGCACAGGATTGTAAAACTAATACACCTAAACCCTCACAAAGCAATAAGGTCGTAAAGCCTCTTTAAACAGAGGGTAAACCCCTTGGGGTTGAACAAATGTAAACTTATCTTTTGCAAAGTTGGAGTCCTCTCCTCTCGGCTCCTCCATGCTTAGGTTAAAGTACTTGCAACAACACATACAAGATAAGTACTTTAAGCCACATTTTGTTTTTAAACCAAATTTCGAAAAGAGAAGCACAGAGATAGGGATGCTTTTTGTTGCTTGAGGCGTTTAAAAATGCAGGCCTGGGAGGACGTGACCCTGTCGCCTCCCTCTCTAGCGTCCTCCACCTGTAAATATTTCAAGTTACAGTCATATTCATTGAAAAAACCAAAAGAAAAACTTTAAGAAGTTTTATAAACCTTATAATCTTACCTTGGCGAGTTGCAAAGAGGTCGAGGGATTGGCTCCTCCGGGGTTTCCCTTATTCCTCCTCTTCCTGCACCCACAACAATGTGCTATCAGTAAACACTATAAACCTTGGGTTTATACCAAATAAAAACATAGAGACAAGTTCCAAAATTCTTCTCATTTGTTAGCAGGCAGTATGCATGGGTGAAGTGATGGCATGTTTGTTGAGGCGTAAGCATTGGAATGCAGACCGCTAAGAAATCCATGGGAGCCCAAACCACCTCGGAAGGGAAATAAGCACAATGCGATTAACATCGTGGCAACAACTCTACACCAAAAAACCCTAACAACGTCTCCATTTATAGATCAGAGCTTCGGCTCTTGCTAGTTACAGACCAAAATGACCAAATGCAACTAATGAAGGTTTTAGACAAACAAAAAGACATTTAAAAACCCTACAAAACCCTTGCAATCTCACCATACATGTGTAAGGCCAAGATTCACTCTCGAGCTAGCTCAAAGGACCTAGCTGCGTTGTCAACTCGCAGCCAGGACAAATCATTTAAGTCAACCAAGGTAACACATAATAACTTGCAGTCAGGACAATTATGGCCCATAATCATTGCATTCATGTATCGACATCAAGCTCGAACCTGGTGTTAAAAATACAACGAACAAACCATATAATATATCATAAAAACCATGGCGTAGACCATGTCATCATACTCATTATATATTATGCCAAGAAACCATTGTATTATTATTTATATCCTTTGCATTATAATCAACGATGGGTTACATTCCCTTGTACACCCTGGGAACCTTACACCTTCGTGCTTTGGGACAAAGTCCTTGGCATAGTACCATGAGCTTAGGCTATGGTAAGGCCCATGGCCTTTAAAAATTCTAAGTAAAACCTTATTACATTAATGAATGGGATCAAGACTATAAATAGTCTCCCAAATCCTTAGGGCTACTAAAACCCTAGTAAGAACTATTAAAATGAAAACAAGAAAATCGGGACATCACCCGCACGTGTAGTTGAATGTTATGAAAGGAGTTGGCCATTGCATCAGCCAACGGAACATGGCATAGTAAGCAGAACAAAGAGATTGATAACTTGCATATGCATAAATAACTTAGAACATGAGTAAAATGTTGGTTAAATTATTGTTAATCAATGCATGTAATTATATATATATATGTGTGTGTGTGTGTGTGTGTGTGTGTGTGTATATACATATGTATATGTATACATATGTATACATATACATATTGTATATGTATACATATACAATATGTATATATATGTATACGTATATACATACACGCGCGCGCGCACACACACACACACACACACACACACACACACATATATATATATATTACGAATTTTGAGGTGTGTTACAATGGATCTCCAAGTTTAGAGAAACTTAGAATTACATTTTTGGGTAAGGCAAAGAAGCAGGTGGGAAAAATCCTGCACCCTATCAAATCATCATGGACTAAATCCGGTGTTAAAATTGTTTCTAATGTATGAATGGATGGAGCACAATGAATCAGCTAAGGACTCCACTCTATCGGTTATTGCTCAATTATGTACATAAAATAGTTAAATCTTGAACAATGGGGAAACCAGTGCATGTCCAGGGACTATTGGTTCTGTTTATATGAAAAGTCATCCACTATTTAGGTAACTGCTTCAACAGATATATAATCCCAGTGTGCTAACTCAATTGGTTGAGTACTTTGAACTTGATGCAAGAGGCCTCAGGAATTAGGATCAATTTCCCATACTGGTTTCCTCTCTTGCATACCTCACTCATGTCCCTGCTGGGTCAGGTGCCGTAATCAGCGCTGAAAGGTTTGCACATGGAATCATCCGCAGATGCAAGGAAACGCCCAGTTGTTCCTTGAAAAAAAAACAATTTCAACATATATATAACATAGGTAAGTTTCTCTTAAAGGATGGAAGTATCCAAAGTTGCCTGCAGGAATGAAGTCCTCCCCTGGAAGGATGGATCGAGTACAACTTTAGTGGTGACTCTAAAGGAAACCTTGGCCAGTCATATCTGACAAAATATTTAGGGATTATCAAGGGAATATTATTGCAAATTAATATAAACTATTGGGAATGAGATACAATAATCAAGCAAAGATGACAACCTCAATAACGGGTGTCACTAAAGGCCCAAAAGGTGGATTTAAGATAATAATTTGGGAAGACAACTCCAAAGTAGTAATTGATCGTCTTAATGGTAAATCTCATTATTAGTCATGGCCAATGTCTATCTAGTCCTCTTGGATTAGGCAGGCTATCATATTTTTTTAATGCTGCAGATTTTATAATGTCAAAAGGCCAACCAATCATGTGGAAGACTGGTTTGCAAACAGAGTTGTTGCCACCAAGCGAGATAAATTAATATCCTAAGGAGACCATCCCATTGTGGAAAAAGATGAATGGAAATAGATTTTGGTTGGTCTTATTGACTCAAAGGGACAAAGGGCCCCTCTTCCATGTTGAGCCCTATCCTCCCTTCTAATTTATACTATATAGTGGTAGGAGGCCTTTAACTTTATCAATGTGGCATCTCTCTCGAATCATTATGCACGCAGGAACAAGATCTCTCCACACATCAATCACGGGAAAGGATAGAATTGTACATTCACCACCTATGTGACCCATGGAGGAGAGTAAAAGCTAACACACTTCATAAGAGCGGAGGAATCAGGTCTGCCGCCCATGTTATGTTTCAAACTCTTCTTGGTGCAAAGCATTCCCAGAATGTTTAAACCAGGAAAAACAGTTCAACCCGACACTGGCATATCATCAATGGCAGAGTCTAACCAGTGGGGAAACCCTATCAATGACTCAATACCAGGACCAAAAATCAAGCTCATCAGTCATGGATTCATGAAAGTGCAACCATGTATCCAACAAGAAGATTTACCACTCTTTGTATGAGTTTAGAAAATGCCTCAGGGACCCTAATGAACATAATTCCAGACATGGCAAGGTTCAACGAGAGAGCAATTCCACAGTTAAAAAGCATTTGCTCTTCTATGTCAAGCAAGAGCTCAGAAAGAGAAGACGAAAGAAGAGGATTCAAGAGTAAAATTAACACCTTCCTGTAAGTTCTTGTGGATGATGTCTACAAGCACCAAGACCAGGATTTCATGAAAGAGGAGGTGTTACTGTTGCAGTAGAGGAGAATTCCACTGCAGTTTACTAAATATTCAACACATTACAACAACCGTTTCAGCAAATCAGAAATGTGTAACATTGGATTTTATGTTTAATATAGCTTGTCTAAGACATTTAATATATAGGATAGATTGTTAAGCTAAGTATGAAACCTTTATAAACTCGTTTTTCGACTCTGATTTTAAAATGTAACCTGTAGAAATCGCAGTCAGTCAAGACAGATAAATCTGAGAACTTCCTTAGTTGAACTCTGATTTTGTGAATGCACTTGGTGGCTCTTCCTTATAATAAAAAGGTATACATAGGTAAGTAAAAGCAATGAATAAATTCAATGAGGACTCTTGGACACCAAATGTTTAGAAATGGATGATTGACAATGCATACACAACCGATAATAAGCTAAACAACCTGCTTCTGGCTACAAAAGAATCGGGTCGTTGAATCAGTATCCACTGGTCACACCACTATGACAGAATTTGTTAATAAAAAAAATCAGTAAGTTCTTCATAAAGCATCAAAATGAAATTTTTAGGATAGAAAAAAGCTATCAACATTGTAGCAAAGGCTACTTATCCTTTTCTCAAAGATATCACAGTTATGATTGATAGAATGCATTGGTAACCCCATCATCGAATGTAAAAAGAGAAGAAGAATGAATATGGAAGAGAATAATTCATTGAGATGTGGGTGTTGCTCATTCTCTTCAACCAAAACAAATAGTCATGAAACATGACACAAATGGGGTTGAAATGAAAAAGTGGAGAGTTATTATAATGTATATATTAGCATTTGCACCAAGACGTGCAAAGGAACGCCAAGAGGGTAAAAATATTAAGTCTTTCCGCAACTGAATGAAGCATCTCCAGAAGCATGAGCATATGGTGGCTTATTATTGTACGTATTATAATCCATACCATCAGTTTAAATGGAAAATGTCCCTAAATCTTCTGTGTTTACTGTAAATTTTTTTGTCTTACATTTCCTATTTTCAATGAATAGGCCGTCTTTTTTCCACACTTTCGCACCCGTATTTCTGCACTCACACTTCGAAAACCGACTTAATATCTTCTGAAACGGGTCTTTCGCACTCTCACACCTTTCTGATTTTCAATCTCCGGTTTGGACTGCGGAAGTCAGCTCCTCGACTTACGAAACAAGGTTCCTGCACTTTCATCTCATCAATGTTTGCAGAAGTCACCAAAATCCCAGTATTGTCCGTTTACGAGGGTACTTACAGCAATAGCATTAAAGGTTAAAGGAGAACGGTAATTTTATTTTAAAGCAAAAAATTAAGGCCTGTAAATGCCTGTGACTGCACAGGAAGACGATCAGGGTATTTACCAGCTCATACCACAACAATTTACCTAATATTAGAAACGTGATCTTGCATTCCAAATTTTACAATTCAAAGTTTATATTCCATGGTTAATAAAATACAAATGACAATAAAAACAAAAGTTGCAAGCTGCAATCTCAGAAGAAGCACCCTATGAAACAACTTTCTTACACCTTGGCCACAGATCCTAAATGTAAACAAAACTTAGTTTACCAATAATGTTTTTGAACCATTTGGTTAAACACTAAAATAAATAAATAAAATGTGAAATCAACCCACACATGTTATATGACAAAACAGGTTGTCTTCTTTCCACACTCCCGCACCTGTATTTCCGCACCAACACTTCGGAAATTGACTTAATAGCTTCTGAAACAAGTATTCTGCACTCTCACACCTTTCCGATTTCCTATTTCCGGGTCAGATTGTGGAAGTCGGCTCTTCGACTTACGAAACAAGGTTCCCTCACTTTCACACAAACCGATTTCTGATTTCTGGTTTAGATTGCAGAAGTCGGAATCCAATCAAAATAATTTCTAGTCGTATTCAACTGAATTTAATAATAATAAAAAATGGCAAGTATGCACCACTGAATCCAATCAAAAGAGATTGTGGGTATACATAGCTGATTCCAATTAAAAGAAACTGTGGGTATACACAATTGACTCCAATCAAAAGAAACATGCATTTCAAATGCCACCGACAAAATAAGATGTCGGGTATATAATATAACACTGAACCTTGATACTGAATTCAATAAAGCCAAAGAAAAAATTGTTTAAATTTTCATATTTTCTTCTTTCAATGTTAAAAAACTATGATGATAACAACATTATGGCATTCGTGGAGTTTCATGTGGTAGTGGAATCAAATCAATTTTTGGATTCTGGTTGTTATAGTGTTGTTTGTGAGGAATGGATATTCTTGCTATGGGAATTGAACTTGTAAAATTTTAATGGAAATGTATATTCGACATATAAAAAAGTAATAATTAAATAAAGTCCTCTCCATTTTTTACGAAGTGTGCATTTGTATTTTGAATTTGTAAAAGCCAGATGTTTTTTGTAATCGTATTTAATAAATTTTGATGAAATATTTTGTGATGTTTTTTTTCTTATTTTTAAGAATTATTTAAAATAGCTAAGACAAGAAAGTTATTTTGAGAGGTTCATATAAATCCATGAGTGCTATTGTGTATAAATTGTCGTTTTATTTATATTCTAAAATAATATAATTAAATGATAAAATATATATTTAGATTGACATTTTAACCCTGAAATATTTAGATCGTGATATGCAGTTGGAAAAACATCAACGATCGAGGACGAATCGACTAGAATCAATGGTGCAAAAGAGTGGAGTGCGGAACCCGGGAAAGTGAAGAATTGCAAGTTTCAAAAGTCCGGAATCCGACTTCCGCATCCTGAACCAGAAATTGGAAACCAGAAAAGCGTGAAAGTGTGGGAACTCTATTTCGTAAGTCGAGGAGCTAACTTCTACAATCCGAACCGGAAATCAGAAATCGGAAATCGGAAAGGTAAGCATTATGTGATGTGAATGCAAAAAGTTGTAAACCGAATCATTCAGGGAAAAGAATAAGGATTATGGGTTGATACCAGAGAATGAAGAGAGGACGAGTACTATACAAACTTCTATTGCAAGTTTTGGGATGATGGAAAAAGTACATGCCGTGAGCGCGATGTAAGACTGGTGACATCTGAATATAAACATCCATTCAGGCTGCAGAGATGGAAATCATGGAGGTAATAGAAGTACAGGAAATTGCAGCTCAGGTTGGTTTTTGTGTTTTCACCGTCCTACATCTAACGACTTATATTAACAGTTTCTGCCAACTTGGGGGTTTTCTTTTTAAAAAAGAACAACGTTTTGATTTTTCAAAATGAAAGTTTTACACTCACCACTTTGAATCTTGAAAATATAATCTTCAAAAGTTCAATCCATTTTTATTATAATTATAAATTTAATTCATTTTTATTATAATTTCATCGATAATAAATTTGGAAAGACATATTCTTTATTTGTTTTACAATATTATTATTCCAAGACAATGACCTAGAAACCTCTTTATAAAATTGGAGTTTAGAGTTAATGAAATTATAAATAATTTAAATTTATATAAGTACAAAATTAACAATTTAACCATTTGTGATTATTTAAAAAATATTTAAAATTTAAGTGCTTATATTAACCACTCACTTCTCCTTTGAAATGGAGTCATAAAAATATAATCTTCAAAATCATACCCACTATTTTAAAATACAAATATGTGATTATAATCGTATGTTTGTATTAATAATATTAATTACATGATTCTTAATTAATATTAAAATACAAACCAATATTATTTAGATGACTAAAATAATATAAATATAATATCAATGCAAAGTTTGTAAATTAACAATACAAATTGTTTCTTTGCTTTTCCTTTAGACTTTGATTTAAAACGCCTACCTAAAATTCTAGCACTCTATAAACCCATTGTTATAATCAGAGGTTAAAGTAGATTAAGAGTCCTATCTCAGTAATCATGTGTTACCTTAATGAGTGGAATCTAATATTTAATGCAAATGAATCCTATCTTTGGAATCTTCTCTTACCATACAAAGTGGAATCTAATATTTAATGCAAAGAAAATAAAACTTTTTACATTTTTAACATATAGAGCTACCTACCTCAAACCATAAGTGGAGAAGAAAAGGAACAAATTCGTTGTTATTTGAAGTAATTCATCTATAGTTTTTACAAACAGGGATGCACTACGACTCTCAGAATCAATGAGAACATAAGTTATAAATCCATGAGTGTTATAGTGTATAAATTGTCTTTTTATTTATATTCTAAAATAAGATAATTAAATAATAAAATATATTTAGATTAACATTTTAACCATGAAATATTTAGATCCTGATCTGCAATTGGAAAGGATGAATCCGCTAGAATCCACGGCGTGGAAGAGCAGAGTGCGGGACTCGGGAAAGTGAAGAATTCCAAATTTCAAAAGTCTGGAAGCCGACTTCCGCATCGCGAACTGAAAATTGGAAACCGAAAAAGCTTGAAAGTGCCGGAACCTCGTTTTGTAAGTCGAGGAGACGACTTCCGCAATAGGAACTGGAAACCATAAATTGGTTTCTCATTGAGATATATTGATTTTTATTTTAATTAATAGTATTTTTTTAATAATAACATTTCAAGTGAAAATACAGTTAAATTTAAAGATGGGTGTCTAAAGTTTAGATTAATTTTAATTTAATTTTTATTTACAAAATGTATGTCAAAATATATTATGATCATATTATGTCAATTTTTGTTATTATCGATTAATTTATTAAATGCTTAAGATGATTTTTTGCTTATGTTGTGCTGTTCTTTCTGGTTTGTTATCTTAGTAGAAACTATGCCGCAAGGAATGTATAAAAGGTAAAGTGTAGAGACATAGATTGTAAAAGCTCAATCTTTAAAATTGTGTATATGTACATATGAATCAAATGGCTTGAATCCATAATCTTCAAAAATTCAATTCATTTTTATTATAATTATAAATTTAATCCATTTTTATTATAATTATATGGATAATAAATTTGGAAAGACATTCTTTATTTGTTTTACAATATTAATATTTGAGGACAATGACTTGACACCTCTTAAATTGGAGTTGAGAGTTAATGAAATTATAAATAATTTAAATTTATATAATAATAAAAATTAAAAATTAATAGTTTAACCATTTATCATTATTTAAAATATATTTAAAAGTTAATTAGTTATATTAACCACTCACTTCTCTTCTGAAATGAAGTCATAAAAATATAATCTTCAAAATCATATGTGATTCTAATCATAACCACTATTTTAAAATACAAATATGTGATTCTAATAGTATGTTTGTATTAATAATATTATTTACATGGCTTTTAATTAATATTAAAATACAGACCAATATTATTTAGATGACTAAAATAATATTAATATAATATCAATGTAGAGTGTGTAAATTAACAATACTAATTGTTCCTTTGCTTTGCCTTTAGATTTGGTTAACTTCTAAAAAAATGCCAACCACAAGGAGGAATATACATTTTATTATATTTCTTAGTGATTGCTGGACAATTTTAGAACTACTTTACTTCCAAGGATGACCTTGTTTGAGAAAGAATATTGCCCTTGCCATGTAGAAGTGTAAAATTGACCTTAGTATATGTAAGCATCATTCAAGTTGTTGTCTTCCATTACCACACACTGTGAGTTTAAGTATATCAAATTTCCATGATCTTGATAGTGAAAGTAGTTATATTTACTGGATAATATTCAGTGTTCTGGATTTTAATTGGATGGCAATAGGTTACCCCATTTCAAATATAATCGAATCATTTCATTTGCATATCTTATCATAAGCCATATAATGTTACAACAATAAAGCTATTTCTGTGATGGAATATGAAACGGTATATGGAATTTTTTGTTTGTTACACCAAGAGAAGTGAGGTATTCTGGGGTTTGATGTGAAAGGGATGCAAACTCTTTCATTTGCATATATTATTATAAGCCATAGAATGTAACAACAATGAAGTTATCTCCATGATGGAATATGAAATGGTATATGGATATGTTTTTGTTATACTAAGAGAAGTGTTTTGGGGCTTGATGTTAAAGGATGTAAACTCTTCATTGGAGTACTAATCAAATGATATGGTTTGTCAACAGAAAAAATAGAGTCTAAAAAGTAAAAAAAATAGCTAGCCTAAAATAATAGAAAACATGGGTGGAAGGGATTGGTGCTCTTGCTTAAAATCCTTTTTAAACGTAGATCTTTCAAGCATAGATGTACATGGGTTTTTAGATCTCTCAATGTTTAAGGTGAACCTATGCTGTGAAATTCATCTTATCAACTTCAGAAAGCAGTCTTTCATCAATTTCTTGGATAAGAATGACATTATTACCTTTTTTTGCTCTCTGAGATTTACATTCTTCTACAATGTCATTTTCGAAAATGAATGATAAAATTTGTCAATTGATCTGGTTTATTAATTTCTCGGATAACAATGACATTATTACTTATTATGCTCTATGTGATATTCTCATTCTTCTATAATGTCATTGTCGAATTATAATGATACAAATTGGTTCATTGATCTGGCTTTTGCAAGTGGCACACATTACTACATAGAACAGATTACATCTTAATAATAATGAAGTTTGTGAAAATCATAAGCAATCAAAAGGATGATTGCCATAATTAATATCCAAAGAGAGAAATGTATTTGCTTTAATGCAAGAGATGGAGACAAATGGTCTATATCGGCTCTGTTAAGATAAGACATTAGATTGTGTTATTAAGATTGTTGAGCATATTGTCTTGTTGTAAATTAGAGAAAAATAACTGAACAAAGATGTGTTGCGACATACATTGTGTAAGTGTAATTGAACATAGGCAACCAATGATCAACAACACATTTCGTCTTGACATATGCTACTCTACTGTACTGGTATTTGTTTTAAATAACAATTCAAGATATCAGTTTAGATGCCCTGGAAAACAAGTCCTTAAATCATAGACTAATACAAAGAGATGTTGCTTAAATGATAGATTAATACAAAAAGTTAGGGTGTGGAGAGGCTGAGCAATGTATTCACATAAGTTCTTGGAGTTATAAGTGGAAAATTCCTCTCGTATTAGGTCAATAACGTAGTTCATGTCACGTCAACGCTTCCTTTCCATCAACAGAGTGGCTAAATAGGATAGAATGTCTATTTGGAAACCAGGCCCACCCTACTTTTCTATTTTTGTGGGAGCCAATGAACATGGAAATAGACAACCGAAACATAGCTCATGTCACTTCAATGCTTCATTTCTATCAACAGAGTGACTAATGAAACATGGCAATATGCTACTATCAAGTCTGATTCTCTCACTATAGATTTGCTAAAATGCTTGCTAATGAGCAACGGCGAAAACATGTATGCCGTCTGGGCATGGTTCCGAACAAAAATAGAAGAGTGACAGCGCAGAAGACCGATTTATCTTAGATAGGAAAAACAAAGAAAAAGTAGCTCGTATTCAAAGATTTTTTTCTTTAAGTGGTTCCAAATACTCAACTCCACTCTCCACAAAACAGTAAGAACAAGGGTTTTATTTTACTGAAGTAGCGATTCTTATAAGATTTAATCCCTACTCTAACAAAATAATTATTATTATTTTAACCTTCAAAGCAAAAATAATTATTATTATAGAAACAAAATTGAATTTTTAGAAAAATAAAAGTGTGGGTGGAAAAGATATTATAATGTTTTTCACTGATATTTTTCCATAACCACTTATATATAATATTACCAAACGATAAAAGAACAACATTTTGAAAATATATTAAATGTTTAAAATTTACATCATTGGTAATAGAACAACATTTTGAACAAAATTCACGTAGCTATTCCATCATTTTGCACAGCTTAGCACACCATGAATACGATGTCTCTGAGGCGATTTGCAGTTTTCTCATAGGTACATCAATTCCTTAGCCTATTCTATCATTTTGCAGAGCTTAGCACACCATGAATACGCTTTCTCTGGGGCGATTTGCAGTTTTCTCATCAATGTTTGCGGAAGTCACCAAAATCCCAGTATTGTTCGTTTACGACAGTACTAACAGCAATAGACCGTAAAAACGGTAATTTTACTTAAAGCAAAAAATTAAGGCCTGTAAATTCCTGTGACTGCACGCGAAGAAGATCAGAGTATTTACCAGCTCATACCACAACAATTTACCTAATATTAGAAACGCGATCTTGCATTCCACATTTTACAATTCAAAGTTTATATTCCATGGTTAATAAAATACAAACGACAAAAAAACAAAAGTTGCAAGCTGCAATCTCAAAAGCAGCACCTTATAAAACAACTT
The DNA here is from genome assembly GCA_001517045.1 of Pseudotsuga menziesii. Taxonomy (NCBI): domain Eukaryota; kingdom Viridiplantae; phylum Streptophyta; class Pinopsida; order Pinales; family Pinaceae; genus Pseudotsuga; species Pseudotsuga menziesii. The sequence continues at coordinate 390,342 of LPNX010433696.1, forward strand.
TCTTACACCTCAGCCACAGATCTTAAATGTAAACAAAACTCATTTTACCAATAATGTTTTGGAACCATTTGGTTAAACAAAAAAAATTGAAATCAACCCACACATTATATAACAAAACAAACCGTCTTCTTTCCACACTTCCGCACCCACACTTCGGATATCCGCTTAATAGCTTCAGAAATAGGTATTCTGCACTTTCACACTTTTCTTATTTTCGGTTCGGATTGCGAAAGTAGGCTCCTCAACTTATGAAACATGGTTCCCTAACTTTCACACAATTTGATTTGTGATTTCAGGTTCGGATTGCGAAAGTAGGCTTCTCCACTTATGAAACATGGTTCCCGCACTTTCACACAATCTGATTTCCGGTTCGGATTGGAGTTACCCGCCTTTCCAGTTTCCGATTCGGGTTCTCGAAATTTAGTTTTGGAGGTTTTGGGTTTTCTATCATTATTTTCTGCTCCCGAATTTCATGTTGGTTTGTTTTCAACCCTGCATTCCGTATATAGACTGACTTGTTGCGTTCAGACAAAGTTCTTAGTTAAGGGAAATTGGATAATGCTCAGATTTGCATTCGGAATTTGTTTTGGGTTTTTGGTTTTCTATCATTATTTTCAGGCTTCGAATTCCGAGTTGGTTTGTTTTCAACAGTGCAATCGGTATCTAGACTGACTTGTTCAGAGGAAGTTCTTACTTGGATATACGGCTAGAATTTGGTTTGGAGGTTTTGGGTTTCCTATCATTATTTTCAGTCCCCAAATAGCAAGATAGTTTGTTTTCAACCTGCAATTCGTATGTAGACTTGACTTGTCATGTTCAGACAAATTTCTTACTTGGGTTATTGAATTACTTGTTAAGGCAATTTGCGTAATGGTCAGATCTACATCTCGAATTTGGTTGCTAGTTTTGGGTTTTGTATCATTATTTTGGGCTCTGATTTCCAAGTTGGTTTGTTTTCAACCCTGCAATCAGTATGTAGACATACTTGTTACATTCAGATAAAGTTATTACTTGTAATCAATTACTGCATTCAGACAAAGTTCTTACTTGGGTAAGCATTTACTTGTTAAGGTAAATTGGGTAATGCTCAGAGTAAATATGGAATTTGTTATGGAGGTTTTGATTTTTCTATCATTATTTTCAGGCCCTGATTTCTAAGTTGGTTTGTTTTCAACCCCGCAATTGGTGTGTACACTGGCTTGTTAAGTTCTGATAAAGTTATTGGGTATTCAAATTACCTGTTAGCAAATTGGGTAATGCTCATTTTCGCATCTGGAATTTGATTTGGTTTTGAGTTTTGTATCATTAATTGCGAGGCCCCAAATCCCGAGTTGGTTTATTACCATCCCTGTAATTGTTATGTATACTGACTTGTTCAGTTTAGATAATATTCTTACAAGGAACCCAAAATTCAAACTTGTGAAGGATGCCATTTTTAACCCTTTCAGCAACCTGCACTTCTAATTGTGTCTGCATTTTATTCCCAAGAATGTGCTACTTCTCGGTTGTTGTGCTTATGTTGTGCTTTATGCAGAATATCTGTAAGCAGATTTGGTTCACTTCTAAAAAAAAATGCCAACCACGGGGAGGAATATACATTTTATTGTATTTCTTGGTGATTGCTGGACAATTTTAGAGCTGCTTTCTTGGCTGCTGATTTGGTTCACTTCAACGCTTACAAGAACAATTTTAGCGTTGAGAGACCGAAAAAAGACTAATACACACATTGAAAGGTTGAATTACTGTTTCTATTTTGGCTTTCCAGGGTCTATTTCTTTTTTTTAAATCCATTTTCGATTCACCTAGATTCAAACTGGAAACCTGACGCTACTCTTGAGTCTTGACTGTATTCTTTATTGCATCTTTAGGTTCCCCGTTGGCTTCTCCTACAGGAAGAATACTTCTTTATACATATCGGGTCACAATTCCACCAGGTGTTTTTTGACCTACTAAGATTAAATCGATATCATTCATTAATGCAATGCAATTATATGCGATTTTGGTCCCAGGTTCCATTTCCACTGTTGTTATTCCATCTCTCGTGTCTTCTGCAAATTGAAATGGCGGTGTGATCTCCAACATTGGGAGTCGAGCTAATTTTTACACTGTCAGGCTCGTTGGAATACCTGGATATAAAGTGAGGATTCTCAATAGTTGGATCAAATCTGTTTGGTAAACGGATCGTTACAGTCTGGAGCCTACTTCCGTCTTTTACCTGCTTCTTCGGCTCTGCACAGCTCGGCCTACTCTGCATCCTGTCCTCTCCATTCACCGGTTCTTGACCGTTCAATCTCTTCGAATTCGGACAATCCTTCGATGAAACCCCGTTCTGAACAGAATTTTTCTCAGGACAGCTCGTATTGAAAGCAAAGGTGGACGAAAGCTGATTTTCGGAGGCCATTCCGAATTTCAACGGGACACTTGCCTAAATCCCATTAGCCAAACAGATGAGACACGTGTCGAATTGCCATTAGCAAAGGAGACGAAAAATCTTCAGACTGCGTCTCCGTCTCCATTGTGAAAAGCCTTTGGCGGAAATATTGATAATCCTTACTCTTTCAATGTGCAAGTAGGTAGATGATTGTGAATGCTCAAGAGGTTAACTCAATCGGTTGTTGTTAATGTTGTGATATTTGGCTACTTTTGTGTCAATAGGTTTTTGGTTCAAATCCCTTTCGGTGAGGTACACTAGTTTACGGTTCTACTTCGACAAGTTTACTAGGGATGCCATTCACAAATATAAAGAATCATCCCTTGGGTTAAGTAGGAGGAATTGTATCCATGAGGAAGCCCATTTTTCCACTAGGCCTATATTATGAGAAAGGTTTAGACATTCATTGAAAAAAGTTACTTGTGGAAGCAATTTATACCATTGATGTATGATCAAAATATACCCAATTTCATGACAATAAAAAAATTCTATTAGAACACAATATCTAGGTGGTTGAAGCCACAGTTCCTCAATCTTTGCTATAACCCCACATTTTTTTATGCCGAGATCATACTATGTGTGTAGATAATACATCATGAAGTTTTCCAAGTGGCCATCAATTTGTAAGTGAAAAGTACTTGTTGTCTAGATAAACCAACACAATCCTCTCCAAACAGGAAGAGGTTATTGACTAATAGTAAAAGGCAACTTCAATCTTGAATCATCGGGAATACACTCATGTAATGTGGGACTTTGGTTTCGTATTTCAAAAAAGGACGTATATTCATATGAACGAGAGAGTAACTAGCTTTACAAGAGTACACACTTTATAGTTAACTTGGGGCTTTGGTTTCGTATTTCAAAAAAGGACGTATATTCATATGAACGAGAGAGTAACTAGCTTTACAAGAGTACGCACTTTATAGTTAACTTGCTTCTAGTTACAAATTGAGGTGAGAAAAAGATAAAGTAAAAACTTGGGATGGAATGGTTGCCAAGCTGAAGGATAAGTTCCTTCCCACTGATTATATTATTTCTCTATTCAAGAAACTGCAAAATATGTGACAAAAGGAAATGATTGTGAAAGAATTCAAGGAGGAATTCTATCGACTTTCCATTAGGTTGGGACAAACCGATGAAGGTGAGGAGGTAGCTGCGAAGTATGTAAATGGACTGAAGTATTCCATTTAGGACAAGTTGAGCATGTCAAGGTTTAGGACAGCCAAAGAAGCCTGTCATCTATCCTTGAAGGCAAAGGAGAAGTTGTCAAGAAAAACTTCGACAAGTAGAGGAAAGTCGACTACTCAAATTCATAAGTTTTTCGTTGCCAGAGGTTAAACCCATGGGTTGAGGAAAGAGGAAGGTCATAAAGAGCTACGAGAAGAGAGGACGACAAAAGATATCACAACTAAATGTTAAGTTTTCTATGTTGCCATAGCTTAAGTCCTAACTTGATTAGCATTTAATGCATTTTCATAATAACAACATAAAGAGGATCACTGAAAGAAACATAATCACAAGGTACACAACAAATTATCCTAGGAAAACCCGAAAGGGAAAAACCCAGCGAAACTTCCTCAATATAGATTACTAGTATACAATGACTAAAGAACAAGGTCTCATAGATAAAGAGACCACACCCCAAGCATAAGAGACAAAATAAGAAATACATTGTTCCTCCTCCGTCTATGTCCCTCCTTCTATCTCTCTCTTGCGCAACACAAGTGCGTGTTAGTGTGTACAAATGAGGGAGGGTGGCTCCCTATTTATACTAAATTTTCCAACTGACGTTTACTTTAACTAAGCTGACCTATCTAACCGACAAGGCCGACCTACCTAGGTAAAGTTCACAATAATAGTTATATTATTCTTTTATGGGTGCTATTGACCCAACTTACAACTAAGGGTTTACCTCATGACTTTTACATGACCTTTTACATCAGTAACAACTAAGGGTGCTATTTGATATGTCAATTTAGCAAATGTTTGATGGTATGTTCCTATAAAATGATAGGACTAGTAAATAATCATGTTTGTATAGTTGCATGAACTAATTGTAAAAATTGTGTTTATTAAAAACAAAATATGTTACGACAATCTATAGAGTGTATCACTGCAATAATTTTGTATCCAATGGGTGAATATACTATTTATTATAATTTTTTGAACCGGATCGATGTGTAAAACTTGTCAAATATCAACATGTTTTTTTTTAATAAGTAAGATGGAACCTTTCTATGACTGTTGAAAATAGGAAGAAATATTTACATACTCCTGCCCCTTAAAACATGGGGCCAGGCATTGGTCCTGCAACCATAAAAGGAAGGTGAACAAAATTGCCCAGAGGGAAAGGCGAACAAGCATGAGAGCAGCCCAGCCTTTCAGCTTGGGCGCTCGATCATGTAGACAGATGGGAAATACAGAGTCGTGAGAAAACATTAACATACCAAACATAGAGAATTGAACAACATTATGACCAAACACATACAAAACAAAGCTACGAACAGGCCCATGACAAGAACTAGCATCTGTGGGAGGACTCTGCTTCATCCGGGCATTGTTGTTGCCCCCCCCCCCAATCCCTTGACTAGCGCCTTCCTGGCTGGATTCCTCCATATCAGTATCTTCGTTCCTTGGAACACATTGAAAGGGAGGTGCTGAAAGCCTCATTAAGTTGCGCATGTGGACAATATTGCTCTCAGCATTGTCCTTTAATGTGCCCACAGTGATGCGAATCAACATCGCATAACTTTCCCTCTCATTCATGGAGCGAGAGAGGATAAATTTGAGTCTCCAGTAATTGGACATTGCCACGTCTCTGCCCAGCTTCACTCTGAACTCTCCATAAATCTCGTTTTCCATCACTGCAATGGAGCGTTGGATATGCTCTGGCGTCCCCTCGTTGAAGAGCCTTTCCCATTCTTCCTTTTCATTTGCACCTTCAGGAGCGGCCATTTTTAGTAGTGAATCCAACCTCTTGAAGCAACCACCTCTTTTGTGTGGTAGTCTCCTCCTACCCCGTCTCCTGCTCTTCCTTACCTTCACACTTTGAAGCGATCTGAGCTTGGCTTTGTTCTCGCCTGCGTGGAGGTATTTCTCCCAAACAATCTACACAATCCACAGTTCAATGTTTTCCCTCTGGTCCCTTTTTAAGTAAATACTCGACACCCAACAGGAGAGACCCGCAATGCATACCCATGTAAACCCCTGCCAAACTATGTGACGACGTTGGACCAAAGGGACCACGAGATTCACAATGTGGTTTGATATTGGGCCTGCGAGGGCCACCCCAGACCTATCGAACTGAGATGCCGTGGGAATTGACCCTCACGATCGTTGTGGGGGAAGATGGATTGTCCTATCTTAGAAGCTTGACACATCGTCTGATTTAGATTTAGGATCGATTGTTGTGAATCTCAAGGGGTATTTGACTGATATCAAGATTGTGAAGCTTATCGGTGATGCAGATATTTATAATATGAAGAAAGATGACCAGATTATTGCTTAAGGCGTTTACCCAGACTAATCCAAAGAACCCTCCTGGCTGGATTCTGGTGGCGATACTAAAGGAGGTTGCAGAGAAGAAACATGTTGCATGGCATTTGATTCAAAATGGTAAGTTTTTGTTATGAAGAACCTCTTTATTATATCAAAATTGAGATATGAATTTAATCAATTTTTTTTTATGAAAAGTGTCAAGTTTTTAAGATTTAATTTTTGTTATGAACATAAAATTTACAGAGATTTAATTTCGGTAATTGAAGTTCTCAGTTACACAGGCTGCAAGTTATTTGATTTAAAATGAAAGTTTGATTCAAAAGGGTTGGGTGGTTTGATTTTCATTCTGCAAAGGATATTTGATTCAAAATGGTTGGCTGGTTTGATTTTCTTTGAACTCCTAGTTTATGGGTCCTCTCTTTGAATAAAAAATATAAAGTCTAGTATACTTATAATTTTGGTTAAAATTATTGGGTTTATAAAATTCGTTTTTGTAGGCAAGGAATAAGGGGTTATAGGTGTATGAGTAACTTTGAGGAAGACAAACCAGGCCTTTCAATTATCAATATTATTGGTTGTTGTATGTTTTTAGTAGTTGACAATTCCGATGGCTTATTACTCTGGTAGTATTATGGTAACCACATTGACCTCTTTAACCAATAAAATTGCTTATTTTAATAATATGAAAATCCTGACAGCTTACTCTTTTTCAAACTTGACAAGTTATATTCAAAGTTGTGTTTACATTATGCATAACCATTTATTAGTTTAACTTTTTAGTTTATTTTAGTGTGGGATTTGATCTCGTTTAAGTCGAAGCACTTGCCACAACAACCCAGTTTCAAAAGGTGGTGTGTGCACTCCCCCGTGATATTGCAGAGGTTTTGTTAATGGCGGTTCTTGTGCTACTACCATTTTTGGGGAAGAGGCCAAATGCAAGTAGCAATTAACTTTAAATATTAGAAACCCCTTGGTCACACCTTCAAATCCAAATTCATCAATGTTGTAACGCTTATGTTGTGAGAAATCATATATTCTCTCCATTAAAAAAGCGTTTATCAAAAACATTTATTTTTTCATATTCTACCTATGCTAGTCATTAATACATAGAAGGATGAGTTGGACATATAATGCCCCCTCTGTTTTGTTATATTTATAGGGTAAAAGGATTATGGTGAATTCTTGAAAAGGAATATGCTAACATCCTAAATGTGAATAATAAATACATAAGACATGATCTTATTGTTAATATGTTGGTGCCATAAATGGTGGAATGCTATACTTGCATTTTATGTTAACCTTTGACAAGCTAATTTAAAGAAACTTAGAGATGAAAAAATATGTGAAATCTCATTGGATCTGCCTAGGCCCCAAGGAATCACAAACATAACTTATAAGCAAATTAGGTAAGATCATTACATCACTGTATCTGTTTGCCATGTTAATGAGTTGTTCCAGTTTTAATAGCTGGAAAAAACTCTATTGGCAACAACAATTATGAACAACTTGCAAAATTAGACTCTCAAATTGAAACAAAAAAGAACACTTCACAAATTTTGTTTTCATTGAAATTTGGTGAAGTAAAGATTAGGTGTAGTACATTCTTTATCCAAAATGGTTCAGAAAATTCTATTTTCACTGAAAATTAGTGAAGTAAAAATCTCCTTTTATATAATGCTTTGTAGAAGTTGGAAATAATATGTTTGGTTTAAGTGACATTATTCCTTAAACAAGTTTTCTAATGATCCTATCTGATTTGAAAGGAAGATACAAAGTCAATTCATTTTCAAGGATTTATTTTTTCATGGAATCAAGCAGGGAGAGTGGAAGGATAATAGCTTTCCTTTCTAGCAGCAGGTGTCCAGCGCAAAACTCGTTGACTTACGATGAATCACAAGAATGTGCATTATATAACCCTTAGACTATAGTTACATGTCAATGTTTAGAACTTATTTATCGGGATTGCACTCTTGGACACATTATGCATACAAATTCTTGGAAACATTTAGTAATGTATTTACATCCTAAAATATGTATCCCTTTGCAAAGAAACCATCATATTCGTGGAGAAAATATAGGCCTTTTGTGTCTGGCTTTGCAAGTAAAGCAATGAAACAGGAAGGTTGAGAATTAAGTTATAACTTTGTTGTTGGGTTTTGTGACAATTGCTCTGTAAGGAGTGAGCTCATCATAGGAGGAATAAGTACTTTCAACTGATATTTTGACATATAGTTTCATGACACTTCCTTAGACTAAGGAAAATGTCTGAACAATGGGTTTACAAATTCTTTTTATAGTGATTGCAATCTTCCAATTACTTAGCATGTTGTGCTCGGAAAATATTAGAATTCTCACATGATATCTTAGTTTAGATATAGAGTTGTAATATGTAAATGAAGGGCTTTACTATTATGAAAGATTCGAACACTGTTCTATGAAATAGAAAGAAATATCTCTTAAATCTCACAGCCTTTGCTCCCTCTGTATCGATTGGAGAGATGATCAGAGTTTGGAATGAAAATATGCCCAGGAACTCGTACCTTCACTTGCTCCCTTTCCACATGATGTGGATCTTTTGGAAGGTTCGCAATCGGGCCATTTTCGAGGGAGAAAAAAGAAATATCTACAGCTTGATACAGCAGATCATTTCAACTGTCAAGGCTCTTCCTTCGCCGATTGTCCCAAGGAAAGTTCGTAGAAAATTTTTGGGAAGGACCCCCTGTATGGTTTTTCCCTGTGGTTTTATGGATGGTGCCTCTAGATGTATGATTGCTGGTGTGGGTTTCTGTATTTTTTTAAATGAGACACATTACTCGGAGTTCTCGCTGGGGGTTGGATATGGCACTAACACAAAAGCGGAATTGCTCAGCTTATGGGCTCTTCTTCACTCTTCCCAAATGATGGGGATCCCACTTGCCCATGTATTCGGTGATTCTTTAGTAATCATCAACTGGGCGCGAGGATCGACTGCGCTCTCCCCACCAGATCTCCGGCATTGGTGCAGGGAGACAAAAAAGCTCATGGGCAGCTTTCAGGACTTGTCTTTCTCCCACATCTACCGAGAGCACAATCGGTCGGCAGGATTTCCCCAGGTAAGAATTTCCCCATTGTCTATCTTTGATAGCCAGGATTTTATTTTATTTATTTTTTAATTTTGAAAAACATACGAATACAATAAACCCTAATAACAATACCGGATGATAGAGTTAGTTAATATCTGATAGCGGAAATGGTCATGGCCAACTTAATCCTACTATTCAGGTGCTCATTGCTGCCCTAAAGAGTAGGGATAAGCTCTTGTTTTTAAATGATTCATTTTGAAATTCATTTAATTTGAATTTAGTAAATTGCTATATAATGTGCATATTATCATGGCAGAGGTAATATATAGGTAAAGAAAAATCTTTATCATACTTAAAATTAGTATTTTTCAAGGTGTTTTTGGGTTAAAATTGTTTAAATAATAGTTTTGGGTTGCTGAAATTACATAATCATAATGCCTCAATAACAATAGTAATCCAAGTCACTAAATCTATTTATACAATCAAAATTGTAATTTTTATATTTCAAACCTTAATTTCATGGATATTTAGCCAAACAATCTTAACATTTTCCATTACAGCAAAATATTGACATATACAAATGTAATGACAAAACTGGCAAATAATAAAATAGCCAATAATAATCCAAATCACTAAATCCATTTATACAATCAAAATTGTAATTCCTACATCCCAAAATCTCATAACCTAATTTCATGGATATCCAAACAAGATATTGACAACAAAATATTGACATATACAAATACAATGACAAAACTCACAAATAATATATAAATATACAGTGATAAACAACTTCAACCTCTGTGAGTTTTTGAGTCTGTCTTATAAACATGAAAATAACAATACAGTGACAAACAACCTCAACCTTAGTGAGATCTTTCAGTCTGTCATACACACATGAAAATAACAACCTGATTGAGTTCTTTCAGTCTATCATACACACATGAAAATAACAAACTAACATCAGACTGCACTTAAGAATTTCGCTCCAACTGACGATAAAACTAATAAAAATAACAAACATATAGCATCAGCTAAGCACAAAGCGATGATTTACTAACTTCAATAAATAATTTCACTGCAGATAAGGATAAAGCTAATAAGAGGAACCGAATATCAATGCCTCTCTACAGACTATTAGTGAAATGGAGGCCATGGCTGCTCAATTTTTGCTCGATCTCTGAATAAATACGCTCCTCCATCTGTGGCGTGAAATGCTTCTTCCACTCGCCCACTTTGCCCTCGCGGAAGAAGAAGGCGTTTTTCATTCCGTATTTACGCGTCCCAACTTTCCCTTTTCTGTTTGGACAGGGCATCGAAACTGCATTTCTCCGCAATTTTCTGGGCATTTTCTTCCAGGAGAGGAGTAGAGCAACCTAAGAAAAGCCCCAATCTTTTAACCCAACCCACGCAATCGGCCTGCAGGTCCTCATAGGTCACAAACAGCACCTGATTCGGATTGCGCTTGCTTCCATGCCAATAACTCAGAACGCTCTCGGCAAACGGGCCGCCATAGTAAAATCCAGAGCAAAACGCATCAAACACCGTTTCCTTGTTGAGATCTCCTTCCAAATAAAGAGACCCCTGTCCAGTAAGTATGTTGTAGAATTTCCAAAGGGAAACGAAGGAATCTCGAGGGTTGCGAGCAATGTAAACTATCTTGCAATTAAGAGAAGACCTCACAGAAACTGAAGCCTGGCCATTGCCAGCACCCACATCCCAAGCCAGTTGGTGATTGGCAGTGAGAGAGGGCATAGTAGCTGTGGAATGGCGCCTTCTGCTCCGCGGGACATGGGTGACGGCTGAGAGGACACCCAAGCTGCCGCTTGGTACAACCTTCATTAAATTGAGCTATAGCTGGAAGTTTCAAAAAAATCCGGCATCCGGGAGGGACTCCCTCCATGAACTCTTTGACCCACGCCAGCCAGCTAGCTTATCCAGCATGAACGTACATGCTGGATAAGCTCAGCCCTTTAAAAGAGGCCTTTACCGCTTGTTTTGAAAAGATAAAAGGTCGATATTTTGCAAAGAGTCGTTATAGAAGATAGGAGTCTCGACCTCGGCGATGGGATCTGAGATCGAACCAAAGAAGCGTTCCCTTTTTTAAGGGCTATATCTATAATCTCCTGATTCACATCTGTCTGCTAGGTTGGTATACTTCCTGTATAGTTGTTGGAATTATAACCAACGTTGCCTCAGTTGCAGCATGGCATCAGTAATCAAACACCAGGCCCAAATTCGGAGATCTACGAAGTGGCGCCTCGTAATGGAGCACACAAGCCGCGTTGTCATTTACGTAAACCCGTTACCACCTCATCAAAACCAAGGGGTGGCCAGCCATATCATGAGGGAGATTGAAACAACTATGCCCTCCTTGTCTCTGCTTTTTATTGGAAGTGGAAAATTGCTTGCCAATCGGACCAACCAGAGGGCCTACCTTCCAAAAGGATATTTATGTGTTGGGTTGATCGACGAAAGACTAGTCCTTGAAAGCAGGGATCAAGATTGAAGGGCTGGTCTTAATTTCATATTGAAGGTTATATATTTATGCAGCCCTTCATTGATGAAGGGCTTCCAAAAAGTTTACATTTTAAATGACATTAATAAATTAATTGTACATTTCATTTACTTGATGACAAAAATTAAAAACAAATTATTTTTTTTTCAAAATGGGATTTGTAAAATTGCACAAGTAAATGTATATCCCTGCCTACATTGTGTTCAATCTATTTGATTGGGGAATATGTCTACAATTGCTCAGTTGCTTTAAGGTTTATAATAAAAAAGGAACTCAGACAGATGGTCAAGCCGGATAGTACAATCTATGGCTATAAATTTGGAAGTATGGATTGAGGACGAAAAAACGTGTGAGACCATTCTTGATGGCGTTGAAGGAATCAAAACAAGAGGTAGGCTCACTTAAGAGACCATTCTTGATGGCGTTGAAGGAATTCAAAACAAGAGGCAGCCTATGCTAGAACTCCGAAGCTTCAGTCATAAAATAAAATCTATAGGGGAAGCAGAAGCAACCAAAGCTGAATGTTTTGAGATTACTATGATGGCATTGAAGTAATTCAAAACAAGTGGCAGCCTATGTAGAACTCCGAAGCTTCAGTCATAAAATAAAATCTATAGGGGAAGCAGAAGCAACCAAAGCTGAATGTTTTGAGATTACTGAGAAATTGATAAAGTATCGAAAAGATGCAGACCTGAAGAATAAACAATGGAGGTTTTTGCACAGTCATCATCTGAAAGTTTCACAGGGCCAATTTAGAGAATTATCCTCTGACAAATATAAAACTAAAGTCTTCAAAAAGTAATAGGTTGTCAACTAATGAACTTGTGCTTGAATGCATGCACATCTCCGCCTTACAGTAACAGGAAAGGAAAATTTATATAAAATTACCTTGGCTGCTGGAGTTAGCCAATGAATCTAACGAGTTCTTCCTTCGCCGTTCATTGTGTCCCCCCAACCTTCTCCTGCAACTTCTCTCTGCGTCATCAAATTCTGCTATGCCATGGAATCTAGATAGGTACCACAACACCCAATTATTCATGTGTATTATCAAATTATATACTTAGTATGTATGGATCCATGTTGACCTACTCAAAAAAAAAACAGTGAGGTGCAACCGTCTCCTGGTTAGTTACCTGCTACACTGCTGACAGAAGTGTTGCTCGGTACCAAGAACAATGACTTTGGGGGCTTTGGAATGCATTTCACAGACTTTATGTCTCTTGTGATATTCTTTTGCATTTGCCAACACTACGTTGCATCCTTCCACTTGACAACGACAACGGGGAGGTTGCGCGGTCGAAGCCAGCAAAGCCCTCGGCTTCTTATAAACGCAATCGCTAGCGCTATTACCAGTGACTAGATTAATTACCTTAGCCGGATTCGCAGAGTCTCCAAAATGCTGCTGCTTTTCGAGCTTAAGGCACGTTAAGGAATCCCCTTGAACATCCTTGATGACATTAATGTTATCTCTCATGGGACCCTCGTTAGCACTTTGATGACATTAATTCCTGGGGGAGGTCGAATGCCCCGCCGGATCGCATTGGATCTTCTGACCCCGCCGGATCGCATTGGATTCGCATTGGATCTTCTGACCCCGCCGGATCGCATTGGATTCGCATTGGATCTTCTCATTAATATGATATGAAATCTCTTGGAGGCTGGTACAGGTCGAAATCACAATCACAAAAGTTGTTGATGGGCAATTTTTAACTTAGCCCTTCTAGTGTAATTTTAATTTAAAACCTCCATTTTTTATTAAAATGACAAAAATTAAAAACCCCATTTTAAATGACGTGCAAATTTTAAATTCCCCTTCTCTGACGGCCTAGGAGCCCTTTGACGGGCACTGACGGCTTGAATTTTGAACCCTGCTTGAAATGGTTAACATGGTATTTGTTGGGTAGTACCATTTGTCATGACAGGGTTCATTAAGCGATCATTTTTATTCAAAGAAGTTAACGACCATTTTAACCCTTGCGACATCCACTGTTATGTATGGATTATAACTATTGCGACACCTAAACCGTTTGAGAGTGGCGGATGTCATTCTCCAAGACCGAGTGTTCATAACTCTTCCCTCTATAAACCTGTCTCAATTCCACTGCCGTTTATAAACCTGTCTCAATTCCCGCCGATTCCAACATCTAAAGAGAGTCCATTAGCGTTGCAGGGTTTTGGACGAGGCCACAATTCTGTTGTTCCAGGTTTTGAATCTTCCTGTATCTTTTTTTTTTTGTTTAGTCTTTAGTTTGTCCACAATAATTTCCACTGGTTTATAGGTGGGAGGTCTCTAATGGCCGGCGAATTCCAATGAGTAAATTATATTTGCTCAATGTTTTTTAGTTTCTGGTTGTTCAAATTCGAGGTTTAGGGTTCCTCTTATGTGTCTTTCATAAAATTTGTTAAGATTTAGGGTTCGTTTAATATTTCTAATATAATTGTCGCAGAAGTTAGGAGCTAGGTGTAATGCATAGTATCTGACAATTTCTTTTGCATTCATGCATGCTTTCCCATGCTTTTCTCATTCAGCGAGACTCTTACAGCACCCAAGGGTTCTGAGAAAAAAATTGGGATATAGATGGGATTTTACAGCACCCAGAGGTTGTTTTTTTTTCATTTGCCTCTCTATGTATTGTTATATTGATGCTTAGGGACCGGTTCTTTAATGGGAAAACCTTCTAATTGCCAATCCACTAAGGTATTTATTGATTCATGGCTCTTCTCCTACGTCAATTCTTAAGCGCCTTCGTTATGCTTAATTCGGGCTTGCCCTGATTCTTTGATGGGACATGGAGTTGGTAAAATGAAGATATTATTACGCAGTGATAGAGTTGGTAAAAAGACAAAAGAGGTTGAATTTCCGTCGGAATCCCCTGAATTGCAGTTTTAAAATAGGAGAATGCAGTTTTAAAATAGAACTTTTAGTCTAGGAGGCCATTACAATTGCTGAAATAGTAATTTTGAGGAACTATTTTAGGGCACTTAGTCTGTTTCGACCATAACAATTGTTGAAATGGCAATTTAGAGGAACAATTTTAACCTGTTTTTATCAAAAATTGGCTGATAAGCACAATGTTTTATTTGTCTTTTATCCTACTGGTTAATAATGCCACCCAGTTCTAGAAATTGTGCACATTAATTTACTCCACTACAGGTGTCAATTGTAGCAGGGTGGAAAGCGCCATCACGCACATGGCACGCTTGGCCCAATGGCATATTAATCCAAATTATGTTTTACTTACAGTTTTCTGGAGGAAAAAAAACAAAAACCTTCACATTAATCCAGTATTACTTCTTACTTACAGTTCTATGAAAGAAAATAATTACCTCCTCTATCCTCTAACTTATATACTCGGCTTTGCCTAGATTTTTCCTTTTTTAAAAAGCTCTGAGATTGCGGGCAGGGTTGCCAGATCTTACAATGTTACCAGCTATCTCATGCTGATCAGTAGAAGATCCCCTTTATGAATGGTTCCCATGGCTTGGTTAACCCCTTCAATGCTACGTTCACGAGCTCCGAGTCTACAACTTTATCTCAAATGGCTCAGACCCAGTTCCGGCATGATTGTGATCCGGGAAGAGATCAAGATCCTGTATAAAGCAACATTAGCATCATCACAGGTAGAAGCATAGTCCACACTTACGTATAAATTTGCAAAATATTAGAAGTTTTTAGTTTATAAGAATAGCAAAAAGATAGTTGCTACGGGTGTAGAAGAGAAGGTTTTATAGAGCAGGTTTTATTCCTAAAACAAAACAAAAAGACGTAACCTGCAAACCATGCATATCCAGAGCTAGCAGTATTTAATAGTATTTAGAACCAAGATTAATGAGATAATCTACATACTGGGAGACAGTAAACTGAGCTGCAAGGTTAAATCGAAGGTTTAGAGGGTTGAAATTAAAATAACTAACACCGAAATCAGCATTTCCCGTACCAATGTAATACAGGGACTCGTTAATAATTCTGGATGCTTCTTGCGGTCCTACAATACCTCATAATCGTGACTGGTATTCCCTTAGATGTTGTATATGTTGCTCAAAACTTATTACATTCTGCAAAAACATGTAAAATGCCATCACTTTCAGGAAACCAACCAAAGTAAGTACAATGCCCATGAACGCCTAAACTGGCCATGGCTTTTTACTTACTCCACTCTTTGAAGTAGCATTGTCGTAGCCAGAGTCGGCCGAGGCAAATGTGACTTTGGTGATTAAATCGTTTGACATTAGTTGTGGGTCGGGGTATGCAGGGATTGTTTCTTTCATACCCAAGGCCGAAGCTGCAGATCAAAACAATACAGAAATGAGACTGAGAAAAAATATTCAATCCTTGGAATGTATATAGAAATATAAATGTTGAGTATTAGGAGGTTATACCTAAGAAATCTGAAGTAAGCTTTCCATTAGAGCAGCGTCCAATAGGTATCCCACTAGGAAAAACTCTGCCGTAAGGCAGGAAGTTGCACTTCGTCGGTGCATTGATGTTATTGTTGTTGCCAGCGTCAACAGTAGAGTCTACTAACACAATTAAGACACTGTGGTGTGCCTTGACCTTGAACCACCTTTGAACTTGAGATTTAACAAAAACACACTAAGATGAGAGTAGTCGCGATGAATTCAAACTTCCAGGAGGCCACCATTGATGGTGAATTTTGTAGCTCTGTATTCTATGTTTGCTTGTTTAAAATAATCGTTGGAGAGTAGTGCTTCAAAGATGAATTAGAGTGTAGAAGCAGTTGAATGGTTCAATGAGTTATTAAATTAGGTCCCATGAATTTGAATGACAGTTTTTTTTTTTTTTTTTTTTTTTTTTTTTTTTTTTTTTTTTATCAGGAAGAAAAAATACCAGATCTTGTTATTCTATTGAATCAAAGATCATCATATACAGTCAAAACATAAGATCATTCTGCACGCAGAGATTTGGTCATGGAGGTATTCCTCTCAATCGAGACAGTTCTGTCATCAATACAAGTTTTTAAATCACAAGCCTGTTATTTTAACAAGCTTTATCATCACTCCTGTAAAACAGGTCAGATAATTATCATTCCCAGCAAGGGTCAAGGAACAGCAAAAATCGTGAGCATAATAGATAATTGAGCGTCTCTTCTATGAGATACTATGGTCCCAATCAATACAGAATAAAATATGTGCTAAATAAAACAGGCACAGCACATCTAAAATAATTGAAAGTTACCATGATCCGTAGTAATATCATTCAGAATTTCTTTGAATTCCCCAAATCCAGAATCCAGAAGGAGAGCCTTTTTTAAGAGACTATCAGCAATCTGGTTATGCTCACGGTAAGTGTGTTTCATGATCATTCCCAGAAATGAATGAAGAATATCTTTTAAGTCATCACACCAGTGACTCAGATAAGGGAGGTTCAAATTGCTCTTGCCAGTAGCCCACTGAATGATAACAAGTGAGTCTCCGTAGATAGAAAGAAGAGGAACTCCCATGTACTTTGAAACAGTAAGGAGGGCCCATAAAGCCATCAACTCGGATTTCGTATTTGTACATCTTCCACATCCCATGGAGAACTGAAAGTTGTGTGTGCTGCTTAAAAGTGACAGGTAATAACTCCCGATTCAATATTATTCCTTTGCTAATGCATATATTTATACAATTCATATGACGGTTGTGTTTCACCTTCTGTCCAGCCTTTTCGGCTTCCTACATGACTATTCAGATTTCTTTATTTATTTACAAAATATAATCCCGACGGATTATATTCCAACAATCCCCCTCTTAATCCGAAGGGGTGTTTGTAAGTCCGAGCATGTTTCTGAATCTTTCAAACTTTTCTCGTCCAAGCGCTTTGGTGAAGATGTCTGCAATTTGATCATTTGTGGAACAATGTCAAAGATGCACTGTTTTGGCCTCTACATGATGTCAAATCAAATGATACTTGGTGTTGATGTGTTTGGTTCGATCATGGAATCTAGGATTCTTAGCCAGCTTGATTGCAGAAGTATTGTCGATCAATAATGGAGTGGAGTTCTCTTGTTTTTCTTGCAAATCTTCAAGTATCTTCCTGAGCCATACTATTTCTTTCGTTGCTTCAGCTGCAGCTACATATTCTGCTTCTGTTGTTGAATCTGCTGGAACTGACTGTTTGCGTGATCTCCATGAGACAGCTGTTGATCCAAGACTCATAGTGTATCCAGAAGTTGATACTCCTGTCTCCTTATCGCCATCAAAATATGAGTCTAAGTACCCAATAAGTTTGAAGTCATCCACTTTACAGTACTTGAGTCCAATGTCTTGAGTCCCCTTCAAGTATCTTAGAACTCTTTTTGCAGCTGACCAGTGTCCTTCACAAGGTTTATGCATGAACCTTGAAAG
>LPNX010433696.1:409881-427139 GCA_001517045.1 Pseudotsuga menziesii
AGATGGAATGGCCTCGATGTCGAATCTCCACCAAGGACAGCAGGCTTCTCTGCAACTCTGGAAGATAAAGAACATTCGTCAACAAGAAATCAGGGAATCCAGTCATCTTCAGCCGAATGGTGCCCATTCCCTTTGGTTTAAGACTTGACTTATCTGCAAAGTACACTATGCCATTTATTGTTTCATTAAGTTCTTCAAAACAATATTTTCTAAAGGTCATGTGTGATGTTGCACTAGTATCAAGCAGCCAACATTCTGTGTAAGATGAAAGTGAAGTCATTTCATTAATTCCAAGATTACAATGTGCAACAATACAATGAGCAGAATTAGAATATTTACTAGCATCTTGGTTTTTATTGTCATCTTTCTTCTGGTTATGTTTGTCTTTGATGGAGTCCCATGAAGCCCAACACTGATCTGCTGTGTGTCGAGTCTTTCCACAACGCTTGCACTGCAGATCTGATCTTTTGCTGGAGTTGTTTCTGCCTTTTCTTCTTCCTTGTCCTCTCTTGTTGCAATCTCCCTTGGAAGGGTCTTTGGACCGATTCTTTGTTTTCTGAACAAAGTAAAGGGATTCTTCAACAGGCTCGCTTGATTTCTTGATCTTTCTAGACCATTTTGGATATGTTTCCTTGCCAGTGAGGACATCACCAACAATAGATGCAAAATTGTGCATCTTCAATCTGGAACTTGCAACTTACAGAATACTTGGAAAAAAATATGGGATGCAGGCTTAGATTCCTGCTCCTTTACAAATTACAATATGATTCTGCAGCCTATACAAATAATTTTGCAGCTTATCAAAATAATTCAATAGCTCTATATCATTAATTCTAGAGTGCTATTACATGAAAATTACATTTCAAATACAATAATACATCAACAAAATATCTTGCAGCAGACTTGTTTGTAGTAGCACAACGTGGACTCTTCAATGGAAGGTTGTATCTTTGATGAAGTCGCAACACTCTACAGAGAAGAGATAGACCCCAACTCCGACGGGACAAGGTAGCTCGCAGCAGTGTTCAGCTTTGCAACATACACTCAATATGTTTCATCTCCTCATGATCTACTTCAATGTCAATTCACAACTAACGATTCCCAACTTCAATGTTGAGATGCAACTGCATTTGGATGTCGCAACACCCAAGAATCTCCATGAACGCTCTCAATAGTTACTTCAATGTAGTGAAAGTGTGGGCGCACCATACAGTAGGCAGCTCCACGCAGGAAGCTCCACGCAGGCAGCTCCAACGTGTTCACTCAGAGCATTCTTCACCATTCATAAATATGAAAATATTTGCAGACATTTCATTCATTCTCCAACACATAGATTTAGGGCAGAAATTAGGGTAAAAATTAGGGTTGAAAGAGCTTCATGAGGGCGTGAATATCTCTCTCCAGCAACAACAATATCAATGATTTTTAGTCTTCAACGCGATCGCAACAACGGTCTTCACACGCACCAGAGACAACTCCAAGTCTGGATGGACTCCATCTTCATGTCTTGAATACTCAACAGCTTCCACGCAATGGAAGGAAGTCGCAACAGTTTTCCAAGATTCGTAGCAATCAATTCGTAGAAGAGAAAAAACTCTTCAAGCAACAGCCACGGCTCCAAAATAAACTTCACATAAAAATATAGGGTTTACGAATTAATTGAAACACATACTCATACGCTTTTACCTCCACGCAAATGTGTGAGAGCGTGAGTCTCCAACAACGGTCTTCCGTCACCACGCTTCAAATAAATTACAGTTTAAGTCTTCATGCAAAGGATTAGGGTTTACGCCTATGAGAAGAGAGCACAATGCAGTCTTCAGCAGTCACGCAGCAATCTCCAGCAGTCACACAGTCTTCAGCATACATTATACCACGCAGTCTCAAATCGCAGCAAGAATACAGCTCATACAACAGACTCACTCCATTCAGGCTTAAACTCCACGCAACATATATACAGCAGCCTTCAATACGCAGATTCAAAGCTCACAGCTCTAATACGCAACACGCATAAGACAGGGCATACATTAGGGTAAAATATAGGTTTTATGCATTCTTCCAGCAATGGATATTACAATCGCTATCTCGCGCAGTTTAAGACCGGAGAGGAGAGGAAAGAGGCAGCGGATGGCACACTGGAGGCAAACAAGAGTGCACAGGATATTGCTCTGGTTGAGCTGGCCTCGACGCATCCAATAAGGCTGGGACTCGCACTCAACTTTTATGTGTTCTACTATGAGATCATGAATATGGCAGAGAAAGCATGTGCTCTTGCTAAACGCTTGTAGCAGAATAATACACATACAAAATCGCAACACACAAAACTCAATCGTGAAGGAATTGTAACGCATACAATGCATGCGACTGGCAGACTGACGGAGCAGGCAGCCTGAAACGAATTTGGCAGAACAAAGGTTTGGCAGGCAGAATGGCAGGTAGGAGTTATGGTAGACAACCAAGCTCTGATACCACTGATAGGTAATAACTCCCGATTCAATATTATTCCCTTGCTAATGCATATATTTATAAAATTCATATGACGATTGTGTTTCACCTTCCGCCTAGCCTTTTCGGCTTCCTACATGACTATTCAAATTTCTTTATTTATTTACAAAATATAATCCCGACGGATTATATTCCAACAAAAAGTAAAGTAAAACCTGCTCCCCCTTTGTTCTTGGCGGCTGCACCATTGAAAAAACCACAGGGGTAGTGAATCTTGGGAGGCAGACCAAAATTTCTTATCTTTTGTTTCTTAACAGGCACCGAGAAGGTATGGTGGAGCACTTTAACCTGTTGTAGGGCTCCATATACAGATGGAGTAAAACCTTCAAAAATGGACCTGTTCTGTTGTTTCCAGACTGTCCAAAAAATAAAAAAGGGCAGATATAGCAAATCATAGTCCATGGAATGATCTCGAAGCCAACAGTCCAGGTATTGACTAACGAAAGTACCTTCAGTGGTGTTATGGAGGGACCGAGAGCCAAAATGATCAAATATTGCTTGAAATACATTTTTAATATATGAACAATCCATGAACAGGTGCTGGGCCGACTCCTCATTTTTTTTGCAAAGAAAGCAGAGACTGGGACCTTGAAATCCCCTTTTTATAAGCTGATCCCAGGTGAGAACCCTGTTATTACTAAGAAGCCAAATGAAGCAGCGAATCTTTTCAGGAAATCTGAGTTTCCAAAGGGCTCGAAGGAGGAGGTGATCTTCACCATGAACGTCCAAAAAGTGATTTGCCACACAGTCGTAAGCTTTCGCAGCCGTTATTGGACCTGTGTAATTTTTGAATGACCATAATAGACAGTCTGGTCTTGAACCGAGTCTAATTCTTCCTTGTTCAATCCCACTGATATAAGAATTTCAGATATTAGACCAATCACCGCCTAATTCTAAGTCCGATGCTGAGAGCCAGTAGGAAGTGGCTTCCAGAGAGGGATTTCTAGCATGAGCCAACGAGATTATGCCATAATCTTCCAAATAGTCGCGCAGGTCCAAAGGCAGAGTGAAACATGTATCCAATCGTGTGATCGGATCCAGGCCTACTCTAATGTTCAAACCATCGCCTGCCATCCATATTAATCCACAACCTAGCCAGGAGACAAGACTGATGAAACCTTTCCAGATGATGGATACACCTGAAATTGAGAAATCCTTCTTACGAATCCATGACAGTACTGTGTTTAATAAATGCCATTAATAAAAATCCAAGAGACCTTAGTTGTCATTGGTAGTGGTAGGGGTGGCATGAGTAGTTGTGCTAAATTGACTTAACTACCACTGTACGTGATATTTAAGAACATTCATGTAGACAGAGGACGTGAACAAGTTACAGATCATCCCACTCACTCTGAAATTAGGGCACACAAGTGACTCTGAGACAATGAATGATATAACTCGAAACCAATAGGGTATTTAAGAGCTGCTAATATTAATAATAACTAGCACGATCAACGAAAAAACCAAGTTAATGCTGCTGACGTTAGCCCGCCGCCTACGCCTGAAGCTCAGGCGTATTCCCGAGATGGTGAGGTCAACAACTTTTGTCCAATAGCCAAATGACAAAATGGCAATTTAAAAAAAAATACAAATATTAAAACATTGTAAATACAAATGTATATTTTAAAAATTAAAAAGAAACTAATCCAACTTCACTAAATATATATGTCCCCCGTCGGGGACATAATAAATTAAATTTTATTATATAATATTTTTTTAAACTATCAATACTCACATTTGACAACTATTAAATTTGATTATATGATATTTTTTTCAACCGTCAATACTCACATTTGACAACTATATGCCTAGTCTGGTCTCCTTGTGTCCTACACTTTCTTCTCCCTTCTTTAATCGTGAAGCTACCCACATGTATTTCTAATACATCCATAAAGTTTAGCAGTTTTCTTTTGAACCTTAAATTACAAAAGCTTGCAAATTCTATGGCTATGTTAATTTTTTAATATGTAATCTGATAATTTTAGCTATCTATGGGAAATGGATTATATAGAATATGCAATTATGAGAATCAACTTTGCAATCTGTTAACTTTTTAATATGTAACATGATAATTTTATCCATTTACGGGGAAATGGATTATATAGAATATGCAATTAAGAGAATGAACTTCACAGTTCAATGAATCATAAGTAATCATGATCATATTGATACTGGCACCACCTACAGAGACTGTAACGTCCCCAACCCTCCGACCAACGAAGAGGACGCTACCATAATACTATCCATCCGGGAAACTAGCCCCATGAACATACAAATAATAAAAATTGGAATGCTTTGAACTAGAACATACATAGATACATAATTATTTATCATACAATGGAAGCAAACTACATTCCAATCAAGCATTTAACATGTTCATCATTTTCATTAAACAACCAATACAATTTGCAGAGATGAAATAGATAAGAATACTTATCTTATGAAGAAGCTCGTCCCGCAACCAACTATGTTGCTGCAACGTTCCACCCAACCATAGGCCAGTGTGCTCCTTAATCTCTCAGCAACACTACCACCCCCGAGCTGGGCATGATTCTCCAAGGAAAATGAAACTAGTAGGCTCACACATAGCCAAGGATATGTCAAAACTCAGTCAAACCAAAGCTATGTTTGGGTTTATCAGACTGCCAAGGGGATGGAAAGGCTTGTTTGCTAAGCTAGTGAGCTCAACCATAGAGCTATGGACACCTACACATGATCTGACTTGGCTTTCCCTACACGTACACCCAACACAAGGAATCACCCCCTTCTCTGCTGTACAGTCCCTTAGGCTATGCATTCCCTTCCAGTGCTATTCAAGGTGTGCAGTAAGGAATAATCATCCCTCAAGATCTCTTAGTGAGGTTCTTCATGCATTAGGTTTATCAAGCTGGTCAAGTCCCATTTCCACTCGCAATTCAGCATAGGCCAAAGCCTAAAGGCATACACAACAATGTACACAATTTCTGGGTGGAGGAAAACAATTCGGCAACAAAATTAATAGCCAAGGTGCGTAAGAACAACCCTTAACAACAAATTCGATTTCCCACAGACGTTTTGGCCCTAGCATGGCAAAAAAGGAACTCAACCACACCCAAGAGAATGTGGTCTCTCCTCCAAATTGCTGGGCAATTCAAAAATGATTTTTAACTTGGCAATCAGTGGGGAAAATGCAACAAAGACATTGGGGGAAGAAACCCAACCACATATTATTATGAAAACAAATCCACAACCCAGGAAAATGAAGAAATCACTGCCCACGTGAGGAAGAAACACACACACAGCAACCCAAAAATGAATTTCACACATAGAAAATTCCCAGCCACTTGAGAGAGGCCCAACGTGGGTGAATGATGATGAGGAAAATGCCCAGGAGCCCAAATCGTGAAGGAGAACATACCATAGACAAAATCGTGGAGGTAAAACAACTCCCAAGCTTCCCTGCGTGATGAAAAAATAAAGAACGTGGATGTATGGCCAAATGGACATGCATTTTGGGTGTTTACTTGCCCCAAAAGTCAAAATTGATTTTCCCCAAATTCGAATTTCATGCCTATACTCTTACCATCCCCATGCAATAACTACTTCAACCAATTTATGGCAGAATTAAATGATTGGGTGAATGAGACAAGAAAGGTAGTTGACTGTTTCATGGGTTCTTCTCCCTTTGACATTTGGCTTTCCCCATTGGCCCCAAATGTTAAGTATTCCCCCCTCCTTATCCTTAGGAAAATCATGCCCCCATCTCATTATTTGTTGCATAGACATAGCTGGTTGTGGGTATTTTAATTAAAATGCATATTTACATGATGTGAAAATTATAATGTGCCGGCTAGCATGAATATACTATCGGCAACAATTTTAATCACCGGAACATAAAACGTTAAATCGATGGTGAGGCTTTTTCCTTTAGCTCCACACCATGATTAATTACAATATATACATCATATACATTTTTAATGCAAACGGGGTCAAAACCGGGGTGTTACAAAGATGAAACATGATTTGACATGATAGAAGCTTGAACTCAATTGTATATTACAAACTGTGACAACCTGTCTATTACAGAATCCGTATTCTTGTGCATGAACATTACGTCAACACAGATTACACAAGATTAGGATTGCAATCGTAGTCTTGCCATTTTTTTAGTTTTTGTTAATGAATTAGGTATTGGAATTACAAGTTTTGATCATTGATATTGTGATATTGTGACAAGTAGTTCTTTTAATGAGAATGGTAGGTGGAATCTATTTCAAAACTTGACAAAACTTTGGATCTAAGAACATGTCCATTACAGTCTCTAAAAATTTCTGTATTCTTTGTATAGATCCGCTCGTGAAATCTGTTTAAGCTCTTTTTACATTCGCCCGCAAGCATTTGAAGCCTTTCCAACAAAAGGTTGTGAGGAGTTGTAACAATACGAGTATAATGGTGTTCCTTGTTCCCTATGGGCAAGTTCCTTTTGGTGTTTTTTTAATACGGTTAACCACCACACGTCTTCCTCCGCGATTCTCTCGTCGTTGTGCTTCTCGATGTTCCACACGATCATCCCCTGCAATTATTGAGACAGGTTGTATTGTTTTCCAGATTCAACCAATCTATCCTA
The DNA here is from genome assembly GCA_001517045.1 of Pseudotsuga menziesii. NCBI lineage: Eukaryota > Viridiplantae > Streptophyta > Pinopsida > Pinales > Pinaceae > Pseudotsuga > Pseudotsuga menziesii. Next base: position 416,993 of record LPNX010433696.1, read on the forward strand.
GAAGAAGAAATTTTTTTATGTTCTTATGTCTAACTTAATTTTTATATTGTACGATTTTATTTTAACAAAAACTTAAAATTTTTATTTATTACTTTTTAGTTAATGGCTGACCACTAAATTTTTAGAAAGTAACTTTACATAACTATAAAGGGCCTCTTGATGCAATGATGAAGACTTAAGGTAAAACAATGCGGAAATTTAATTTTGAAATTATAAATTCATATGAAAAATAACTAAACATTACTTTAGACATAATTGATCAAAATAAAATAATTATTTAAATATCATTGATATTGATAGTTATACTTGTGTAATTTAAAATTATTTATATTTCCATGTACATAAGGATACTGTCGGCTCCGCTGAAGCTTTCCGTGTCGTGTGAGATCATGTGAAACTTCTAAGGTAAAAAAAATTGTACAGAACAATTAGCTAAACACGTCGTCGAACTTTCGCAAACAGAGCGGATAGAAAAAGGAGTTGGCTAATTTCTAGATTATTTGCAATTTTTCAGGTGAGTTTGTCGGAATTCAGCAACACTATTTATTCTTTAGATTTTTTGTTATTTATTGTTGACAATGAGATTTTTTAATGTTTAAACTACAATTTTAATTTTAATTGCACAAATAGATTTATCATGCTTGTCCTTGAAACACCCAATTCCAATTTACTAAAACTACTTTTTGAATAATTTCCATCAGATTTTCGAAAAAAAATCGCCGGATTTCACCGGATTTCAAATACAAATGATGGAGAGTTTAGCTTACTGGATAGACTAGACAGAGGAGAATAACCAAAAGTTTCTTCACTTTCCTTTCCGATGGACACGTGTGGATAATGATAAAGGTGTCGCCTCGACAGGGTTGGTAGGTGGGAACGGCCGTTCATGTTGCTTTTTTAAAGGATTCAAGAACAACCCAGCGGCGATAGCGATATCGATGTGCATGAAAATGCCGACGAGATGCTGCAGAACAATGGCGGTGTTGATGCTGTTATTACTGGGATGTCTCTGCATGTCGGATGCCTCTACTCGCACTGGGGGCATCCGCGACATACCGGATGTAGAACACAAGCAAGATATTCAAGATCTCGGACGGTTTGCCGTCAATGAATACAACGCGCAACAGGTCCGTCTGTGTGTATATATATACAATTTGTGGCTTAGATTCCGCCATTAATGTAGTGAGCTTGACATTGTGGCTTTTCTTTGCTTTATGCAGAATGTCGGTATTTCGTTTTCTAAGGTGTTAAAAGCTCAGGAGCAAGTGGTCTCAGGCCTGCTGTACTACCTCACAATAGAGACTAAAGTCGGCGGTAAAACCAAGCTGTATGCGGCCAAACTATGGGTGAAGCCATGGGAGAAATTCAAGCAGCTGCAAGAGTTTAAGCCTGTGCAGACTCTGCATTAATGACGGTTAGTTTCGTCGTCATCTGTCTTTTTCTTCTCTTTTCCCTTTTCTGAAGGTAGGGTTTGAGGATTCGGAGAATAAGAATGCAAGTGCTCGGATCGGATGGTGTAGATTCATTGGCTGGGAACTTGAATGCCTGTTAGCTTTAAAGCCGGCCATCTAGGGCTGGTTTTTGGCTTTGTATGCCTGTAAAAACTGGCAATGGTGAAATCAAATGTTCGTTTGTATCCATGGATGACCCAAAAGAACTGTAAATGTGATTTCAGCCCAATGATAAAGAGGAAAGTAACTGTAGCATTTAATATTGAATTTAAAGAACTAGTAAATATTCCTCTGGCACAAATATAAATTTGATTTGATTTTATGTAATTAGTTTATTGTTTATTTTTATTTAGGAGACAATCTTCTTGATAGCTATGTCAGCGTGCATTCTTTACACACAAATTAGGGCACAAAATAATAGGGGCGACAAGAAAACACGAGTTAAATAATTACGTGTACACTGTAGACAATTAAACGAATATTAAAATCCGGGCCTCCCAGATATAGGCATTAAACAAATGCTTACATTAAAATGTGGGCGCCCATTGGTGATCGCCTGGAGGCGAGCAATACTCTTCCTTGCCTGGAAGGTTCTATTAAACAAATGCTTACATTAAAATGCGGGCGTCCATTAGTGATTGCCTGGAAGGTTCTATTTTAAATTTCATATTCTTTTGAATTTCGAGACATCGCTTTCTGATAATCTTAAAATTCAATCACCGTTCAAGTAAACTGAGGATCGCAACCGTCGCGTCGCGTTCCAGTGATCGAGACAGGGTTTCCCCCTATTTTTGACTCGAGGATCATGATTCATAATCCGTCGCGCTTTTGTCCACTGGCAGTGACGGGTTTTGCGATGATAAAGGCCCAGGTGCAAAGAGGACTTCCAGGACTTCCACGGCGTTTCGTATGGTTCGTTAAAAAAAAATAAAAAAATACGAGGACCATATCATAGTTTTTCCCGAAACTCAATCACTAATAAAACCATCAGTCAAGGCCAAGCGCCCAGAATCGAACCCATAACCTCATGAACTTGATAGACCCAACTCGGTTATGAACTTGGGTGGATAAACCCAACCAGAATCGAACCCATAACCTCATTAAAAAAAGGTAAAAGGCCATAACCTTATGAACTTGATAGACCCAACCCGGTGCACTTGATAAACCCAACCCCTGATAAACCCAACCCGGTTATGAACTTGATAGATAGACCCAGCTGATACTGACTCATAGTTTGACCAATTGAAATATTATCTGTAGCTCTAGTCCCACTTATTTGATGCAGTAAATAGGAGAGCCCGTCGGACTAAAATCTTCACAATACCAGCTTGTGAATGGTGTCCTCTTCAGTAAAAATTATGATGGAGTTTTTCTAAGATGCCTGGAGAAAGAGGACGTTAAAAAGTATTAAAGGATCTTCAGGACGGACCAGCTGGTTCACATTTATCGGGAGAAACCACTGCTCACAAGATTATCAGAGCTGATTATTATTGGCCAACACTCTTCCGAGATGCACACACATATGTTAGAAGATGCAGAGCTTGCCAAATGTGTTCCGGGACAGAGAAAAAAAAACTGCAATACCACTGCAGCCTGTTACAATTGAGAAACCATTCGAGTAGTGGGGTCTATACATTATCGGTGAAAGAAATCCCAATTATTCGAAGCAACATTGACTGCTATATACTACTTTACCAGGCGAACAGAAGCAGTTTATCCAACCAATGTGAACAAAATGACAATAATTCAGTTTCTGGAACTTCTGGAACAACACATCATAAACGGTTCAGTATTCCTTCTGTGTTGGTGTTTTATAATGCTTCATATTTTTCCTCATTAATATGAAATATATTTGCTACAGCCCCCCCAATAATAAGCATATAATTTGCCAATATAGACATAAACTTTTTTGAGCCGTCAAGGGTATTATTTTGCATTTTTTAGCTAACTATTATCTTCAAGAAAACGGGGTAGCTGAATCTACCAATAAAAACCTGATCCGAATTCTGAAGAAAACATTTATTTCTCATCACCGAAATAAGCAAATTGCCCTCCCCAATGCCTTATGGGCAGGCCAAGTCACCCCTACAGCAGCTCTAGGCACCTCTCCCTACTTTCTAGTTTATGGCAAGGAAGCCATCCTCCCCTCAAATCTATTTTTACCTTCCTTGCAATTATCTCAATCGGCACTAAGATAGAATTCGTCTACTAAAAAAAACGGATTTTACACCCTGTTTAAAGTTTAAACTATAATAGGAGAGAGATAAAACGAAATCTAATTTTATTTTTTATCTGGATGTTGTTTAACATTGGTTTTTAAAAGACATCCGGTGGAGATCTTGTTTTTAAATGGGATACTAATATGAAATTGAAGCATACTAAATTGAAGTAGCTATGGCTTGGGCCATTTCAAGTGCCTGAGAAGATTGGCCTTGGCACATATAGATTGCAAAACATGGAAGAGGAATTGGATCTCCTCCCTGCCAATGGCTAGATTGTGGCGGTACGTTAGTTAGTAGCCCTTACATAATAGGTTGATTTTCCAACACTTTGAAGATTTTTGTTTTTTTGCAATTTGCTTTTCATTGGTTACTGTCGAATCTATTTGCTTTTTTTATTTATAGAATGGACTTTTGATGCATTATGTTGAATTTGCCCATTATTCTTTCTGTTTTTTAGTTTTCATGAATTTTGCTTGCATTCTCATAGAGAAACCTGCATTTGATGTCCCTTGCTTCTAGCTGAGGCTCCTAGACCTTTGATGCACCTAGCCAGGTCTTGCAAACTCACTATGTACTGTCCAGTCATGATTAAGGCAAGGACAAGTTACAAGAAAAAATTTGAAGATTGCTTTAAATGCTCAGAACGGCGGTGGAACTTAGGGCACTTCTGGTGACTAACTCACTTAGGGCACTTCTGGTGACTAACTCCTTATAATTCTCTGCGACTAAACCTTGACCTCATCGCTTGTGGTATGCGAATTTTGTATAGTTTCCAAGCTACAGATCATACACATTAGACTCTGCAGACGAGACGGTACCTGCAGTTCCAAAGCTTGGGTATTCGAAGCTTCTAGGATCACCTCAAGAGCATCCTTCATATACTCCTTTTTTCTAACCGCATCAAATTCTCGAGTTCCAGGAACAAATTTTATGATCAGCCCTGGTGGATAGGAATTTTGATCTACACCAGTCTTATCCCCGTTGTGATTAACAATATTCATTCATGTGCTGAATTTCAAGTCGATAAAGTCATTCCGTTAACGTCTGTGAGCTCACTCTCCTACCGGCGGAAATCGACCAGTCCACTCGCCGCAGGCGGCCGTCCGTGTCAGTGGTCTGTACCTTTATTTTTACTGTGTTATTTTTATGTCTGTTATGTTTTTGAATCTTGATAGGAAGTTTCACATCTGGTTCAAAGATTTAGAAACTGTTTACTCAGAGTCTCAGACTGCTCCTGTTCGGCGTTTTTAGATCAGCCAATTTTATAAGACGACGAGAGGGTAGTAAAGTTGTCTCAGCTGAACTTTTTCCTGTTGCTAATGCTAACTTACAGTTTTCGCTTCACTGTCAGCTTGGCAGAGCTACGGCAATTTGAAACACAAGTGGTTTTTATTTTTGTTTTCCTCCGTTTGTAGTAGGAAAATGGAATCACTGTATTGATATACTGGTTGAACGTTATCTTTGTATTCTTTGATTTTCTGATGAATATCAAATATAGCAGTTTTTCTCTATTAAAAAGAAAGCAAAGCTGTCACTAAATTCATTCGGTTTTAAAAAATTTGGTTCGAAGTGTTGTTTGACAATTTGATTAAAAAAGGCTCAATATAAAGCAGTTTTTCTGGATGAAAAAACCTGTTGTTGAATTCATTGCCTTTATGCTAGAGTGTATATCTTCAATTAGAACCCCTCGATATAAAGATGAGTGGTTTAGACGCTTTTAAATCTTTATATTAAATATTCATGTTTTCTCTTTTAAAAAGTCTCTGTAAAACAAGTGCTATTACAGAATATTCTCAATTTTGTTATCATAATTGAATAATTGCTGCAAACCCTTGAAAAATGGAAGATTTTTCCATCCTTAAAAAGGACTTGATTACCCGAATCATGTATTGTGGTTTCCTGGAGGGACCAAATATGTTTAATTGAAGTTCCCATGATGGGACTGTAAGTACAAATTGACTGATAAGGCTCATCTTGACAACTATCAATTTTACTTAATGAAAGAACCATCCCTGGCTTAACCGTGTATACAAATGATGAAATAACAGCCAAAGGTCCACCCCTAAGAAGTTCATTGCCATATGAATTCACGTTTTTTTTTAAACTTGTTATGTATCCAGAGCTTTAAAGGGATTGTAAAATGCCTAACAATTCACTCAGTGAAACCAAAAAATGATCTTAAAAGGCATAATTTAAATTCAAACAATTTAAAGTGGATTCCTGAACATCACAACATGCAAAGCTCAATCAAGTCGCCTCAAGATACAGAATACTGAAAGTAGCAAGTCATCAATATCAAACTTTTTTTTCGAAAATGCTACTTATATTAAAACTCAAAATTATAACCGAATAGTCAAAATTATATGATTGTTCATCTGAACATAATAAAGTGATGTAGGTATCTGCGAATAGGACGAAACTAAGGACACAAGGATATCATATTATGCTTGTCATCTCTCTAAGGAGCTGGTGATATAATATCATGTTTGTCAACTTGTCATCTCTCTAGAGGAACAGCTTCGGCATACAATGAGGTTTTCAATTACAACAAAGAAATTCCTCAGGCAGCTGCAAACTCCTTTGAGAAGCATTTGGTCAAAGTGCCATATACCTGTTACAAAAACAAAATCATTAGCACTTCATTCCCATACCAGTATGCCACATTTATAAACTTGTATACTAAGTTACAAAATTACTGGCAGAGAAAACAAAGTCGATCCCTCTCGTTGGTTTGTTGGGATATAGAATGCGTGTTTCCCACACAACCAATTTGGAAACAACACCTTTAGTAAATTTGAATTTGTTTCTATAAAAGTTTCAGCTTTCAAATAAAAAACAACTGGATAAACCTTCGTTATGGTATATTGCATCCATTCTTGAAAAGAAAAGAAAAATACACTGAAGATATTGAGTCCACTTCTTACCATGTCCTGTCCTTTGCCGATCCTTCACGGTTGAGCAACATATTCAGATACCTGTTTAATGGCCTTTACCTGTAAAATATAAGAGACAAACAGATAGCATTAGTCCATTGTAAAACAGCTAGATAAATGACTAGAAACCAAAAAGAACATCCTCAAGGCTCAAATTGTACAGCCTTCAAACCAGTTGCTTTACCTGTTCGGCAAGGAAGTTACCCTCTATATAATCCGTCATCTGTGCGTCATTACACTGTTGAGCGACCTGATCACCCAAACCATTTTCCATTCACCATTATGCATACGAACATTGTAAAACAATATGGAGCTGAAATGATGTCAACTGACTAATAGGCAATATGGAATAAACCGGCTTTATCAATCTGAAAATCTTCCATTACCTTGCTTACTAATGAACTGGTGTGGTCCAATGCACTGTATGGTGTGTGGCGGTAGTGCAGTCATGTATTGGATCTAGTCGATATGGTCCTGACAGACCACTGACACAGACGGCGGACGGCGGATGGGTCGATTTCCGTTGGAGAAGAGGCAACCCTGGTAGGGGAGTGAGCTCACGAAGATTAATGGGGTGAGCTTATCGACTCGACAGCAGCGGCAGGGCTCTGGTGCAAATGGTCGGGTCTGTTCGGCAGGAAACACAAATGAAGATATTCATTACATTACAAAACAGAGCAATGTTACAAAGATAAATAGTGCTGGGCAAATACGTTGCCACAGTTGCTTACGGTTACAAGAACCGGTTTATTAAACTACATATTAAACCACCTCTAAGGATTAGTTAACATTCTCCCCTTAATCCGAAGGGTCATCTGACATGCTTACTAACATTCTGAATTTTTCAAATTATTCACGTCCTAATGCTTTAGTAAATATATCGGCAATTTGCTATGAAGTAGGTCAACGAGTCAAATGAATAGTTTTAGCCTCAACATGATGTTGAATCAAATGATATTTGGTGTTGATATGTTTGGTTCGATCATGGAATTTAGGGTTCTTGGCTAATTGAATTGCAGAAGTATTGTCAACAAGGAGAGGCGTTGAAGTCTTCTGTTTCTCCTGCAAATCTTCAAGAATTTTCCGAAGCCAAATGATTTCTTTTGTGGCTTGAGCTGCTGCAACGTATTTGGCTTCAGTTGTGGAATCAGCAAGAACTGATTGCTTTCGTGACCTCCATGTGATAGCTGCTGATCCAAGATTCATCAAATAACTTGAAGTAGACATTGTTAGTTTTTGTACCTAGGCAGATGTTCCCTAGGTGACTTTATTTTGCCTAAGTCACTTAAAGAGGGAAAAAGGTGACCCTCACATTAATTCTCACTTAATGAGACTTTATAATTATAAAGTCACTTTTTGATAAATTTAAGTGAGTGAGAGTAATTTTATTTATGAGAAATAAATAAAATGGATTTTTACTCTCATTGATTCTCATCCGTTGGATTAGATTTCTTTTCCACCGTTGGATTAGAAACTCACCTAGGGTTACTCAAAAAGGCTGAGGGAGGCAAAAGGACACTTCACTTTTCATTTTCAGGAGAAGAGGAGAGCGCTGGGAGTGAAGAAGAGAGAGCTGAGCAAGGAGGTCGAGCAAGGGCACGATTTTCTAGAAGATTTAATGCACAGAAATCGAGGAGCATTTAATGCACAGAAATCGAGGTGTACTACCTGCATTTATTGTTGGTACGGCTGCACAGAAATCGAGGAGTACGGCTGCCATTAATGCACTGTACGGATTGCATTTAATGCACATAAACCGAGGTGTACGGACTGCATAGTTTTCGAGGTTAATCTTCAGCACAGAAATCGAGGAAAAGTACAGCACGTTTTTCAAGACAGGAGCATTTATTTTAGGCATGAATTTCAAGGTCGTACGGCTGCATTTATTGCAGGCCGTACAGTACGGTCTTGACTGGTTTTTCTGGGTCATTTCGGCACAGAAATCGAGAACAGCAGGCTGCTGTTCATGCACAGAAATCAAGGCTGCAGATGGTTTTGGAGATAAGTTAAATTTTGTACTGTATTTTTCTGCCTGATATTTTGCTGAAGAAATAAAGATCTCTCTCTCTCTGACTGGTTTTCCCCGTGGGGGTTTTTCCAGGGCTGATTAGCCAAAAATCTCTGAGTCAAATTTATGGTGTGAATGTTTATTTGTTTCCAGCCTGTTAGTATTTGATTTTACTGTGTGTTTAAAATTGTTCGGCAAAATTTTTAAGTAGCTTCAAGCCTATGCAAAACCGGCTGAAGTGAAAAACACAAATTGTTCATTTAAACCAGCAAGCAGTAAAACTCAGATTTTCTACATGGTATCAGAGCTAAGGGGGCAGAAACAGTGATTTTTGCAGACACACAGTAATTTGCAGCATTCAGAAATTTTTTGTTATTTTACTTCTGTCAGTGAACAACACTTTGTTGAGTTGTTGTTGAGATGGCTACAGGACTTAGATTGGAGGATAGGCTGGATGGGATAGGGAATTTTGTGCCGTGGAAGGCTAGAATTTTGCTGTTACTTAAAGAGAATGAGTTATGGCCAGACATAGTGAGGAACACTACTGCAAACCCCATTACCATTCCTGCATCTACAGATGCAGCAGCCCTCACAGCCTTCAATAAGAAGGACTGCAAAGCCAGAAGAATTATTCTTGATGCCGTGAAAGATCACATTATTCCTCACATTTCAGGAAAGGACAAGGCTCATGAGATGTGGACAGCCTTGACCAGTCTGTATGAGAGTTCTAATGAGAACCGGAAAATGGTTCTCAGAGAAAAACTCAAGAGTATCAGGATGAATGGAGGAGAGGGAGTCACAGCTTACCTTACTAGGATTTCTGCAGTTCGGGATGAACTTGCAGCAGTTGGGGAGAAGGTTGCCCCTACAGAGCTTGTGCGGACAGCAGTGAACGGGGCTTCAAAGTCCTGGGGGGATTTTGTGCAGGCCATAGTGGGCAGGGAGAACCTACCTGACTGGGAGAGGCTATGGGATGACTTTGTGCAGGAGGAGACCAGGAGGGGTCTTGTACAGGGTAGTATTTCTCAGAGAGGGGCTAATGATGAGGATGTGGCTTTGGCAGCCAAGGGTAAGAAGAAGAAGGGTCCCAAGAAGGGTGGGGCCAAGCAGCAGCAGCAGCAGGGACAGCAGAGTGGACAGAAGAAGGACTTGAGTAAAATCAAGTGCTATGCTTGTCAGGCGTTTGGACACTATGCCTCACAGTGTCCAAGCAAGAAGAAGAAGAAGGGGCAGGGACAGCAGACTGCAGCCTCAGCAGAGGTTGATGAGTTTAGTGTTGCATTTCAGAGGGAGTTTTCCCTTTATGCTGGACAGATGGAGGGAGAGAGAGTCACCTTAGCCACCAGCATAGATATGGATCAGGACCGTGAGCATTCCTTGTTGGCAGGACATGAGGGGGGTCCATCCACCTCTTCTACTTGGTACCTCTTCTATTTGGTACATTGACAGTGGAGCCACGAGCCACATGACAGGAGCTCGAGGGGTGTTCTCAGAGTTGTCAGAGTCAGGTAGGGATGTGGAGGTTGTCCTTGG
>LPNX010433696.1:429539-566898 GCA_001517045.1 Pseudotsuga menziesii
GGTTGTTGAGCTTCGGCATATTTCTACTGATGAGCAGGTAGCTGACATCTTGACGAAGTCTTTGGGGAGGGGTAAGTTCGTCTTCTTCAGAGATAAGTTGGGAGTNGACATCCCATGCTCTTTATCTCCATCAAAATATGAATCTTAATAACCAGTAAGACAGAAGTCTGAAACTTTAGAGTATTTGATGCCAAACGACTGAGTACCTTTTAAATATTTGAGCACTCGTTTTGCTGCGATCCAATGACCTTCACAAGGTTGATGCATAAACTTGGAAAGTATTCCAACAGCAAAAGAGATGTCAGGACGAGTAGTAGTAAGGTAAATCAAGCTTCCAACAAGTTACCTGTACTTTGTTGGATCTTCAAATGTACTGCCTTCATGAGAAACAAGCTTTTGATTCTTCTCGATTGGAGTTGAAACTGAATTACAATCCAGCATCTCGAATTTACTCAATAGATCTCCAATATACTTCTTCTGTGAGATAAATATGTACTTTGGTTTTTGATCTACTTCAATACCTAAATAATAATGAAGTAATCCTTTGCAGCTCCTTTTTAATAAAGACTACATAGTCATCATTATTGCCTGTGATAAGCAAATCATCAACATAGACAACTAGATATACAATTGATCGCCCAACTTTCTTAACAAATAAAGTTGCATCATCTAGATTGAAATGCTTATAATTTAATTTGAGAAGATGCTCAGTTAGCTTGATAAGCAAATCATCAACATAGACAACTAGATATACAATTGATCGCCCAACTTTCTTAACAAATAAAGTTGCATCATCTAGATTGAAATGCTTATAATTTAATTTGAGAAGATGCTCAGTTAGCTTCTCATACCATGCTTGAGGTGCCTGTTTCAAACCATATAAAGACTTCACCAATTTACATACCTTTTGTTCTTTTCCTTTAACAAAAAAACCTTTCAGCCCTTTTGTTTTTTTCCTTTAACAAAAAAACCTTTCGGCTGAAACATATAAACATCTTCTTTTAGATCACCATTTAAAAAGGCAGTTTTTACATCCATATGATGTATTTTCCATCCATTTTGAGCAGCAAGAGAAAACAAAGTTCTAATAGTGCCCCATTTTGCAGTAGGAGCAAATATCTTTGTGTAATCAATACCTTCTTTTTGAGCATATCCCTTGGCTACAAGTCTTGCCTTGTACTTGTCAAGTGAGCCATCAACCTTATATTTAGTTTTATAAACCCACTTAGAGCCAATCGAGCCATCAACCTTATATTTAGTTTTATAAACCCACTTAGAGCCAATCGGTTTAATGCCAATAGGAGGGTCCACCAACCTCCAAGTGCCATTTTTAATAAGTGCATCATATTCTTTCTGCATTGCATCTTTCCACTCATAACAACTAGCAGCTTCCTCAAAAGTAGCAGGCTCATTAACAACAATAGAAAAATTTAAATTAAATTCATCAAACCTTTTTGGAATTGTCTTTGTTCGTGTTGATCTACGGACGGACTGCTGTGGTGATGATTGAATAGTTTCTTCAATTTCTGATGGTTGAACAATTTCTTCAATTTTTGATTCTGCATTATTCTCAATTATTTCTTCTTTTACAGAATCATTATTATCATCTAATTTTCCTTCGTTCTCAAGTGATGATACATAAGGAAAATTAATTGAAGGAAAATTCATAGACTGATCTAGAATCTGTATCCCCCCATCAGGATGGGGAAGTTCATTATCCCATTCATAATAAAACTTCTTGGAATGGAATTTATCCAAATGACTGAGTTGTCGATCAACAATAGAAGTATCTTTATCAAATTCAAGAAAAACTACATTTCTTGAAACAATAAATTTCTTGTTCTCCTCATCATACATAGACTGATCTAGAATTTGTATCCCCCCATTAGGATGGGGAAGTTCATTATCCCATTCATAATAAAACTTCTTGGAATGGAATTTATCCAAATGACTGAGTTGTCGATCAACAATAGAAGTATCTTTATCAAATTCAAGAAAAACTACATTTCTTGAAACAATAAATTTCTTGTTCTCCTCATCATACAACCTGTAAGCTCTGGAAGTATTAGAATATCCCAAAAAAAAGACATCTGCGTCATGGCACCCAATCATTATCCCATTCATAATAAAACTTCTTGGAATGGAATTTATCCAAACGACTGAGTTGTCGATCAACGATAGAAGTATCTTTATCAAATTCAAGAAAAACTACATTTCTTGTTCTCCTCATCATACAACTTGTAAGCTCTGGAAGTATTAGAATATCCCAAAAAAAGACATCTGCGTCATGGCACCCAATTTGTTACGATGTTGTGTAGGAATCAAGGCAAAGCAAGGAGAACCAAAAACTCTAAAATGTTGAATAGTAGGAAGACGATTATACCACATTTCATAAGGAGACTTATTATTGATGGCAGTAGAAGGACACCGATTACGAATATAAACTGCACAAAGTACTGCTTCTCCCCAAAACATCAACTTGACATTTTGAAAAAACATCATTGACCTCACCATATTAAGCAAAGTTCTGTTTATATGTTCAGCCACACCATTTTGTTGTGGTGAATAAGGAACGATGGTTTGATGTTTAATACCATTATCTTGTAAGTACTTTTCAAATTCATTAGATCTGTATTCGCCGCCATTATCTGATCGAAGAGTGCCAATATTAAGTTGAGTTTCATTTGTAATACATAAATGAAAATTCTTAAAAATTGCAAAAACTTGAGATTTGTTTTTCAACAAGTAAACCCAACACATCCTAGTGTAGTCATCAATAAAAGCTAGCAGATATTTATTACCATTGGCAGATGGAACAGGCATGGGCCCACATAAATTTGAATGTATAAGTCCTAACTTCCTGGAAGCTCTGGAAGAAGACTTATAAAAAGGCTGCTTACAATGCTTGCCTAAAATACAAGCATTACATGGAGACAATTTGCTTGGAATAGTAGGAAGCCCTTGAATACCCAGTTGTTTCATAACCCTGATACTATCATAATTGATATGTCCAAAACGAGCATGCCACAATAAACTGGAAGACAGAGTATCACTATGCTGAGCCAAAAGAGTTGAATTGGATAAGAAAGATAATGTCCCTTTTAGTTTTAAAAGTTTGTCTTCTTCAACACCAGTCATAACAATCACATTATCATATGTTTGTCTTATTTCAATTATACCATCAAATATATGTATTGAATGCCCTTGCTGCCTAACTTGTATGAGAGACATCAAATTTCTTTTTAATTGAGGAATATAAAGAACATCATGCAAAATATAATCAGGAAGTCCAGGCAACTTAAGTCGAATAGATCCAATTCTTGAGGGCTTCAACTGTGACTTATAAGCAAAATAAACTATCCCATCAATATGATCACTAAATGTGTCAAAACAATCTCTTCTAAAGGTCATATGACATGTGGCTCCAGTATCTAAAATCCAAGTGTCTTCCCAAGAAGCAAAAGAAGTGCTAAAAACTTCATTGATGCTCAGATTACAATGTGCAACTATATAGTGAGCAGATTTAGGTGGTTTTTTTTGTCTGGAGGTTGTTGCTTTTTCTTTTCATTAATCTTTTCCCAAGGAGTGCGACAAGGAGTGCGACAATTATTGGCAGTATGACCAATTTTGCCACATCTATAGCATTTAATAGATTGCCAATCATTACCAGATTGCCCATCATCCTGAACAAATTTTTGTTGTCTGTCATCTTGACGATGATTACCCCCCTGCCTCTAAATGTTCTCCTACCACGACCTCTACTACTATGATGATCAGATCTGGTAGACTCCCCTTTAGATTTATGTTTCTCTTTCAGCAATTTTGTCTACAAGTACATCAGAAGTCATGGCTTTCATCTGTCCACTTGCTTGAAGCCATTATAAGTAGTTTGAATAGGTAGGACTTTAATGAAGGCAGTGAGTTTTAGATCAACTTTGGCATTAGTTGATTCAATATCAAAACTGGCTTTAATTTCGGAAGCTAACTTGATGGGATCATTGTCTTTTAGTTCAAGATTAAATAGCTTCACCAATAATTGTATAATTTCCAGTTCTGAATGGGAATCATAAAGACTTTTCAATTTCTTTAATGCTGAAAATGCTGTGGTGGTGGAAAGTATATGTCGGCTTACCTCTTCAGTGATGGAAAGCTGAAATTAAAGCATACGCCTTTTTATCCTTACTGTTCCAAATTGCAAGCTGTTTGTCATGTGTAGGCTTCTCTGGGTCATTATCATCCTTGCCTTCACAAACTTCTTCTCATAAATCATTAAAAATCAGAGTGTTCTTGATTTTCTGAAAGCATTCTTGGTAGTTTGCTTTTCCAGAAAGCACTACTCCCACAATTGATATCAATGAATGCATCTTAGTTTCTCACTTTCGGCAGTTCTTCAATGGTGGGCGACTCTTCTCTCTGACAGTAGATTGGTGGCCTCCTTCTCTCTGACAGCGGCTCCTTCACCCAGCGGCTGCTTCTCTCTCTGACAGCAGCGGCAACGCAGGATTCTTCCACGGCGGCTTTTGCTGCGGTTCTTCTAATTGCTGCGAGTTCTTGCGATTCCTCTAACACACGAGCCCTCCAGGGTGGTTTTCTGCAAGTGATGTTGCAAAGAGCAATTTCTACTGGTGCTCTGATACCACTGTTCGGCAGGAAACAAAAATGAAGATATTCATTACATTACAAAACAGAGCAATGTCACAAAGATAAATAGTGCTGGGCAAATGCGTTGCCATAGTTGCTTATGGTTACAAGAACCGGTTTATTAAACTACCTCTAAGGATTAGTTAAGAGGGTTGATAGCTTACTCCTGATTATTTACGTTGCTGTGGTTTTTGCACCCGACCGGCTATTCAACGTTACCGACCATATGACGTTACTGCTATTGAAGGGTTAGGCAATATGTTCCATCTGTCCTTTATGCAAGTACACAACCTTTCTGTCCTTCCGGTCTTAATGTTCCATCTGTCCTTTAGCTCTACACAACCATCTGTCTTTACCGATCATTTCCCCGGATTAACGGATTAATGACTGTCCTTTGGCTTTCCTGGAGCAGTATAAGCGCTAACCAAAATGCCCCCGACTCGTTCTGATATACCAATTTGTTCTGATATACTCACAAGTTATTGGTATATTCGGCCCCTCCGACTCGTTCTGATATACCAATTTGTTCTGATATACTCACAAGTTATTGGTATATCCGGCCCCTGCTAAGTCACAAGTTATTGGTATATCCAGCTTGCAGGCTGTTGGATATACTCTTGGGAGGTTGCTGTTCCTATGGTTAAAAAAAAAAAAAAAAACTTAAGAAAGCCAAAGAATAATTAGGGTGAGCATGCGATCTTCTCTTTTATTTGGGTTACTTATCCCCCGGCCAACTTGAATTACCTTATCCGTTTCCCTTCATTATCATTAATGGTGCCCCTTCCCCGAATGAATAAGGAATAGTGCAATAATCCAATACCCTCCCCTTCGCTACGGGAAAGTGATAACCTGCATAATGAATTATGGTTGGGCCGTAACAAATTTATCACCATGGCGGGCGTCGATTCAGAGGATTTTGAAAGAACATATTATTCAGGTCTCCTCGCTATAGTGCCCCAAAACACTTTCCTGACATTTGGCATGACTTTCCAGGTGTACACTTCGTTACATAAGTCTTTTTAAAAAAATCCAGGCTGGCTCTTGCATGCAAACAATTTACAAAAATGTCATAATGTATCCTCATGCTTGCTTACCGAGGGAATCACAATGGATACATTCTTGCATACTGAGGGGCATGCCGACACAGACCATTTATAGAAGGGTGTTTCAAAGAGCATTATCTCGGTATATTGACCAACCAGCTCATAAGCATGCTACTTTCGAATCCATAGCAACAACCTTTCTGATCTTATTTAAGTTGCCTGTTCGCCATGACATAGGGATAGATATGTTGATCGTTGACGTACTTTCGCCAGACGACTTCCACCCCCCATATAACGAATCATATTAATGAATGGCGTAGGAGACGTAGTTTGTGCAAAGCAGATATTAAGGATCGTCTCCTTATGCACTGGTTCTTTAAGTCATTGCTCCCTCCAATTGCCAAGGATGTGCCCATGACCATGCCTACTAGTGAGGAGGCCAATATCCTCGAGGCTCAACAGTATGACCAAATTTATGACCAGATTTATGCCTAGTCTGGGTATTTATACACCATCCTACCCGAGGGTCCTCGTTCTCGTTCAGGTGATCTATCCGCATCGGGGGCATCCAATGCAGCGGATGGTGTTATTGGGTAGGTGTTCATTCCTCAACCCCCAATCAAGGCCTCCTCAGATTTCCTATGGAAACCAGTATTGTGGAGCTAGCACTTCTTATGCACCGCCTCCTGTAGGGTATCCCTCAATGTCCTATACTTGTCCAAACCCACCTTTTTATACTCTTTGAGTTAATTATCATGCTGGAGCCAGTACATCTTATTCTGGTCCTCCAGTCCATCCCCAAGTGCATGGACATTCCAGCAATAACTCTGCTGGTAGCGGCGCATCCTCTTCGTATGTGAATTCCCATCAGCCAAACATCTATTATTCCGTTCCTGGCCTTTTGCTAGCACCCTCAGTTCTCCAGCCTGCACCCCAGTCCCAAGTTAATACGGTTCAAACTGCGCCCCCTCAGCACGGTCAAGTATATAATCAATAGAATGTGCCAAACCCTCCACGACAAAATAACAACAATAGCAATCGCAGGAGGAACGGAGGGAGAGTTAGGATGAACGACCAATTTGAGAATCAGGGGAACTGGGGTAACCCTCCAAGTACTGTTGGGGGCAATCAAACTACTGCAAACCCAAACCAGGATCCCAATAATCCACTTGCGCAAGGACAGATCAACATGATTAGCACAACCTTTCCTTGTGCACTTTGCGGCATGTATGGTTATAATACCCATCTGTGCCTTCTCCTGCCGGAGCTGCTTCAGTTAAGAAAGCAGCAGACCAAGCTAGAGCCCGTGAGGGTAAACCTAGTAATCAACCGAACCCTCCTACAGTAGGTCAACCAGCTGTGTTAAGGAACCCTTTCCCACAGCAAGGGCTGGTTGATACACATCAGGATTTTACCTTAGTGGTTACCCCTCAAGTAGATAAGCCACCTGTTGATCAAATCATCTCATCTTGGGGGCCTTCCATCTCTAGTGGCTCAACCTGCAATGTTCACTAGACCTTCTCCTAGTACGGTAAATGGAAGTGCTTACCATCATCCATCACAGGCCATCACCTTTTTTTGGGATCAACACTCCAAACCACACCTCCCTTTTAACACCCCATTCCAATTACAGGTCATCGTCAAGAACATTTTGGTTCATCGGTGTGTGGTGGATGAAGGGGCCTCCTCCAGTACCATGTCTTACTCGGCTTGGCAAAAAATGGGCTCTCCCACTCTTGTTCCATCAATGACGGAGTTCCAAGCCTTTGATGGTATACTCTGTCCTACCCAGCCCAGACTCTTACAGTGACATAACCTGCCCGAACATGTCCTGCGGAGCCCGGGCATTCTTCCAGCCTAGACTGCTACTGTTATCTTAAGTCTATGGCTCGTGGTATGATTTTATAGATACTTCAAGTTTTCTCCAATAAGTAGACGACTTGCGATAACCCGACTAAAGGGAGAGAGAGCTAACTAAAGGGAGAGAGAGCGTGAGAAACAAACGCTGTTGGCCCAACCACTAAATGATGTCTTGCATATATTTGCTCGAGGCTGTCGAAAAAGGCGCCGTACGTAATTGCATGTATAAAATAGACATTTGGATTATAGTACATAACCTTCCCTTCTGGAAAGGACGTGTAAATACGCAGTGCCCACTTTCTACATTTGCATCACTGTACATAACGTACTCTTATGAATACCTTTTGAATAAGGACTTCTACATACCCTATTTTTTCTTAACTCTTTTTCTAGATATTTTTTTTCCAAGCAACACTTGCTAGCAGAATCTTAACCCCAAGGACTTCCAAGCAACCCTAGCAGAATCCTAACCCAAGGACTCAAGGTTCAAGTTTTGAACTTTTGACTTCTCTCAGTTCCTGAACCTTCGGGGAATGTACACACGTCTTACCAACCAATTGAGCTAACAACCAATTGAGCTAACAGGGCTAACTCTATTTTTCACCAACCAATTGAGCTAACAGGGCTAACTCTATTTTTCTTTATACTTTTGCTAGATTATAGAGAAGTAAAAAAATATGTGCATACATGGATGTTTAGATACCCTATTCCTTTTTAGATGGATTTAGCTGGATTCAGCTAATGATTTCTGTTTTTTTGTAGATAACCTACTGAAAAAAGTGTACATAACCTAAACTTTATACATACCTAATGAAAACCTTAAGGAAATGATAGGTGTATGATACCTTAAACTTTATCGTTTGGATCCAACCCGATTCAACCCTGTGACAACCTATCCAAACCTACTTTGGATTCGATGTGACAACCTATCCAAACATACGACTTTGAATTTCAATCAGATTCAAACGTGTGACACCCTATCCAAACTTTTCTACATTTGGATCCAACCCGATTCAACCCTGTGACAACCTATCCAAACCTACATCTTTGGATTCAATGTGACAACCTATTTGAATTCAACCCTGTGACAACCTATCCAAACCTACTAATTTGGATTCAATGTGACAACCTATCCAAACATACTCCTTTGGATTCAGTCAGATTCAAACATGTGACACCCTATCCAAACCTATGAGCTTTTGCCTATGTTAGGTAAGGTCCTCGTTTTAATTCAGGGGAAACTTGTTTTAATTAAGGGGAAAGTCAGGTAAGGTTAATAAGATTTCGATGAGTACCTTAATCAGTTGGATCTCCAAGCAAAGCTGGCCTTTTTCCTTTTTAATGAGGTTATTCCTTTTTAATGAGGTTGTGGGTTCTATTTTTGTTGGGTTATCAAGTTCATAACCGGGTAACCAGGTTGGGTCTATCAAGTTCATGAGGTTATGGCCTTTTCCTTTTTTTAATGAGGTTGTGGAGTTCACGAGGTTATGGTCTTTTTCTTTTTTTAATGAGGTTGAGGTTATGGTCTCTTTTTCTTTTTTTAACCAGGTTGTGGGTTTTTTAATGAGGTTGTGGGTTCGATTCTGGTTGGGTTATCAAGTTCATAACTGGATTGGGTATATCAAGTCCATGAGGTTATGGTCTTTTTCTATGAGGTTATGGTATTTTTCCTTTTTTAATGGGATTGTGGGTTCGATTCTGGTTGGGTCTATCTATCAAGTTCATAACCTGGTTGGGTCTATCAAGTTCATGAGATTATGGCCTTTTTCCTTTTTTAATAAGGTTGTGGGTTCGATTCTGGTTTCATAACCTGGTTGGGTCTATCAAGTTCATGAGGTTATGGCCTTTTTCCTTTATTTTAATAAGGTTGTGGGTTCTATTCTGGTTGGGTCCAGTGTTGGAATTTGACCTTTATTTTAATAAGGTTGTGGGTTCTATTCTGGTTGGGTCCAGTGTTGGAATTTGAGGACGTTTTGCTTGTCACTGGGTTCGATTCTGGTTGGGTCTATCAAGTTCATGAGGTTATGGCCTTTTTCCTTTATTTTAATAAGGTTGTGGGTTCGATTCTGGTTGGTTGGGTCTAGTGTTGGAATTTGAGGACGTTTTGCTCGTCAATGGGCATTTTTCCAGTCAAATACTTCTAAATATTTTGAGAGAACGTCATTTGGCTAAATGGGCAAACAATTTTCCAAAACCTATTTATGACCTTTGGCAAATTTTATAAGTTATTAAGTTTTTGTTAGTTTTTAGAGAGGCTGAACTTTGAAACCTGTTTCCAAACCCAAATTTACAGGTAATATGATTGCTGGTGGGTAGATATTTCATAATTGTCATGTTATTTTTGGTAATTAATTTGTTTAGGATTTTGTTAAGTATATAATAAAAACTAATGGCTTAAATTCTTTAATAAATTAATAAAAATTTATTAACAAAAAATTCTATATTTATTAATGAAAGAGTTCTAATTCTGGATAACTCTTCTTTTAGTGAAACAGTCACATTAAAATCTCAAAAAGTAAAAATGCACAACTCTTTTAATGAAACTTTATTTGACAATAAAAGTCACATAAAAGATCAAAACAGCAATAAAAAGTCACATAAATTCAATTTTCTTGTGCCCGTCAATAAAATTTTAATGACGGTTTCAAGTTTTTAGTACCTTCTGAACCTCTTCGGAACACCTTCCGAACACGTTCTGATGCCTCCGAACTATAGGTTGATATGCCTCTAGCACTCGTACAAATGTTGGAGTAATCCTAACAGGTTGGAGCAATCCTAATAGGTTGCTTCTGAATTGGAGCTTGGACAGTCCTTTGATGAGCCAACTATTGAGCAGACCACAGTCAGGAGACCATCCGAATCAAGACTAAGTACCACGCTTGCCAATAGCACCCCAGGTTTCCATAGCCAATAGCACCCCAGGTCATAACTATATGACAAGACTTATAATGCCCGAACTAAAGTAAGGACATTAAAAGAGATGAACAGAATGATGATCCTTAACTTGATTAAACCTAGAAGTCTTCAATGTGCCTTAACTTCAAGACTTTCAGAGTTAAGGACAATACAAATTAATCATAAATAAGATGACAAGATCTTGAAGTTAAGTTCATGAACTTTCAGAAGTTCATGAAGCACAGCCACATTAAAATCTCAAAAAGTAAAAAAAACATAACTCTTTTAATGAAACTTTATTTGACGATAAAGCTCAAAACGGCAATAAAAAAGTCACATAAATTCAATTTTCTTTTAATGAAACAGTCACATTAAAATCTCAAAAAGTAAAAAAGCATAACTCTTTTAATGAAACTTTATTTGACAATAAAAGTCACATAAAAGCTCAAAACATCAATAAAAAGTCACATAAATTAACATCAATAAAAAGTCACATAAATTCAATTTTCTTGTGCCTGTCAATAAAGCTCAAAACATCAATAAAAAGTCACATAAATTCAATTTTCAAAACATCAATAAAAATCTCAAAAAGTAAAAAAAAAAAAAACTCTTTTAATGAAACTTTATTTGACGATAAAGCTCAAAACGTCAATAAAAAAGTCACATAAATTCAATTTTCTTTTAATGAAACAGTCACATTAAAATCTCAAAAAGTAAAAAAGCATAACTCTTTTAATGAAACTTTATTTGACAATAAAAGTCACATAAAAGCTCAAAACATCAATAAAAAGTCACATAAATTAACATCAATAAAAAGTCACATAAATTCAATTTTCTTGTGCCCGTCATCAATTTTCTTGTGCCCGTCAATAAAAATTCAATGACGGTTTCAAGTTTTTAGCGCCTATCATTTGACGCAGTCACATTAAAATCTCAAAAAGTAAAAAAAAAACCATAAATCTTTTAATGAAACTTTATTTGACGATAAAGCTCAAAACGTCAATAAAAAGTCACATAAATTCAATTTTCTTGTGCCTGTCAATATTCAAGTTTTTAGTGCCTATTATTTATCGGTTTAACCAATTATGTTTAACCAGTTATGTTGAGTGTCAATTTATTTTTAATATTATATAAATGTGAAATCTAAAATATTTTTTTATATTATATATAAATATGAGTAAAATAGTTATATAGAAATTTACTAATCCAGTGTAACAACTAATGTAAGCAAATTAAATTATAAAATTTTAGATAGGAAAAATCTGAAGGCTGAGAGAGAAGACTACTAATACAATTAGAAACACAAAATATAAATAAATACTTCACACATACACGGAAATAAAGAAGTCTAGCATTTATGTTTTCCTAAGATAAGAGCTGACCCAACACAATGGCTAATAATTGTTGACATGTAAAAATGAAAAAAAACGTTTTGAGCTCCACAATGGCTAATAATTGTTGACGTGTCAAATACTGTAAAAATGAAAAAAACGTTCTGTATAACGTCGAATTCCAGGCCTGAACAGTCACATTAAAATCTCAAAAAGTAAAAGAAACATAATTCTTTTAATGAAACTTTTTTTTGACGATAAAAGTCACTTAAAAACATAACTCTTTTAATGAAACGTTATTTCACTATAAGTCACATAAAAGCTCAAAACGTCAAAAGTCAAATGAAACAGTCACATTAAAATCCCAAAAAGTTAAAAAAGCATAACTCTTTTAATGAAACGTATTTTTACGATAAAAGTCACATAAAAGCTCAAAACGTCAAAAGTCAAAATAGGTAAATCGTTTTTTTGACGATAAAAGTCACATAAAAGCTCAAAACGTCAAAAGTCAAAATAGGTAAATCTTTAATGAAACGTTATGCGACTTAAAAGTCACTTAAACTCAAAACCTCAAAAGAAAATAGTTTGAACCATAACTCTTTTAATGAAACGTTTTTTGACGATAAAAGTCTTCTCGCTTCCGGTTGGATTCACTAATCCAATCAAAGTCTCTGGTAGTATCCTCATTCCCACTTGCCTATCCTCCCCGCTAATCCTCAGTCCTCGCTCACGCTCCGAGTTAGATTAGCAGATAGTGACACACTCCGAGTTAAATTTAGCCAAAGGAGTCGTCTAGGACGATTCGCCCCGCGTTAGACTACTCCGTCACGGCGCCGTGATCCCCATTAGCCAAATAGTGACATTATCCAGCCTGCTGCATTCCCAGCTGCCGGATGGAAAGAGAGAGAGCGAATGAACGGAATGAACGAACCCGTATCCCCTATATGTCTTTCCTGCGCGCTCTCGTGCCCTAAACCTTCTTTCCCTATATATTCCCCTTAACTGAAACTTAAAAACTAGCTACCACAGGACTTGGATCAATACTAAGAATTGATCCTCTACCCAGAAAAATAGATATATAAAACGGGAATGCAGAAAAAATCTAGGAGCAACCTGAACGACTATGGGCCTCCTAACCCATAATGAGAATGGATAGTACCACCCAGAAAAAGAGATATATAAAACGGGAATGCAGAAAAAATCTAGGAGCAACCTGAACAACTATGGGCCTCCCGACCCATAATGAGAATGGATAGTACCACGGGATTTGGATCAATACTATGAGTTGATCCATACCGAGAAAAGTAGATATAGATCACTTTTTCTGATTACTAAATCACTGGTTTTATTATTTAAATTGTATTTTTCTTAATTTAATTAATTAAAGAAATAGATTGAAGCCCTCAAAAATCTTTGGGCATTTAAATTATGCAATTCAAGTATACTTGCAATTTCAACATTTGCAAAAATGCAATTCAAGAATATTTGCAATTTCAACGATTTCAGCTAGAAAATTCTCTGAACATTTATCTTACACCAAAAGCAATCGGACCGAAGGTTTAGCTTAGTAACTCCCCTCTAGGCTAGAGCTGCGTACTGCCGTTTGCGGGCACACACCTAATCTATGGAGCTTTGTCGGCCTCTTGTGCTATCACTCCGAAAGCATGCTATTCATCTCAGCCATGGTCTTTCAAATCAAGGTCATATATTTTAACTAATTGTAATTCAAATGATTTTGGGAAGGATTCTTTCCTTTATATAAGAAAAAGGCTGGAACACCAGAGACATTTGCTTTAGGCATGAATGAGAAAGAGATGCTAGGTCCTAACACAATGTAGAGCGAATCAATATTTTGCTTCAACATTCTATTGCTTCTTCGCCTTAAAATCGAAGTGCTGGTGCTTCCATTGTCCCTTGTAGCTACAATAAGGAAGTAAGTGGGTGCCGAAAGCAAGAACGAGCCCCGCATCTACCAGTAGTGTATGATGGGCGAAGGAATCGGAAAGGGTTGAGCCTTGGTTGGTCTGCCGCTCGTGTCTTCTGTTGCGCTCCTAAACTGGTGTGTTATGTCGCTTCGCTGGTTCATCGCCCTGCTACGACTCTTCTCAGAACGGTAAAGAACAATACCGCGTCATCTGAACTCGGAACAGTAAGTATCAAGAAAGACTTGATTTCGACGATCATGTAAGAAATACAGAAGTCCCTTACTGTTTGTGATGGCCAGTTCGATGTGCCGGCATGATATTGGGCAATATGGCTGTCTATAAGATTCAAAGTTTGAGCTAGATTGGATTCTTGTTTATCCCATCCGATCTTGGCAATTTAAGTGGGCCGGCTGATCTTTCTCTATCCATCTTACTATTTAAGAAGGCAAGGTTGTCTGTTTTTTCTGAGTTCTGATTATTGTTTTTTTTAAATCTTGCATATTTTGCATACCTTTTTTTTTTGGTTTGATGATCGCGAGAGTGTTTTTGTCCTAGAATGAATATATGCTATTATGCATACATGTGATTCTGCTGGAGAATGATTTAGGTAGGTTAGAGAGTTCCTTGTTGTTGGGTTGGCAATAGAGTTGATGTGTGTTTTTGACGTTGTCCATTTCATGTGATTGATTTTGCAGAATTATCCACTTTCAACCTTCTATAAGATGGGAGAAAGAGAGCACAATACGAGGAGCTCTTTGTCAGCTATATACTATTAGAATATGGTTAAACGACTACTCGATGATGCTATGTCGAGTTTGCATAAATAAACAAACTTAAAGTTACTCTTTTATGAATTAAGAGTATTATGTATATTCTAAGAATGTATCCATCTAACTCTCCTCGTTCACATTTTAAGTTTTTAATAACAGGGACATTTAAGATGATCTTCTGTTAATTTTTTTTTCTTACCAGAAGAATTTCAAAGAGTGATTACTATGAACAATGATTGCCGCTGTTTGAAATTAAAATTGTGAATCAATGGATATGGAAAACTGGTATAATAAAAAATTTGGCATTTTATTTTACATTAGATCGACATAGACCACTTCAACTAGTGCTTAATATAAACAATGATCGCCACTGTTTGAAATTAAAATTTGATTCAATGGATATAACAAACTGGTATAATAAAAATTCTTGAATTTTAGATTAGGTCGACATATTAAAATTTGATTCAATGGATATGACAAACTGGTATAATAAAAATTCTTGAATTTTAGATTAGGTCGACATAGTCCACTTCTGAGAGTATATTTCTTCATCAAAATTATTTAGAGAGCGCGTGCTTGAGATTCAATTGATGCATTTAACTTTGTTGAATTCTTGGGCATATTTACCACAATATGCCCAAAGGATCAGCGAGGTTGATCCTTTAGTCTGGCCCATCCTTGGAGCATATTTACTATTCCACTGCCGTAGGGATGTTCTTGCAGATTGTATGGTATTTTTATACTCAAACATGACTCCTAGAACGCAAGAAACCAATCTTCATTCTCTGCAAAATCTTAGTGGTTTTTATCTAATCTACAGGTGTGTTTTAGAAAGAAAAAACCAATCCTCACTGTGAATGAAACTTCAATCCACTTAGCATGAAATTTATTGATTGTTTCATCTACTTTTATCAGACTCATCCAAACAACCCTATGAGATTCAAGGTTAAGAAATTTGAACCGTTACTTTCGTAAGAGTTTTTAATCAGATACACTCTGAGATTCACGGTTCAGAAATTTTGAAACTTTGTTTTGCAATATATCTAAGGTTATTCTCTCTTGAGAATTTTATCCTATAGTGTATTACCATAGCAGAGAATTTATCCTATAGTGTATTAAGCGTTATAACCCATAGCTTTGTCAAATCAAGGTAAAATAACACAGGGTATTAAGCAGTATAACTCGTAGGCTTGTCGAATTAATATAACCCATAGCTATGTCAAATTAATGTGCATTATAACTCGTATTCTTGTCGAATTAATGCCAAATAACATAGCCTTGTGACAACTGAACTTCACATGTGCTCGTCATTATGGCTGACATGGCATAAAGTCTTGCAACACATAACCTCGTCCACAGTGTCCCACTGTCGGAACTTTACATAAATTTTTAATAATCTTCATGGTTTGATCAGTGTCCCCTTGTGTCCCAACTTCGCATAAATTTTTAATATTATTCATGGTGTGATCAATTTTTAATAATCTTTATGTTTGAGGAATCTCGCTGTTTTTTAATTTTGTGTCTAGTCATGGACGGACTTTAGAAATTTTTAGCCATAGCCCACTATAAATATCAGCACTAAATTATGGATGATCATAAAAAATCTCATGACTATGGTTGATTATTAAAATTATTTTTAACATTATAAACTTATTAGAGGTTATACTCTAATATGAAGATGCGCAACATTTATTAACATTATGAACTTATAAGAAGTCATACTCTAATATTAAGATGCAACATTATTAACATTATGAACTTATAAGAAGTTATGTCAACTCAATACCATAATTATCTCTAATTATAGTTGAGATGCAACATTATTTAGTATATTATATAAGCATCGTCAACTCGTTCCTACTTCTACTTATATAACCATTGTCAACTCGTTACTACTGATTATGGTTGAAGACGTAAATGATTTCATCAATTATATGAAATGATTTTCCTATACTTAATATTAGACTTTTGGGATGATTAAGGCTGTCGGAGATAGATTTCTGATGGGGAATTTTTTTGAAAAATTGTATTATGTACCATTCAAATTTGTTATAATATAAAGCTATATTTTTTCAAAGATATAATGTTGTTGTTTTTTTCTCTTTGGAAAAAAATATTGTTAATCATCTTTCAATGTAATTCATTTACATAAATTCATTGAGTTTACTTGGTTGAGTATGGATGTGGTTCTTTATTGTGAGTTGTTAATGCTCGAAAATGTGATTTATATGAGTTGTTTTTCAATGTAATTCACTTACATAAATTCATTGAGTTTACTTGGTTGAATATGGATGTGGTTCTTGAATGTGAGTTGTTAATAATTGAAAATGTGATTTATATGAGTTGTTAATGACTGAAAATGTGATTTATATATGTATATGTAAGTGGATGGTGAGTGGTTTAATTTTATGTATATAATTTTTTTTTATTTAATAATGATGAGGGTTATTAATGTTTATGGAAATCATTATGATGTTTAATGTTTTATTTTAAATACTTATGAATATATGATATGATATGACTATTCTTAAATCACTATTAAAAAACAAATTTAATCTAAATATTCTTAAATCATTATAAAACATTTAATTACACTGAAGGCTTGACACAATGGAGAAGGCGTTGCACAATGCAGATAGTAGTCTCAAAGGTCTTGCCCATGAATGGATTGATGGGCTTATGCTTTGACAGCTTTTTTCATGTAGGTTTGGTGATCGATTTCATTTTTTTGCTGCATGTATGAATTGACAAGCTCATATTTTTTGCCGCTGTCCTTCACTGCAATTCATTTCTTTGAATTGGGCATAGCCATTGCGAAGATTTGAGACCGAGGGTTTTGCAAAAGTTTCTGTGCGAAGGATCTTATGAATTTCGGCTTAGATTTTGTAGGGTCGATTTTTTCTTTGAATTGCCCATAATGTTTGCCAAGATTTGAGGCTGAGGGTTTTGTGAAAGTTTTAGTCCGAGGGCTTTTTTTGTGGCTTTACGTTCACAGTTTGTGGGGTCATTTTGGTCACGGTTTGCTTTCACCGTCACTCGAGTCGGTGAGAAAGATTTTGTCGATGTCCCTTCATCGACATGAATGTTGTATGTTAATGCTTCATAAATGCATTGTTGCTCCATTAATGCAAGAAATCTCGTGATTTGATTTACAGATGGGCTATTTCTTAATTGTGGCTCAGCTTATGAGGATCTCGAAGATGTTGTCACAATTCTCGATTTACCAAGTTTGTTGTTGTACCGTCTTTGCTTTGCACATATTTACAAACCTTTAGGTAACCAATATTTCCTACTGTTTGCCTTTTCTTTGCTTGTATTGTTTTGTTGCGCTTCGATTACACCAGAGATTTTGGAACAAAGGTCTTGACACTTTGTTAGATTTGCAAGTATTCTTTTAGTCTGCCTAACTCTTTTCAACATTCATTGTGGTAGCAAACTATTTGCTTTGCATTTTTGTTGCTCTGATTTTATCTTCTTCTTGCAATTGAAATTTTAATTTTGAATGTTTTAAAATTTAGTATTTACTTACAAGTTGCTTATTTATTGTCAAATTGAGAGTTTCATTTTGCAAACAATATGTAAATGTTATTTTGGAATAAGCAAAAGTAGTTTTGAAACATGGTATTTATTCTATTAGGGAAAACCGTTCTTATCTTGCATATAGTTGACAATAGAGACAAACAGATATCACTAAGCTTGTCCATAAAAAAAATTAACATGACCGCTTACAAAACATGCAATACACACTGCCAAGAAGGCATGCGTTGTTTCACTTTGAATAATTTTCAAATTTGTTTTGTTCATGTCCTATTTGATTCCACAGTGAAGAACAACCATCACGTTATGGAGACTCTGCTAACTGAAGATGTTGTTTCACTCTTTCTACATGGTGTTGTTAATGTTTGGCCGTTGGTACATGTTTGCACATTAAACCAAGTGAACTCACTCAACTCATCAACTATTCAGTTTCGAATCTCTATCTCAGACGACCTTCATAAGCATGAGCTATTACTTTCAATTATATATAATAGTCTTGTTGAAGATGGAAAACTAAAAGAAAGAACTATAATCAAAGTCACCCAATGTACTTGCAACATTGTACGTAATGTAACGTATGTTTTATTTCCTCGTTCTATTTTTCCCACTGAATGAATTTGACACCGTTGATGCATCAAATGTATTTGTCTCTCATCACTTTCTAACATAGTTTTTTTAATCAGGACTGTGTCATTGCTTACACTTGAACTTATCATAGTGGATGCAACGATTATTGGAGACCTTACATCTTACCACTTAGCTAGCCTCTCCCTCGTAGAGTAGTTCCTCTGTTCTAGTGAACACTACGTCAATAAATGAAAACCCTGCCTTTCCTCCATCGACTATTCCATTCACTTCACTTTCCTCTTTTAGCAAAGTTTGGACCATTCAAGGTCGAGTTATTGCCAAGACAAATATTCATGAATATGGAAACCAACGAGGGTCTGGAAAAGTGTTCGGATTTGACCTTGTTAGTGCTTCACGCGATGAAATACATATCTCGACATTCAATGATTTGGCATTCTCTTTCTATGAACAAATACATTTAGGAGTAGCGTATATAGTATCAAATGGCAAACATCCAATCCAATTTTCAACCATTTGAAAAGCCATAATGAGATTTTCCTAGGTTCCTCCTCAACCATCCAACCATGCTTAGATGAATACCCCTTAATACTCCTATATTGCTTTAACTTTGAAACTATTCAGGACATCCAAACTATACCTGTTAATTCCATGGTTGACCTTCTAGGACTTGTAATTTCAGTTTCGTATGCATCCACCATACAGAAACGAGATGGTGTAGAGACTGTGCGATGCACCATTGGACTCTAAGACATGTCAGTCTATAGCATTGACATAACACTTTGGGGAGGAACTTCCAAATTGAAGGAGCCGAGCTTGCTAACCTTCGTGGTTTAGCTATTGCTCCAGCTTTAGCAGTCAAAGGCGTCTGTGTTACAGAATTCAATGGAAAAATTGTTGGGACTATTTTCAACAGTACTCTTTTTATAAACCCAAAGATTTAAGAAATTGTCCTTCTCCAGAGATGGTTTAATGACAAGGGATTTCATTTAGCATCACCATCTTTGTGCTGAAAATTCAATTCCTCTCATTCTGGTCCTCGTAAAAGCATTGCCATCAATGAGCTACATAATCTTCAACCGTTTGAAAAGCTTGCTTGGTACTCTGTTGTTGCAACCATAAAAAATGTCAAACATGGATGACTTCCATTTCCTTGCATGCCCTCTTTTTGTTGATGGCATACAATGCATGGAATTTTTTTCCCACAAAGTTGGAAACATCTGGCATTGTGGTAAATGTGATGGGGAGTTTCTTGAATGTGACTATCGATACATACTAAAGGTTGACTTGGAAGATATTATTGAACAACTTGATGGTGTCGTAGCTTTTGATGATGCTGCAAAGCAACTCATGGGCATTTCTGCGAAAGACCTATGCCCAGTGATGGAATTTGACGGGTAAATACCTGTCATGGGCCAATTTACCCATCAAATACACCTAAGATTTTACGGAGACTGTCAAAATTTGGCTTAGAATGCAGAAATTTTTTCATATTTTGTTGTTACCGACAATTTTGATGGGTGTCTGCCATTTGAAATTCCTACCCTGCCTATGCCTTCTCTCAATTGAACCAGCATCAATTGTTGAAATAGCTTAGAAGATCTGCAACAAACAATTTATTTTTACTCTTTCAATTAGAACAAAGACCTTCTATGGAATTGCACGCTTAAAGGTTGTAATTGTGATGGTTGAAAACATTTAATCGAGAATTTCACGTGGGTATTCAAATACATAAGTTGTTTCAAATTGATACTATATTCTTTATTGTCTCTAATGAATTGTCTCAATTGTCATATTTTTTCCCTTCTTTCATGCTTAAACATAGCAGGGTTCCCAATATGCAATCACTTAACATTTGCTTTATATTTTATGTTTTATATCCATAAACTTTTTCACTTAATACATATACAAAATGTGTCCCTGTCACCAATGAAAGCTTCTAAGTCTTTAACAAGTTTACACTTTTGTTTGATTGGGTGACTTTGATTATGGTTGCTTCTTTTACTTCCATCTTCACCAATATTATTATATATAACTGGAAGTAGTAGATCATGTTTGTGAATGTTGTCTGAGATAGAAATTCAGAAACAAATAGTTGATAAGTTGAGTGAATTCACTTGGTTTAATGTGGAAACTTGTACCAACGCCCAAAGGTTGACAATACCATGTAGCAAGAGTGAAATAACATCTTCAATTAACATAGTCTCCATAACATGATGGTTGTTCTTTCCTGTGGAATCAAATAGGGCATGAACAAAAAATAACCAAAAATTTGAAAATTATTCACAGTGAAACAACCCGTGCCTTGCCAATGTGGATGACATGTTTTGCAAGCAATTATGTTAATTGTTTTGTATGGGAAGGCTTACTGATATCTGTTTGTCTTTACTGTCAACTATACGCAAGATAAGAACAATGTTCCCCAGTAGAGTAAATACGATGTTTCCGAACTACTCTTACCCATTCCAAAATAACATTTACATATAGTTTGCAAAATGAAACTCTCATTTTGACAATATATTACCAACTTGTAAGTAAATACTAAATTTTTAATCATTTAAGATTAAATCTCAACTAAAGCAGCATCAATTGTTGAAATAGCCAAGAAGATCGGCAACAAACCATTTCTTTTTACTCTTTCACTAAGAACATAGACCATTTGTGGAATTGGACGCCTAAAGGTTGTAATTGCGATGGTAAGAACATTTATTCAGCAATTTTAGTTGGACATT
Source organism: Pseudotsuga menziesii (assembly GCA_001517045.1). Lineage (NCBI taxonomy): Eukaryota > Viridiplantae > Streptophyta > Pinopsida > Pinales > Pinaceae > Pseudotsuga > Pseudotsuga menziesii. Next base: position 450,859 of record LPNX010433696.1, read on the forward strand.
CAAATATAGATGTCTTTAACAAGTTTACGCTTTTCTTGTAGGTATCATGTTGAACCATGACAATCAACAAGCTAATGCATGAATAAGACTTGTATATGCACAGAACATAGATCAAAACAACAAGAAACAGGATCTTCTTTATAGCGCTGCTCGTCAACCTGTGGATATGTCTTCTTCCTTTTTTCTTGGCCAACTTTTTGACACACCATCCCTTGCATCCCCCATGCTAAATACATCCAACACCCACCTTGATTATGCACATCAACGATTTTGTAAAAAAATGGACCAATTAGCTGACATGAATGTCTGCTCGATTCGCAATGAATGTTACCCTGGTATGGCAACAAAAAAATTGCATGGTGCATACAGGTGTTCTTGTTGTATTCTAGAAAGAAAAGGCAATCGGTTTTCATTAGAAAACAATATGGACCCAGGCATACAACCACTTGTCCTTGTAGTACTTACGCAAGTTGAAGAAATGCTCATTAGTCGTGCCAACCCAATCTTACAAGTCACACATGCATGTGGTAGTCAATATAAATATTTTGGCCATACTATTTGCTTCCCCCAAGACATTTCCAATATTTCCACATCCCTACCCCATTTCATATCAGACCTTGACATCCTTGTTCGGAAATGCAACTCTACAAACAATCCATATGAACTTTTTGTTAGTCGAACATGTGTTCTTCCTGCTCTTGAATACAAAATGGCAAACTATCCGTACAACAAGGATGTGCGAGTCAACCCAATTGCATTAGCTTCATTGTCTCTTGTTTCAACAAACATTTCACCTTTGATTCCCCATGTTAATAACAATGATACATTATCTCATCAACAAATTTATCCTCTACAATCTGACCGCCAAATTCATTTGAACCCTATGAATTAGAATAATCCTCGTTTATTTCAACACAAAATAATGCTAAAAGTGAGGTTGAATAAATTATATGCTTCATACGCACACCAAATATCCCACTACCACCTTCCATTGATTGCCCCCTATAGACATATCCCCTCTCAACGAGTACAACACATAAGGCCTTCTTTCCATTGCTTTTCCAACCTTGTTCCCCATAGGTGCAACACTGATTACACAACCACACATTTATCAAGTTTAGATGCACGGATATGCACTTTACCTCATTCACTATCATGACAATAGATTTGGGAAACATCCTCGCTTCCAGTACTACAGATACAATGTAATTATGCGTCATCAGAGTAATTCTGCTGCTTATGTTTTTGTCAAAATTAACCTTGAAGATACACTGCCTCCTACAATACTTGAGCTTGTTAACCAATTGCAAGACATGCCTAATGACAAAATTGGTAAAAGGGTTGCCCGATTTAGGTCTTCATTGCGTGGAATACGTTCGTATTGGAACAAAAGTAGAGATGAACTCACAAATATGATTAATCAACAACCTACACCAACGTTCTTCTTCAACCTTAGTGCAGCTGACACAAAATGGCTAAATTTGCATGCTCTAATGCCTAGTGAACGCCCTACCAGTTTAGATCAACAACATCAATGGAAGATTCACAACATCATATCAAATCCACATATTACATCATAATACATGCACAATAGATTCAAAATATTCCTTGGAGAGGTGCTTCAAAAAGGCTTTCACATAACGGATTCTTGGTGCAGGTGTTTTACTATCTTTTCCTTCATATCTTTTCCTTCCCTATGACCTACAAGCTACTTCTTCCTTATTCATTGATGCAAATAGACGTAAAACCTACAATCCTACAAGAAATGGTTCCCTTCTAAATATTCACAACCCAACCATGCTTTCAATATGGAGGGATAATGCTGATTTCCAACTTGTTCTTTCTAGACATGCTGTGCTCAAATACATTTCAAAATATGCATCAAAAGTATAGCCAAAATAAAAAAAAAGCTACCATGTTATTCTCTCTCTCCTTGCACATACAACACCAACTGACAACTCCATTCTTTAGCCAATCAAGCGATTCCTTGCACAAACAGTTGCGGAACTAGACATTGGTGCACAAGAGACATGTCACATGCTCCAAAAACTCCCTCTTGTGCTTTGCAGCCGTCATTTCCCCCCCCCTAAATGTGACCCAAAGTGTCTTCTGCTATGTTTGTAATGACACTACTAACACTCCTACAACCCCCCCATTGATATTTGCATACATGAAAAGACCCCTTTCTCTTGAGCATCCAACCCTGCTTGAAGCTGCTCGTTCTTGGTCTTTCTCACCTAAAAGGAAAAAAAATCCATGGAAAGAAAACTTGTGTCAAAATATTGTTAGAGTCTTTCCATAATTCAGTTCCATTCCTCCCTTTGATTCTTCAACTTTTGAACCATTTTATTGGAGCAAACTTCTTCTATACAAACCTTCTCATGCCCTCCATGACGATATTGGAACAACAAGTTCTGAAATTATTTCTCATTGGAATCACATTAAAGGTAGATATGTTGTGTGGCACGTTGAACATGTACAAGAAGAATCCTCTACACCACCATCTGATGATTCAAACTCCGATCCGATTCCCTTTCCCTTGGCCCATCCGATGGATGAATGTGAACTTCTCTTTCAAATGCGACCAGGAAACAACATCCATATTGATGACCTTGAAATGCTTGGACATCATGATTTTGACAAAAATCACAATTGGACACATAACGATATAGCCACCCATTTGCATGAAACAACAATATCATTCATTGACCTCAATCGCTTTTCCACTCAACTACATGAAGACACCACCTCGTTATCCATTTCACCTGATTCCTTGTCTCCCATAGAACACATAGCCTTTGATGTTGTCATTTCCCATTTTGAAAAACTACACCTGCTCAACCACACAAAATGGTCATTCAAGGAACTACAGGCACCCGAAAATCTTACCTCATATCGTGCTTGAAATATGCACTCCAACCTATATCTGCACAAACTGCATCCCCACAGCTTCTCCTCGCTCCAACTGGTGTTGCTACCTTTAACATACATGCACTTACAATTCATTCTGCTCTTCGAATATCCATTGTTGAAATGCAGCCTCTTGAAGGCCAATCCCTTTCAAAGCTTCAAGAAGAACTCTGACATATTCGATATATTCTCATCAATGAAATGAGCTTTATTGGCCCAAAAATGTTAACTCAAATTGATGCAGGATTATGTAAAGCCTTCCCCTCGCATTGTACAATCCCATTTGGTGGTTGTTCCATGATTCTTCTTGGTGGCTTCGGGCAATTTCCTCCAATAAAGGACATCCCCATCTATGCAAGCTCATCCCTTGGAACAGATCTGTTGCGTACATTTGATACTTTTGTCACGTTGAATACCATTTTTTCGACAACAAGGAGATAACGCTTCTCAAATTGCCTTTTGCCAACTCTTACTAAACCTTCGAAATGCAACACCAACTCTTGAGAACTGGGAACTCCTAATGACAAGAACAATCTCATCCCTTTCACATGCAGAAAATTGTTCATTTGAAGAGTCTACCCACTTGTATGCTCAAACACCTCAATATGCCAATTGCACATTGCCTTGCAGAACAAAGGAACATACATGTCCACCAATCCATAGATGGTGAACAGTTACCATTAGAGGTCCTTCTTGCTATTGGTCAACAAGTAATGTTAACTTCTAATTAATGGCTTGGAGCAGGCCTTGTTAACGGCTCACTTGGAAAAGTCATTGACATTGTATACAACTCCAACGAACAACCTCCTACCTTACCATCCTTTTTTGTTGTTGAATTCCTCCACTACAAATGAGCCTTATGGGATACTTCTAATCCTACTTATCTTCCCACCTCTCCCATAACAAGAGGAATGCGTAGGAAACTACCACTTTGTATGGCATGGGGTTTAACAATTCATAAAGCCTAAGGTGTGACCCTACAAAATGCAATAATAGATATTTGAAACACTGATAGACAATGGCTTACATTCATTGCAATATCAAGAGTTAAATCTTTGTCAGGCCTTCACATTTCTCCATCTTTCTCTTTTTCTAGATACTCTCGCATGCAAGACAATCCACATGTCCAACGTAGGAAAAATGAGGAAAGCTTAATTGCTTCAAACTCTTTAAAAGCAAATTATGCTTGAAGCTTTTCATTGTTTCCTCTATAGATTATTATTTTTCCTATAAACATATGTCTTGATTATAATACTTCTTCTATTGGTCAGACTTATCTTCTTCCTATTATTTAATGTATTGTTACAATTGCAAAGTAAATAGAATATGCTTCTTCTTGAGATGTATCACTTATATGTTTCCCCATTTATTGGTTCTATTCAACAAAGCAAATAATCACTTCATCACATATTTCTTTGTTAGGATCAAGCTCAATTTTCTTTCATGGTGGTAACCAACATAATTGAAATTAAGATCACTTGACAAAATTAATGTAAAAGTAAATAAGAAACATTATTTGTGCTTGACAGTTAGGTCATTGTAGTTCACTAATGATTATGAACATCACAACCAATCCTTGAACCTATCAATTAACGTAACCAAGCCTTTACGTTTGCATTAACACTTAGATAGAAAATAAAATCATACATAAGAAGAGAAAACAAAAAATGTACCATGGGAATCAGTATACCTGAATAGTTAATTTGTAACAATGGCATACACAATAGACATGTGCATCCTGCAAATGCGGATTGCAGAAGTCACATTTTCCTTTCAATAAAATTTTGTCTTTCTGCAACCCGCAAACTTATTGCGGAATGCTGATTGCGTAAACTTTTTTCAAAATAATTTTTTTTTTCGCTCCCGCATTCCGCAACCCACAATACGGAATGCAGTGTTGCGGCTGCAACTGTTTTCCCCAAATTCTTAAATTTTGGTTCCCTCCTCATGATTTAGCATTGTTTTTTTTAATTGTTTGGATCTTTGAACCTTTTGGTCGTGATTTAATTTTGCACAGGTTTGATGATTATAAATAATCTGGTCTATTTTTCGCTCTTGTTTGGAATTGTTACAAATATCAGTTTTTAAAGTTTGTTTTTGCTGAGTTTAAAATGGATCAGGTTTTTTGTCATTTGCAAAACGATGTTTCAGAGGCGAAATAGTTCAGTCTCTGCCAGGTTTGAAGTTTTCGTCACTTAGATCGGAGGTTGCTGTCCTGGTTTGCTTCCGCCGTTGCGGCTCTCAAAGTAGTTAAGCCTCCGAAGTGTAAAGCCGTCCGACTTTCGATTGTGCATCGTGTGGCTATAACCTTTTCCTCTTCCGTCGTTGCGGCTCCCAAACCAACTTAGCACCCGAAGTACAAAGCGCTTCGACTGCCGATGCTTATCAGTCTTTTAGTCGCGCGTGTCTTTAGCCTTTTCTTTTCCGCCGCTGTGGCTGGGAAAGTCATTCAGCTTCCGATGTAAATATCTTTCGACTTCCGATTGAGAATTTTCCTGCCCACGGGTCACGTGTTCTTAACCTTTTTCTCTTCCGCCATTGCGGCTGGGGCAGAGCTTTTAGCTTCCGATTCCAGCGCCCTGAGCGTCCGATGAGTTCTTTGTTCTTGTCGTTGGTGGTTTTTTATGAACCCGTGGGTAGACGAAGTAGTAGTGCCGACGTTGGTTAAGCTTCGTGGCAATAATACTGTGCATAGCCTCTCTTAATGCTTAGCCTTTCTAGTTGATATGATTTGATTGCGATTCAAATGGATGATGCGCGTCGTTTGATTGCAGGTGGTTTCTGAAGAATGGTCAAACTACTGCGGCGCGAAGGGAGATGGGCAGTTTGGAAAAGTAGAGCCGAAACCATCAGGATCGTAAACAGGACAAACGAAAGAAAAGACAAAGTGAATGGCGACAAAGGCACAGACCCGAAAGATCTGTCAGTTATTAATCAGATCGTGAATGCGCACAGAAAATAAAATGTGAAGATGAAGCGTTTTGAGGGACCGAAAGGTCATACGTTTGGAGGGGCAGCCCAAGCGGTCTGCGGTTGTAGTTTAAATATTTGAAAGTAGAACTTAAAAAGGGGTTTTTTTCCTGGAAAAACTTGTAAACCATTTGCTTGTAAGAGGAACTATTTCGTTTTACAATCAGAAACTGCAACTTTTGCCTGTTGGAGAAAGCGTAATGTGGAATGTATTAATGTGATTAAATGAGCAATGTTGAAGGGGAACTATTTCGTTTTCAGCTGTGTTTCATTAACTGTGAGAATGTTTTAACTTCCTGAACCTATGTTCTTGTTTGAAAGTTCTCCAGTATATTTTATGATGTTTTCCACTGTGAGTAATGAATGTTGTTCATAAACAATTGGCTATCTGGTTGTTCAAATATCTGTAATTGTTCATGTGTCTTGAAAGAAGTATCAGCTATCTGTAACTTTTCATAATGCATGTACAAAATATATTACTCACCAATGAATGATAATCCTGCTCCCTAGGGATAAGTTAGGTAGTTAGTTTTAATTCCTTGTTGTATGTGATTTAGATGCTTGTGAGTGCTAAGATGAGAGGTAAGAACCTGCGCATCACGTTGTGACTGCTCACTGCATACTTATCACCCTGCATTTAGTTAGGCACGTGCATCTCATACATTAAGTCAAAAAATACAAAAATATACACGGTGGACCGGGCCGCAACTGGTAAAATCTTTTGTTTTTGTTACTTGACCTACGGTAGTTGGACTGCAAACCGGACGGATTCCCTATACCAAACAGTCACGGGCTAGTTGGGAACGTTGAATGGGGAGAATCCCTTACTGTTGTTGCCTCCGAATTTTCGGGCCTCAACAGTTTTGGCGCTAGAAGGAGGGCCGCTAGTGCATCGCTGGCCGAGGAAACCTGTTTTCCCGAGATTATTCCACCGGTAACAGTTCTGAAAGCAGTGGGCTTCATAATCCAATTCCGGAAGAAAGAGAACATCTATATTATGTCGGCAACGAAGTTGTTAATGATCTGAGAAGACACACTAGGGCATATGTAAAGAAGATTGAAGGATTTCCAATCATCCCTGAATTGCCCAGAAGAGAATATAAAAAGAAAGATCGTCCTATAGCGGAAGACTCAGTGCTGGTTGGGGACTGGGAAGAACTTGTAGAAACAGCCTTACAATAAGTGGTGTTACCTTTGAATCAAGAAGGCCCAGATACTCCTCACAGTTCTCCTGCTCACACTCCTACTTGCTGACCTCCTCACTCTCCACCCATACTCATGGCAGGAGTAAATGCTAATCCACCACCTAACCCACCAAATCCACCACCTGCTTGGAGAGCCAGATCACCTCTAAACCTGACACCTCCATTACATGACCTACCTCAAGCCTTTGACAAGATGTTGCCCAAGTTCGATCCAAGTGAGAGGATATTAGTAGATGACCACCTACAAAGTTTTTACTTGGAAATTGAAGGATTAAGGGCCGGGGAGTATGAAGATGTAGTCTGTAGATTGTTCCCGCATACCCTTAAAGGAGCTGCAGCATCATGGTACTTCGGGTTTCCTGCAAACTCTATCCCTGATTGGGATACCTTTGAAAGGATATTTAGGAGTAAATATGCAACTCAGAAGACTCATGCAGCCCTGATGAAAGGACTACGTGCCTTGAAGAAAGAAAGAAATGAAAAGGTGCATAGTTTCACACAAAGGTTTGCAGCTTATCTCAAGAATTTTTCTGAAGCAGATAAACCTTCGGACAAGGTACTGATTGAATATTATACTTCAGCTTTAGGCCCTGAGTTGGCCATGTTTGCCAAAATAAGGGCCAAGCCTACTTTGGCAGAAACCTATGCAGAGGCAGAAGTAGTGGAGGCTGAAAGAGAAAGTATCGAAGATTATCCAGAACAGTCAGGAGAGAAAGGTGCAGGAAGGAAATCCTTATTGTTTACTAAGCATAAGGAAGAGAAATCGCTAGATTTTGAAAATATGGCAAAAATGATGCAGAAGCTTTCCAACAAAATCATAGATTTGGAGAAAAAGAAGGAAACACAAAAGTTCTATAAGCCCTACTATAAGAAAAGAGAGGATAACAACCAGTCCCAACCTCCTCCTCACAATACCGCATCTATGAATTTAACAGAGGTAGGCATGGAAAATTTTTGCACTTTCCACCAACAGCCACACTCTGAGAAGAATTGTCCTCAATGGATAAATTCGATGATGTTGGTCATGAATCAACTGTTGGATTCTAGATTAACAGAAGACGGAGAGGAAGAGAGAAAAGAGAATACTACTTCAACGAAGGAACCAGAAGAGGAAACCATGGTTCTGTGGAATTCTGTTGCGTTATTTGATGCTGAAGAGGAAAAGAATCGGGGCTATAAGGACGTCATGGAGACCAACGTAACAACAAGGAGCCAATGGCCAATTAAAGAAAACAGTCTCATTCTCCCAAAGATCAAAATGCTGCAAAAAAATGTAAAGAAATTTCAAAATAATTCCGCAGCTGCTAAAATTCCTGAATTCACCATTACCAGCCAGGATCCGACGCAGATTGACACGTTCGCCAAGCCCAGTGAAGAAAAGGTTGATAAACCACATTCTACGAAATTGCAGATGGATTATGACATCGTGGAAGATATCAAGAAGGCGAAGGCAAACGTTTCACTATTTGAAATGTGTAAAGTGCCGCAGCAAAAGGAAATACTATTGAAGGCACTTGAAGCATTGGATGAGAAGCTACCCACTGACAATCAACCTCAGGAAGAAGAATAAATCGGAGAAACCAGCGTTGGAGGTAAGTCTAAAAGCAAACATCCACCTTTCCTCCTCACGTTTGAAATCTTTAACCACAACGTGCATAATTGCTTGGTAGACTCAGGGGCGTCAGTTAATGTCATGCCAATATCAGTCTGTAAAAAGATCAATGGGTAGCCTAAGCCATCCACGTGGAGGGTGGTTTAGTTGGACATGACGGATGTAAAGGTAATTGGTGAGATGGAGGATGTCCTAGTCCGCCTGGCATCAAATGATAAAGTATGCCAGGTCATTAATATCGTGGTGGCTGATATACCAGACGCTTACGGTCTTGTCCTGAGCAGAGATTGGTCGGCCAAACTAAATGGATATTTTGCCTCGGATTGGTCGCATCTGTGGCTTCCATACAAAGGAAGTCCGAACCAGATTAAGATTTTAAGAGAGCCTCACATGAAATACAATGTTACTCAACTGGAGGAGAAGAATGAACCAGTGGATTTTGTATTGAGAAATTATTTTATCGAATTAGAACCAGGAAATTACCAAGCAGAAGAGGCCAGCAACACATCTGACACTCGGCCTGATCTCCTTCGATTCTCACAGACTGATGAGATTGATTGTAACATAGTAAACTTAGCAGTAGGAATAGATTCGCATTCAGTAGTTAGTGATTTTTGGACTTTATTTTTTGATGGCTTTAAGACATTAGAAGGGTCAGGGGCCGGCTGTGTCCTGATCGACCCCCAGAAGAATAAACATTTTCTCTCATGTAGATTAGAGTTTGAGTGTACTAATAATACAGTTGAGTACGAAGCACTGGTGCAGGGATTGAGGAAAGCGATTGAATTAAAGGTAAGTAATTTAAAAGTTTTTGGAGATTCTGAAATTATTGTGAAGCAAATCCGGAACCAAATACATTGTGTTTCCCCTCACTTAAAGGCTTACCAAAATGAGGTATGGGACATGCTTAAATGTTTTAATGCATTCAATATTATTTCAATTCCAAGACTTAAAAATGCAGCAGCTGACTTGTTGGCCACATCAGCCGCTAGGTTGGTACCCACTAATAATCGATGCTCTATTGAATTACTTTTCAGGCCCTCAGTACCTGATATGATTACCAACCTATGAGTGTTCGGTGATGACCAGCAGATTATAGAATGTTTAACAAATGATGAGGTATTTAAAGGAGCAATTATAGACGATGAAGAACATCAGGCTGAGCTAAAATATGATAATTTCATCCCTAAGGGAGTCAGAACGTTAGAAAGAATGTTTGATTTAAATGAAAAGTTCAGAAGACCAGCCAACGTGAATACCCACAGCTCATCTCTACAGTTCGAGCTGATAAATTTGGGGACTGAGACGAATCCTAAATTTGTGAATCTCGGCAAATGTTGTTCACCAGCAGAAAGAGACAAGTTCGTCAGTCTGCTTAAACAATACAAAGATGTTTTCGCATGGACATACGAAGATTTGAAAACATACGACACCAGCATCATCAAGCGTGTCGTCCCCATCAAAGCCGGCGTCAAGCCGTATCAGCAACCGTTAAGAAAGATGCATCCAAAATTGGAACCGATGATTCAGAGTGAAGTGAAGAAATTATTGGATGCTAGAATCATATTTAAGGTCAGACACTCTGAGTGGGTATCAAATCACCAGTGAGAAAAAAATCTAGAGAAATCAGACTCTGTGTGGATTTCAGGAATTTAAACTGTGCTTCAGACAAAGATAACTATCCTGTTTCACCCATGGAGCAACTGGTACAAATGGTTTCAGGTTCTGAACTGTTTTCGTTATTAGACGGTTTCTCTGGATACAATAAAGTATTAGTAGCCGAAGAAGACAGATTGAAGACAACTTTCAGGACCAAATGGGGAACCTTTGCCTACAGAAGGATGCCCTTTGGGCTTATAAATGCTGGAGCGACATTTCAGAGGGATATGGACATAGCTTTCCACGGATTGATTGGCCGTAGTGCTGTAGTGTACATTGACGGTATTACGATATTCTCAAAGAAGAAAGAAGAGCACGCGTTTCACTTAAGGCAGATTTTTGAACGCTGTCGGAAATATGGCATCTCACTCAATCCCAAAAAATGTGTGTTTGCTTTTACGGAGGGTAAGCTGCTGGGTCACATAGTGTCAAAGAAAGGAATCTCTATAGATCCAGAAAGAATTAAGGCCATTGAACAAATCTCCTTGCCCCATAATAAAAAAGGGATGCAATCATTTATGGGAACTATAAACTTCGTGCGAAGATTTGTGCCTGATTTCGCTCAGATTGTCAAGCCGCTGCAGCAGATGGTGAAGAAAAATGCACAATTCAAGTGGACTGAGATTGAGAAGATCGCTTTCAGCAAAATTAAAACTGCTGTTGCACACGCACCCTCCCTGAGAAGCCCAGATTTCGATAAAGACTTTATTCTGTATACCTTTGCATCTGATGATTCGCTAGCAGCTGTGCTTACGCAAAAGGAAGATGGTGGGGATGAATTCCCAATATCTTTCATGAGCACTGGTCTACAAGGGGCCGAATTAAATAACCCAACCATTGATAAACAAACTTATGCAGTATTCAAAGCAGTGAAGCAATTCAGGCCTTATATTTTAAAAAGTCAAACCAAGGTGATCGTCCCCTACCCAGCTGTAAGATCCCTTCTTGTACAGAAAGAGTTAGGAGAAAGAAGGGGCAACTGGGTAACAGCTCTTCAAGAGTACTACCTCGAATTCAAGCCAGTCTCTATAGTTAAAGGACAAGGGTTGTGCAAACTGATGACTAAAAATGGGAACAATGAAGAGCACGCCTGGGAGGATGAAGCCGAATTACATTTAATGGATGTAGGTCCTTTGTTTACAGCTCCCGAGTCTTGGTACAGAGACCTCGTACATTACCTACAGACAGGGTTGTTGCCAGAACATTGGAATTCTAAGCAAAGAAGAGCACCGCATCTCAAATCAGCATCCTATCAAATTGTTGAAGGAATATTATTCAGAAAAAATTATGACGGAGTTCTCCTGAGATGCTTAGAGAAAGAAGATGCGAAGAAAGTAATGGCAGATTTGCATGACGGGCCTGTTGGGGGACATTATTCAGGAGATACTACCGCCCAAAAAATCCTTAGGGCAGGTTACTATTGGCCTACGCTCTTCAAAGATGCACACGCACATGTCAGGAAGTGTGATATTTGCCAAAGGTGTAGTGGGAGACAACCTAAAGTAGCGGCACCCCTAAAGCCTATGATGATCACGGAGCCATTCGAGCAATGGGGGTTGGATATTATTGGAGAAATAAAACCGAATTCCTCCCTGCAACACAAGTACATTCTGACTGCAACCAATTATTTCACTCGCTGGGTCGAAGCTATCTCGTTGCGCAAGATAAATGAAGACGCGGTCATCAGCTTCCTACAAGATCATATCATGACCAGGTTTGGAGTTCCAGTTTCGTTAGTATTTGATAATGCTAAGTACTTTTCATTAATTAAATTGACTGCTTTTGCTCATGATAAAGGGATAAAATTGCATTATTCTGCTAATTACTATCCACAAGGAAATGGCTTGGCTGAATCCTCTAACAAAAATCTGATTAGAATTTTAAAGAAGACTGTAATAGAAAACCAGAGGAGTTGGCACTCAGCGCTACCAAATTCCCTTTGGGCTGATAGAGTCACCCCCAAGTCTTCGATTGGAGTGTCTCCATATACCCTTGTCTATGGTAAAGAAGCCATTCTTCCTCCCAATATCATGCTACCTTCTTCCATAATAGCTCAAGAATCTAGAGGGTCAGATGATGAAGTTTTGCAAATAAGGATATATAATCTCTTGAAAGCAGAAGAAGCTAGATCTAAAGCCAGAGAGCGCTTTAAGCAACAACAGGAGGTAATAAAGAGATGGTTCGACAAACATAAGGCTGGAACAAAAGACTTTGAAGTGGGAGATTTGGTTCTCAAGTGGGATCACCCCCATGATGAGAAATGAAAGCATACTAAATTCCAACAATTGTGGGTAGGCCCTTTTCAAATTGCGGCAAAGCTTGTCCCTTCTACTTATAAATTGCAGGATCTACAAGGATGGGAAGAGAACTTACCAGTAAATGGTTTGGTTCTCAAGCCTTATTTTTCCTGAGGTTTTGTTTGAGTTCTTCTGTATTGTATATAAATAATCTGTTTTGGCTGTCTTTTTGAGTCTTTGAGTCATGAAGTTTAGTTTTGTCTTACTTTAGATTTTCTGTTTGATTTTAAATAAAAGAAGCAAGCTTTGGTCGCATGGAGAGCATTAGAATTCTGGACGAACTAAAATCCTTGATTATAAGACTGTGTATTATAGTTTTATCTGATAGAGTTTCTTCTAGTTTAGCAGTTTTCCTAAATGGTTATGAACGCATTGAAGTCTTGCTTAATCCTTGTAAAGTAACTCAAGATGAAAAGGTCTGGAATACTATTTCGAGGCTCCATCCATCTCACACTTAAAATGTCCTAGGGGGTGACAGCAAAGACCCATGGAAAGGAAACAGGGTAAACAGTATATTATATATAAATGATCCCATGCCAAGAATTGAAAGCCAAAAGGCTAAAAAGAGTCAAAACTTCTAAGAAAGCAATGTTTATCAAAACAAAATCATATGAGTATAAAATTGCCACAAGTTCCTCTCCGTCGTGAGCTGAAAATTAAATACATCTCTCACACAAAATGACACTATGGATAGAGGAGGAGCCTGAATAAAAATTCAGAAAGAAAGGCATGAGGAGGACTTAAAGGACAAAAGTCCAAAAGCACAAAAAAATGTAAAATGGGATGGGAATGAGGAAAAAATGAATATTTCTGTTTACCAGATGTTACGATCCTGTGGTGTCCAAGCTGGAAGCTACCCAAAGACAGAGGTAAAAATGAAACTCATACTCCTGGCCTCGAAAGAGTTATCTTGACTTTGAAATCTTGGTTTCCATTTTCCTAAATTGGACTACCCTCAATGCTTAAAAGTTTATATATTGCCTTTTGGGAAATCCATATATCTAGAAGAATTCAACATGGTGGTTTATTATCAAACAGTCTGTTACTCAAGGAAGAAATTGTCCAGAGGTCTAGGTTCACCAGGTAGTCGCCAATTGTTGCGGCTGCAACTGTTTTCCCCAAATTTCTTAAATTTTGGTCCCCTCCTCATGATTTAGCATTGTTTTTTTAATTGTTTGGATCTTTGAACCTTTTGGTCGTGATTTAATTTTGGACAGGTTTGATGACTATAAATAATCTGGCTATTTTTCGCTCGTGTTTGGAATTGTTACAAATCTTAGTTTTTAAAGTTTGTTTTTGCTGAGTTTAAAATCGATCAGGTTTTTTGTCATTTGCAAAATCATGTTTCAGAGGTGAAACAGTTCAGTCTCTGCTAGGTTTGAAGTTTTCGTCACTTAGATCGGAGGTTGCTGTCCTGGTTTGCTTTCGCCGTTGCGGCTCTCAAAGTAGTTAAGGCTCCGAAGTGTAAAGCCGTCCGACTTCCGATTGTGCATCGCGTGGCTATAACCTTTTCCTCTTCCGCCGTTGCGGATCCTAAAGCAACTTAGCACCCGAAGTACAAAGCGCTCCGACTGCCGATGCTTATTAGTATTTTAGTCGCGCGTGTCTTTAGCCTTTTCTTTTCCACCGTTGCGGCTGGGAAAGTCATTCAGCTTCCGATGTAAATATCTTCCGACTTTCGATTGAGAATTTTCCCGCCCGCGGGTCACGTGTTCTGAACCTTTTTCTCTTCCGCCGTTGCGGCTGGGGCAGAGCTTTTAGCTTCTGATTCCAGTGCCCTGAGCGTCCGATGAGTTCTTTGTTCTTGTTGTTGGTGGTTTTTTACGAACTCGTGGGTAGACGAAGTAGTAGTGCCGACGTTGGTTAAGCTTCGTGTCAGTAATACTGTGCATAGCCTCTCTTAATGCTTAGCCTTTCTAGTTGATATGATTTTATTGTGATTCAAATGGATGATGCGCGTCGTTTGATTGCAGGTGGTTTCCGGAGAATGGTCAAAATACTGCGGCACGAAGGGAGATGGGCAGTTTGGAAAAGTAGAGCCGAAACCATCAGGATCGCAAACAGGACAAACGAAAGAAAAGACAAAGTGAATGGCGACAAAGGCATAGACCCGAAAGATCTGTCAGTTATTAATCAGATCGTGAATGCGCATAGAAAATAAAATGTGAAGATGAAGCGTTTTGAGGGACCGAAAGGTCATACGTTTGGAGGGGCAGCCCAAACGGTCTGCAGTTGTAGTTTAAATATTTGAAAGTAGAACTTAAAAAGGGGCTTTTTTCCTGGAAAAACTTGTAAGCCATTTGCTTGTAAGAGGAACTATTTTGTTTTACAATAAGAAACTGCAACTTTTGCCTGTTGGAGAAAGCGTAATGTGGAATGTATCAATGTAATTAAATGAGCAATGTTGAAGGGGAACTATTTCGTTTTCAGCTGTGTTTCATTAACTGTGAGAATGTTTTAACTTCCTGAACCTATGTTCTTGTTTGAAAGTTCTTCAGTATATTTTATGATGTTTTCCACTGTGAGTAATGAATGTTGTTCATAAACAATTGGCTATCTGGTTGTTCAAATATCTGTAATTGTTCATGTGTCTTGAAAGAAGTATCAGCTATCTGTAACTTTTCATAATGCATGTACAAAATATATTACTCACCAATGAATGATAATCCTGCTCCCTAGGGATAGGTTAGGTAGTTAGTTTTAATTCCTTGTTGTATGTGATTTAGATGCTTGTGAGTGCTAAGACGAGAGGTAAGAACCTGCGCATCACGTTGTGACTGCTCACTGCATACTTATCACCCTGCATTTAGTTAGGTACGTGCATCTCATACATTAAGTCAAAAAATACAAAAATATACACGGTGGACTGGGCTGCAACCGGTAAAACCTTTTGTATTTGTTACTTGACCTACGGTAGTCGGACCGCAAACCGGACGGATTCCCTATACCAAACAGTCACGGGCTAGTTGGGAACGTTGACTGGGGAGAATCCCTTACTGTTGTTGCCTGCGAATTTTCGGGCCTCAACATGCAGAAAGCAGAAAAGTCTATTGTAGCGTCTTTTTTTGTTTTAATGACATATGATTCAATACCAAATTAGCCAACTCTTTACAAGTAATGGATCTTCTTATAGGGTCAACTGATACTTATAGGGATAATACATTGGAACTTCTAATCGATACTATTGATACTTAGGGTCAACTAATACTTTTGGATCTTTGGGATAACCTATTGGTAGGGTCAACATGCCCTCTGGGGGCCAAACACAGAGCTCAAGAGCCCTCTGTAAACGGATACTTATAGGAGCATCCCTATCAACTGAGACTTATGGCCCCTTGGATATTCTTAATACCCAATACCCTAATACCTAATACCCTGGGATCTACCCTAAGACTTGGGATCTTCTTAAGACCCTAATACCCTTGGATCTAGGGAAACTGATACTGATAGGGATTGGATCTTCTTAATACCCAATACCCCTTCTTACAACTGAGACTTATAGGAGCATACCCTTGGATATTTTAACTTCTTAGTGCCTTAAGTGCCTTAAATTATTGGATCTTTGGGATGATCCTTAAGTTCCTTAGTGCCTTAAGTTATGGCCCCTTGGATCTTCCTTAGTGCCTTAAGTTAGTGCCTTAAGTGCCAGATCTTTTAAGTGCCTTAGTGCCTTAGTGGTGGAGCATCCTTAACTCATGATCCTTATCTCCTTAAAGTCGATATCTTGATGATCCTTAACTCATGATCCTTATCTCCTTAAAGTAGATATCCCGATGATCCTTAACTCATGATCCTTATCTCCCTAAAGTAGATATCCTGATGATCCTTAACTCATTATCCTTATCTCCTTAAAGTAGATATCCTTATGATCCTTAACTCCTTATGTCCACCTCCTACACATGGAGCATCCCAACTGATACTTATAGGGCATAGTCTCCCATAGACTGATCCCAACCATCCCAACTGGTCCTTATGGGGAAATGGTCTCCCATTGAGTGATCTCTACTACTTATAGGGCGTAGTCTCCCATTGGATGATATACTGATAGGGCATATTCCCCCTAGGGTCATCTACTACTCCTAGGGTCATCTACTTCCTACTACTGATACTACTTCTACTACTACTATAGGATTTCCTACCCAGTACTCGTAAGTACCCCCACCACATATAAGGTGATACTGGTGATCAACCCCGTCTTGGTGAGGCTAGAGTCATGGGATTTCCCAGGGGACCAGTCAATTCAACTGTGGCAAGTGCTAATGGGTTTACTCCACTAGGTCAACACCTATAGTGCTAACCAATCACTAGCACCCCTCACAGAGGTGGCATCCTAATACTAAATGATTGTTCTATTACTGCTAAATAAATCCAAGGGGGAAATTCTACTATTGAGGGGCCAAGACGCATCCCGGGAGACGTTGACCCAATTGAGCTTAGTTACTACTACTACATAGAGCAATCCGTCAATACGATAATAGCTAGTGAGGGCTAAGAATCCATCTGGAATTTGGTAGGGTCACATCGACTGCTTCGGTCACATAGGAGCAGCTCTCCATTAAACGTACCAGGTCTGGTATCACCTCTTGCTATCGAGGGAACTAGATGTCATCAATGGAGGACACTAGGATCCAACATATGCCAATCGGAGATGCTGTCTGGTAAACTGTCAGGGCAGAAAGATAAAGAACCCAACCAAGTAGGTGTAACTACCAGGTTGTTCGGTACCAAAAAATCCCCTTAGGATTCATATACAGCTGTCCCCACTAAAATTATGGTATATCCCTTCATATGGCATGTTTCAAAATCAAGGTACCCCCCTACTACTAGAATCCAAGTGTCGATAAGATGCCTGGTAGTGGTCTTATAGAAACTATTCTTGTATACATTAATAGTCTCTATAAGACCACTACCAGGAATCTTATCGACACTTTGCTTCTAGTAGAAGGGGGGTACCTTGATTCTGAAACATGCCATATGAAGGGATATACCATAATTTTAGTGGGGACAGCTGTATATGAATCCTAAGGAAATTTTTTCTGTTTAATAGTCTATGTAGTTCAATAGTACTTCTCACCCAAGCATGTGAACAACTCTAAATTGCACTAGGAAGTGTAGGGTATTTCTATTCAGAAATGGGTGTTTAATTTTTTGCACGCCTTAGAGCCATTGTTGAAGAACTGGTACCTTTAGGAAAAAAATTATAAGTAGATGCACAACTGGATGGAACTACGGGAAAGGTTTGATGATACTTTTTAGCTCTATGAGGTGGATACACTATTTTATAGGTTTATTCAAATCAGAGTAGTTGTTATCTCTTTTCCCAGCTTTCTTCCTGGCTAACCTGAGGAAATTAGTGAAAACATGAGGTGCAAAGCGGACCTTATGCCAATTTTTTGCGACCATATTAAAATTATTATAATATTAATCTCCCCACCCTGCTCAATTCATTCATAAAGTTTATAAGACTACAGGTTTAGGTCATAAGGTGTGTAGGTTGTAAACAAAGGGAAGTGGGGTAGCACTCTTGATCTTATTGGTAAGACGAGCTTCACCCGACCTGATACTATCGATAAATTAAGAGAGCACCTGCACAACCCCAACTTTGAGAAGTTTGTGCTTACTTAATCTACGAACTTTCACACATGCCCGAATTCAGGGATTTATGGAAGGAGGACTAGGGAAAGCTGGAAGACTCTCAGTTGGATGGATGGACAACTACCCTCTTCATTGCCTTTATCTAGTTATTCACACCCCTTACATTTTCAAGGAAGGTTTGCTTGGTAGGGTTAGTTAAGGTTATTCCTTTCCCCGATAAGAACGTCCAGAACACAACACATGCAATGAGGGGAAGGCAACCATATCAATTTATGAAATGGGCGAATGAATAGCTAACTAATCCCATTTCTATTTCCCCGTACTTTTTGGACCGACATATCAACCAACCCAGGAGGACCTCCACCATATTTACTACTCGCCTAGGCACTTCCCCTCCTCATCATGACCAACTATTTTTTTTAACACATAAATCAGGAGGGTATAAGGAAGGCTCAACCGAAATCGATTCATATGACGTGTCTAAATACGATGCTAATAGGAGATAGTTGTACTCGATCGACCGCCAACTCTTATATCTGGCCTTCAGGCTGAGTCGATTATATACGTATTAACAACCGGGAGGGATGTGGCACACACCTCCCTCTCTAGCAGGAACTATTAGTTCTATCTAGCCCTTATTCTATTTATATAAATAGAGATTGAATAAATATATGGGTCGGGTGGCTCACTATTCAATGAGGAGCTAGCCTTTTACCCCTGACCTTCCACCGGAGATATGAAAACCATGAAAATATCCCCTTAGGATTCATATACATCTGTCCCCATTAAAATTATGGTATATCCCTTCATATGGCATGCTTGAAAATCAAGGCACCCCCCTACTACTAGAATCCAAGTGTCGATAAGATGCCTGGTAGTGGTCTTATAGAGACTATTAATGGTCTTGTAGAGACTATTAATGTATACAAGAATAGTCTCTATAAGACCACTACCAAGCATCTTATCGACACTACCAAGCATCTTATCGACACTTGGCTTCTAGTAGTAGGGCATACCTTGATTTTGAAACATGCCATATGAAGGGATATACCATAATTTTAGTGGGGACAGCTGTATATGAATCTCAACCGTCCACTTTTTCCAAGATTTACAGCCTAGATCTATTTTTCAGTTGAAGCTTGGATTATTTAATTATTTTGAATTTTATGAAATCTTCACCATTTTACTTGTCATTTTTATTGCGTTTTGAATTTTTATTGCAAATTTCTCTCATTTGAACTCATCAACCCTCTGGTCCCTTATCTTTTACTAGTAAGTCTCCTACCTTTCACCACCGTTTTTTCTGTTATTTTTCAAACTATTGTATATTTTGACCATGGTTTCTAAATGTTTACCAGATTTCACTTCCAATATGTCTATGAAAAACAAGTCAAAGTCTGCTCTTCAAGAGTAGAAAAGCAAGGACCCTAATTCTGGAATATTTATTGACACCACTAGGTGGTTCATGAAACCCTTCACCTGTATTGGTCATAATTGATTCCATATTCGATAATTATGATTTCTCTGCAATTCCTCATGACCATCTTGCATACGCAAAAATTAGGAACTCTCAGCTCCATTGCATTACAGCGCAACCTCCGTTCATGCCCTACACCGATCCAATCAAATGGGCATTGGATTATGTAAACCCTAAGGAACGCTCCTTTGACGACCATACTCAACACTAGGTCACATCTTTCCTTCCAGATGTTTTCGCCAGAGCTTAATATGCTCTTGGCCCCCCTCAACAGCTTCTATGTGCCAAATTCCTCAATGCGGCTATCTCCCAATTGAATTATGAAGAAGCAGTCAAATCCTGGATGGAAAACCCAACTGAATATCTCCCCAAGGAAAAAAATTCTTACCTTGTCTCCTGGTTCAGAGAACCTTATTCTTTGCTTGCGGCTATGTTTTGTCGGTTATACGGATTAGAAAATTGCTTCGCGTTCAAAGCCAAATGGGTTCCTGTATCCCACCATATTTGCTCACAGGTGAGTCTTTCAACTAGGCACAAATTTTATCTATAAATTTAAAAGAGGAAATTAAGAAATATCAGAAAACACCAACCTCCTAGAAGCCGACTTTCTACATGTCGGGTTATGTTATGGATGCATTTTTTGCAACTTCTTCATTTCCACCCATGGGCTGGAATTGGACCAAAACCTCCCCGCTAGTTCATATTTATTGTTCGGATATGTGGGAGGACGATTTTGTCCCTGGGGTTTATGAAATATGTGACCTTTTCGTAGGTTCGATGTATCATAAAATCTTCAAGGACGACGCTCCAGCCTTCTCTGAAAGAGCCATAGATTTGATTAGCCTACATGGAGATTGGTATGTGGGTGAATATTTCTCCTAAATTCGGATTTGGGTTAGCAACAGAGTCCACCTGCTGCCAAGAATAGTCCTTGACCGAATGGTTCTACAAGAGATTGCACACCAGACAATGATCGATGGATTTTTTTTGTAAACTTGCATTGTCCAAAAGAAAGTCTTGGCCCAAGTTTCCCTTGAACTTGGAATTTCTTGTCATACAAAACGCCACGTATGCATCCATCTTGGGTGAAGCGATTGCTGATATGAACCTAGGAGAAGCGCCAAAGAGGATGCTTGACCCTAAATCATACTTGTCTAGTCACTTGGTGCAGGAGCATTCCAAAATTCAATATACTCATGAGAATGAGCCCGATGACTCAATTTATAGAGAAGCTATTGATTTTCATGAGGTTTTGAGTAGGATTATTGATCCTAATGTCAAGGGTCATATTTTCAAATACTAGAAGGATATGAATATTTTTGTGCTCCATTTCATACAGGTTAAACTAGCAGTGGAAGAGAACATTCAGAAGCATAATCTGGAAAAGAAGGTCAAAGAGCAAGCACCTAGCTCCTCTTCTTCCCTTGCAAGTAAATCAAAAGACAAGGGGAAATCTGTTCTTGAAATTCATGTAAGAACTCAGCCTTCCTTAATGAGAGAAACCCTCCACAAATGCGTAGAGTTCAAGAGGACTCTTGCCAAGATTAGCTCTCAAATAGAGGCACAAACCGAATTGCCTGAACCTCAGCCTAAGAAGTAGAATACTCAAGTGGTTCCACCACAAATACAGGTACAGGAAGGACCATATTTTCATCCATAGCCAATGCTCGAAGAGGTGCACAGGGAAGAACACCCATTACCACTACTACAACCTGCTCAACAAGAACAAGTAGCTATTTAGGTTCCTCCAATTCAGCAGGTAGAACCTCTCCCTCAAGCAAATGTTGAGATTCATGAAATACACAGTGACCTAGAGGAGGAAAACTACACTTCTAGCTGCCCCATTAATGTTTATACTTCCATGACATCTTTCATTCCTACTACCCACTTATTTGCGAGTATCATTGATTCATCATTTCCCCAACTTTCTTTTTCCGAGCTCAATTTATCTCGAATTCGTTTATCTACCACTAGCACTCCTTCTATATTAGTATATGTGCCTAGCTCTATCTCACCTTCTACTTCACCTATTCTTTCCACCTCCCCAGTGTTAGAATTGTTGTGCCATTTAAATGATCAAGCAAAGAGTCTAAATTATTGATGCAGTGAATAGGAATGAATTATACAAACTGAACAAATCAAATCTGACAAGAAATAAACAAGTATTGCTCAAGGAATTACAGTATTATCTTCATTACATAATCAGGTGTTACATTAGTGTTACATAGGAAAGAATTCGAATCATTAGGGATGAATTCAAATCTACCAACTGGATGTGACTGTATCTGACTGCATGGCTAACTCAAGATGTCTAAATCACTATCGGAGTCCAAATAGTTAACTCCATATGTCTAATCAAGTCACGAAATCAATTATAATCAGTTAACTCAGTCTAACTGAAGTGGTAGGTGAGCAAATGTGCCTTATCCACATGCAACCATGCATAACTGGCGCTAACTGAGATAAAAGTGAAATAACTAAAAGTAACTAGAAAATAACTAAGCTTAACTAGTTCCAAGTCCAACTGACTGAAGGAGGTTGGTGTCGGGACTCCCAGTGGCTCCTAAAATGTAGGGATTGGCCTAGGAGGTGCCTAAACTGATGCATGCAAGTGCAATCAGTGGCAGTTAGCATCTATTAGTGTTCCCCACACTCTAGTAACTGGTACATGTGGCCCCATTAGGCCAAGTGGACCCAATGGTACTAGTGGACCCAATAATTAAATAAAACTCCTAAGTTAGGCTAAAATAATCTAATAGATAGTTTGGTCAAGGGAGGATTATAAATCCTAAAACCCAGCAACTCACATTACCCCAACATTACCACCTTCTGTTTTTACACCACTAGATATCCCTTCCATCGCTACACCATCTTCTCCTAAAATTGCTACGCCTTTGCCCACTTCTATTCCCTCATCACTTACATATACTATTCCCCCTCCTTGCATTATTATTTCACCTATCAATGTGGAAATCCCCATTTCCCAATCCCAACCTGACCCTTCAGTTACTATTCAAGTGGGAACCATCTCAACTATAGAGGAGATAACAGATTTTGGCGAAGATGCAGTAATTTCTCTTGGGAATTTTTTTTGGAGTAGGAAAGAAAAAGTCGTAGTTAAGAAGGGAGCCAAAAGTACAAGAGAAGGTACAGTCAAGGAGGTCCCTACCGAAATCATTTGGAAAAGGGATTCCTTTGACACCAAACATAACGCTTTGGGCATGACGACTGCCATGGGAGCCTTCATTAGGGCAAATTATGGTTCAATATCCCGACTGAATAAAGAATTTAAGGACAAAGAACAAGAGCTGCAAAAGGCCAATCAAGATCTACTGGAAACTAAGGAACATGACAAGCAGGAAATTAAGCTTCTCAAGGAGGAATATGAAGACAAATTTAAGCAGTTGCAAACTCAGATGATTATCTTAAACAACAGCTTCAGAAGGCAGATCTCCTAACTGAGCAACAGGAAAACAAAATTTATGCATTTGAACAACAACTCAAGGACTTGCAGCATACATCTTCTACCTCTTCTTTCTCTAAATTTACAGAGGAGGAGTTTAAACAATTAACATGCAAAGTACATGATTGATTTTATAAAGGAATCATTAATTTGTATGAAGGTTTCAATGAGATGCAAGAGGTATATAATTCATTTGAGCATCATTTCGATGTCCTCAATGACCATCATAAAAGAAGAAGGGAAGCCACCAAAGCTTATGATTTTGTCATAGACTGGATGAAATATATGAAAGAAAGACCTGAAGATCTGCCAACACTAGATAAGCTTAAGCTTAAGAAGATTGAAGTGATAATTGAGACATGGGAGGGAATCTGTGATCTGGTGGAATCCATTATCATAGAGGACAAGCAGCCTGCAGAAGGAGGTGGAACGCCTCAGAAACATTGCTTAGGTATTTGAACCTGGCACTTTTGGAACCTATCGAGTAGGATATGCCTCCGAAACTGAAACTGGAGCAGATTGAAAGAGATTTTGCTTAATTGAAAGAGCAGATCATGCAAATGAATCAACTTATTGTGGAGGAGATGAGGCATTGGATTGAGACACCTCTCGTTCATTAATGAGGATTGATCTTTTCCTCAAAGAATGGGCGAAGATCAAGAAAAATGATATCGCATCCTTAATATGTAAATCCCAATTGCACTTAGAAATTGCTCAGTTCAATGAAATCCAAGATTTAATGGATGCTTATGCCAAGTGGTGTTCTGTCCTTGCCAAGTAATACAAATCGAAATATCTTGTAATCTGCTTCCTTTCTTTGTAAATTTTGGAATATTATGAAGCATACCAGGAATTCTTTCTAATTTTTGATGTTGTAATGTTTTGCAACTTGAATAAAATTACATTGTTATTTGAGTTATGTTCTTTGAATATTCATCAAATGTCTTTCATGAATTCTAATATGTTAAGTTCTATGTGGATTGTTGAAATGGGTTTATGCTACAGTTTACAAATTACAAATGGATTGTTAAGATGAGCCTATACTTCAATTTTAATTTTGACTTAGGATTTGTTGATTTAGGGTTTAATTAGCATTTTATATATATTTGGGTTTATAAAATTTAATATCTCATGATTAAAATGTACAATAATTTTTTGTTTATGCTATTTTATTTTTAATTTTTTTAAAACTTAAAACTACCATGAATCCCTTAAGAATTAAAGGATGATTGAATGTACCTATTTGATGCACTGGTTCAAGTGATACCCGCATTCATTCAATCTTTTCACTTTGCTTGGAGTAACTTCTCAACCATTTCACTCTTGCAAATGCTTAGACTGAAATTAAAGTTTGGGGATATGTGTCTTTATGGGCATGTGTTTTTTTGGGTGCATTTCGAAGGGAAACGATCCTTGAACAACACGCCGAAACCAAAGGGTGCATTTCCATTTTAATTATGTAGGTCTACATGAAAATATGGTTATGCCATATAGGTAGTTGTTATTTTTGTGCATGACAAATGGAGATGATTAAGCCGTGTTTTGACAATAAAATAGTTATTTCTTTTGGATTATATTTCAAAGAAAATAGTTTGTAACGCATAATTTAACAAGTTAATATCTTTGCCTAATTTGTGTTTTATTCAATTTGCATCATTCTTCAATTATTTTATATAAAATCAATTCTTTCATAAATATTACAGTTTAAACATTCATATTTAATAAACACAAAACAAATCTATATACTTTAATAAATATAAAAATATAACAAATGAAAAATGCAAATGATTAAGGTGTGTTTTGATAATAAAATAGTTATTTATTTTGGATTATATTTTAAAATAAATAGTTTCTATGATTAAGGAAATAGTTTCTATTTCAATATTGCAATGCATCATTTAACAAGTTAATATCTTTGCCTAATTTTTGTTTTATTCAGTTTTCAACATTCTTCAATTATGTTATATAAAAATATTACAGTTGAAACATTCATATAAAGTTGATATTTAATAAATACAAAAAAAATCTATATACTTTAATAAATATAAAAATATAATAATTGTACACGCCATACATATTTATGTACTACATTTACGTACTATGTTATATTTAAGAAAGCTTGGAACCTAGAGGATTTGTGAGCTTGAGCAAGAAAAATCCGCAATTAAAATCGGAGATGCAATAAAAAATGCAAGTAAATATGGTCAATTCTCATGGGAAATTCGAATGAATTAAATAATTCAAGGCTCAACGGAAAAATATATCTGAGGCGTAGATCTTGCAAAAATGTACGGTTGAGATCAGAGCGAAAAATCAAAATGCGGAAGTGAAAAGGCCCAGCAAGGTTAAGATCTTATGGTTTCTGCAATCCGCAACCCGCAATGCGAGTTGCGGAATAAAATTATTGATCATGTGAAAATTGTTAAAGTTTTGCATTCTGCAATCTGCAAGAATTTGTGGGTTACGGGTTACGAGTGAGCAATGTTGCAAGTGTGATTTTTATTGAGTTTCCGCAATCCACAACCCGCAACCTGCAGTGCGGATTGCGGATTGCGGAACCAAAAAATAAAAAACTTTATTTCGAAAAGGATTTCCACAATCCACATTCCGCAAGTGTTTTGCATATTGCAGAGTGTGAAACTTTTACATTTTTTTTCCTGATCTAAAGTTTTTGGTTGTTTTTCATCTCTGCATTTTAGTTTGCCACTTCAATTTCAGTCGTCCATTTTTTTTCGGGTTGCGGCTTGCAGACAAACACTTGTTAAGTTGTGGTGAACACTTATCAATAAAATCATCAACAAAAAATTCACTGTGTATGAATATATGTTACTTTTTTTGGTTGTTTTTCATCTCCACATTTTAGTTTGCCACTTCAATCTCAAGATAAAGTCCAGATAGATCGAGAGTCAGAGTTTTCTTTTAATAAAAGTTTGTCTTTCCGCAACCTGCAACTTGTAAATTATTGCAAAATGCGGATTTTGGAAATCCTTTTTTGAAAAGGATTTCCGCATTCCGGAATAATTTGCGGGTTGCAGAAAGGAAAAGAGAAAAACACACAAAAATAGACTTTTATGCTTTCCGCAATCCGCAATGCGGGTTACGGAATGCGGAATGAAATTATTGATCATGTGAAAATTGTTAAAGTTTTGCTTCCCGTAATCTACAAGAATTTGCGAGTTGTGGGTGAACAATGTTGCTAGTGTGATTTTTATATGAGTTTCCGCAAACCGTAATGCGGATTGCGAAAAGCGGAAAAGTATATGTTTTCATGTTTTTCTCTTTTCCTTTCTGCAACCTGCAACCCGCAATGCGGAATGCAGAACCGAAAAATAAAAACTTTATTTCGAAAATGATTTCCACAATCCACATTCCGCAAGTGTTTCACGGATTGCGGATTGCAGAACTTTTAATTTTTTTTCCTGATCTAGAGTTTTTTGTTGTTTTTCATGTCCGCATTTTAGTTTGCTGCTTCAATCTCAATTGTCCATTTTTTTCGGGTTGCAGTTTGCAGACAAACACTTGTCAAGTTGTGATCAACACTTATCAATAAAATCATCCATTTTAGTTTTCTACTTCAATCTCAATCATCCATATTTTTAGGGGTGAGGATGAAGCTATAGAGGTTTCAGATCTACATGAGATAAAGTCCACATAGATCGAGAGCCATAGTTTTATTTTAATAAAAAAAATTCTTCCCGCAACCCGCAAATTATTGTAGAATGCGAATTGCAGAAATCCTTTAAGAAATAAATTTTTTATTTTTCGGTTCCGCAACCCACAATGCGAGTTGCGGAAAGGAAAAGAGAAAAACACGCAAAAATATATTTTTCCGCTTTCCGCAATCCGAATTGCGAATTGCAGAAACTCAATAAAAATCACACTTGCAACATTGCTCACCCGCAACCCGCAACTTGCAAATTCTTGCGAATTGCATAATGCAAAACTTTAACAATTTTCACATAATCAATAATTTCATTCTGTTTTCCGTAACCCGCATTCCGCAATAATTTGTAAGTTGCAGGTTGCGGAAAGACAAACTTTTATCAAAATAAAACTTTGACTCTTGATCTATGTGGGCTTTATCTCCTTATGTAGATCTAATTGCAGATTCTTGAAACGATAAAACCAAAAAAACAAGTTGCAAAAATACTCAATTACGAAATGGTTCAATTGCAAAAAAACACAATATTTTTACCCTTTTATCATTTCTTTGCTCAGTGCAAATGCTACTATAAATAATTATAGTGTAACTCAAGAAATATGATATGACTATTCTTAAATCACTATTAAAAAAATATTAAAATTTAATCTAAATATTTTAAAATTATTATAAAATAATATTTCTAAATGGTTATAAAAAAATTAATATAAATAATTATGGTGTAACTCAAGAAATTTAAATCATTTTAATGAGTTATTTAAATCACTATAATTTTTTTTTCAAATTTAAAACATTATGATGAATTATCACTATAATTTAAAAAAAAAAAATTTAATCTAAATAATTATGTTTCTCAAAAAAATTTAAATCATTATAAAACAAAATTTAATCTAAATAATTATATAACTCAAAGAAATTTAATTATGAGTTATATATATATATATAATTTGAAATTTAAATCACTATAAAACAAAATTTAATCTAAATAATTATGTAACTCAAACAAATTTAAATATGAGTTTTATATANTTGAATTTGAGTTGTTTAATGTTTGAAAATGTGATTTATATGAGTTGTTAGTGACTAAAAATGTGATTTATATATGTATATATAACTCGAGAATGAGTGTTTATGTTTTATGTATATACATATTATTATAATTAATAATAATAATAGTTATTAATGTTTATAGAAATTATTATAATGTTTAATGCTTTATTTTAAATCTTGATGAATAAATCATATGATATAACTATTTTTAAATCATTATTTAAAAAAATAAAATTTAATCAAAACCTTTTTAAATCATTATAAATAAAATACTTAAATCATTATAAAATATTTAATATAAATAATTATTGTGTAACAAAGAAATATAAATCATTTTAATGAGTTATTTAAATCATTATAATTTTTTCCCTATTCGAAGAAATTTAAATATTTTGATGAGTTATTCAAATCACTATAAATTTAAATCATTTGAGTAGTTATTTAAATTACTAAAAAAAATCATTTTGATGAGTTATTTAAATTATTATAATTTTTTAATTTAAAGCATTCTAATGAGTTATTTAAATCAATATTAAAAAAAATAAAAGTTAATCTAAATAATTATGTAACTAAAGAAATTTAAATCTTTTGATGAGTTATTTAAATCACTATATTTTTTTTTAAATTTAAATCATTTTCTTTTGGTGAGTTATTTAAATCATTATAATTTAAAAAAAATAAATTAAATTTATCGGACCTTAAGATAATACTTTGTTTACTTTAAAATCTTGGTTATTTGCTAAAAGAAACTTGCTAGAGGTTATGAAGGTTTGTATTGTAATAAATATTATGTAATTCAGATCTAATGTGGGTGTAAGCAACACACTCTAAAAGAAAGTGATTTTCATCCTCAACACTCGTATACTCACACAAATGGCAAACCCTTTCTGCCCATGGAGTTTTAGAAATAGACCAACACCCAGTTTCAATAGACTTCATAAAAGTTCGTTCTAGTCTTGGCTATATTAATTTTTCCTGTGGGCTATAATAATTATGATGTAACTCAAAAAATTTAAATCACTAAAAGTTTAATCTAAATAATTTGATAGAACTCAATAAATTTAAATCATTTCGATGAATTATTTTGATCATTATGCATTATGATGTTTTTTTTTCATAAGAAAATGACAACCTTATATATTAATAAAGTCGTGTCTAAAAGGTATCAAAATACATCCTCCAAAGAGATTTTGAAATAGGTATAATGCCTCATCGCCCGAGATACCAGAAAACAAGTCTATACAAATAAGCCAAAAACTAAACCATAATGAACCCCCAACAGTCTTTGAAATGAGGACAAAAGTCAAGAAAAATTCAAACTGACAACATCAAATGTCTAAAATGTCAAAAATTGCCACATTATCATCAATATAGCTTAAAGAAGCTTAGTTTCAGTCGCCATAAGCAAAAGTTCAAAACCATTAACAATCAAGAAGATTTCCACATAGAAAGATACAGATCTACAACTAGTAGCAGCTCAAAGAACCCTCCACAATAGTTCCATCAAGAGGGGTCTCTGTCCAGAATATCAAACCCGACTCCATCAACAACGCCTTCATAGATAATGCATCAGCCTGGGAATTATACTCCTGATAGATATGATGGCATACCATATGTAGAGCAGAATCTAATAGCAACCTGACTTTACCAAGCCAGTGGGACAGGATCAGGGACTGAAGATTATTCCTCCGCATTTCCCAGTCGATAATGACCATAGAATCTCTCAAGATATGTTGTAATACAATAACATGGCCCTTTGCAAAAAATAATAACCCCCAGAGGGCCAAGAGCTCAACCCAAGTATTCAAGCCCTTACTTGTAGATATACATAAACTGAAAGAATGATTTCCCACCATCTCAATCACCATGCCCACACCGTGACTTCCCCTGCTGCTCAACACCATAAAAAAATCCAACAATCTCAACCTCAACCAGGCTAGGGTAACCACCGTTGCGCAAATTGTGAGAAGGTCCAAGATCAAAACCAGCTCCAAAGAAAGCCGTGATCTTTGATACAACTCAGCCATAATCTGATGGCGCCCCTTGAAATATGTGGCCATTCCTCATGCCCCATAATATCCAAATGCAATGCAAAGCACACTCCAGCGGCATAATAGAATGTTTCTCAACACTAAGCAAGAAATCGAATAGATCACAATCATCCCACATCCAAAAAACTTTAAAATAATCACACAGGCTCAACCAAAGATAACGAAAAATATGGGCACAAGTAAAAGAGATGCTCCACATACTCCGACACCACCAGAAAAAAAAAAACAATGACTCATGCCCTTATAACCCTTCCGTTAAAGGCTATCCCACGTTAGGTTTTTTTAATTGAGTGTAATCCAGATAAAACATTTTATTTTTCTATCCACCTTCATTTTCCACAAAATCGAGTGCTACCACATCGACTAACAAGGTACATGGTATTTTAATATGGAGACATAGGCCAGACTAGCAGTAACAGAGCCATTATGAAGGTTACCAGTCCAACCAAAATGTCAGGATCAGAACATATGGAGATACCCACCTCCCTCAGCAAGTCTAGATAACCCTCCCACTCCACAGCAACCAAGCCAGTCATACCCAGTTTGCGAGCAAACTTCCAACCTGAGAAAAGAGTACCACAGAACTCCGTAGCCTGATTAAGTACAATTATATTCAAAACAGCCAGACATGCCAGGAGATTTTCAGAAAAATTACAATGACCGATCCCCACAATATGATCACAACCAATAGTGATATTCCCCCTTCCAACCTTCCAACAAATCTCCCATAAAATACAAGGCAAAGCAGAGCATAAACCAGTCCAAATTGCCGAGGATTACCTGGGAATTGGAGTAAGTTGCTGCAGGCACAAACTCACATGCATATGCTTCATGTATTTCGAATTTATTATAGCGCACCACAAGTTGATGCTAGTCAACCCCCGCCACAAATATTTAGCACATAGAGCAGTATTGAAGAAACCCCAAGTGCTTAATGCCCCAGCCACCCCATAAGGATGGCAGAGATAGTGATCACCAATCAGCCAAATGGAATTTCCAGGACATAAAACTGAAGAAAGTCTTATGAAGTGAAACCAACAGACCCACCAGAACTTTGAAAAGTGCAAACCAGTAAACTGATATAGATTGTAACACAACTTTGATTAAGGTAAGTCGACCACCCAACAATAGCCAATTGGAGGACCATCAGCTGATCCTATAATGAGCCTTTCAAGTGAGGAAATCCAATTCCGATTGGGAATAAGTATTTGGTTTAAGAAAAAAGCCCAGATATGTGAAACCTGCCTCCAATGCATAGATACAGACTGAGAACAGGTCCTCAACAAGTTGAATCGTGGGTTCATCCATCCCAAAATGATTGAAACACGATTTGGTTATACTAAAAGTCATGCCCGATGCATTACAAAAAACATCAGTACTACCTTTGATAAAAAGCCATTCTACATAAATCCCATGGTAAAAAATGATAACATCATCAACGAAAAGAGTATGGGAGATATAGATGGACCCCAATACCTTTACACCTATGATCTACTTATCCTCCTTTGCTTTTCTGAGTTGTAAGCTCATCCCTTCAATGATGAGCAGGAACATATAGGGGGATAATGGGAACCCCTGCCGCAAACCTCTAGTGCCCTTGAAAAATTCCGATGGGGAGCCATTGATCAACACAGCAAATGAGGCCGAGTTCACACAAGACATGATCCATTTAGTGATGTTCAGTGGAATGTTGATCTGAAGTAGAATCATATGTAACATAGACCTACCCACCTTGTCATAAGCTTTCTCCATATTGAGCTTCAAAACCATCGCAGAGATCTTTTTATGTTTAATTGAGAGAATGGTTTCTTGCACAATGCCCGCCGCATCCAGAATGTTCCTGTCAGGAAGAAACCCAAACTATTCATCTGATATGAACCTACCCAGGGTCTCCTTCAATCTTCCAACAATAATTTTTGTGACCAACTTATATAACAGATTACAAAGAGAAATGGGGCGATATTCCGCAAAGGAAGAAGGCCTATCAACTTTCAGAATGAGAGTCAGGTAGGTCATGTTCAAATTTTCAGGAATGAAGCCCAACCTCCTAGAATCCTCAATGGCCAGCACAATCTCCGGTCCCAACAAGTCCAGAAAGTGTAGATAAAATTCGGAGGTCCAACCATCAGGACCGGGACTTTTGTCCCTCACAAAGGCCTTAAGAGTACATTCCACTTCACTAAGTGTAATAGGAAGCTCCAACCTACACCACTTCTCTTCCGAAAACATATTAGGATACAATTTTAAGAACTCCAACTGATCAACAATACAGGAAGACTTCGAATCCTTGTAAATATCGTAGAAATAAGAGATGGCCCCATCCTTGATAGAGTCAAGATCAGATATAATATGACTAGAATCATCCACAGTCTACCAAATAGAGTTTGTTAGTATCCTTCTATTAGCAAAATTATTAAAATATTTCGTATTTTCATCCCCCGCCTTCAGCCAAAGGGCCCTGTTCTTCAACCAAAGCGATTCTTCCTTATGTAATAGAATTGATTGTTTCTGTAAGTGAAGTTATTTAAGAGCTTCAGCCTTCCAAGGACATAAAAAATCCACCGCAGAGTCTTCATCAAGACAACTAATCTTCTCTTCGATAGAACGTAGAATACCATATTCCTTTTTCTTTTCTTCCACTTCCCAAGCAACAACAACTCGACGGAGGTTAGTTAATTTGAAAATCAAGGACTTAAATAGAGTAAAGTGTGTAGGCACCTCCGAATGCAAAGAAACCAACTGAGAGGTGATAACAGAGTTGAACTCCTCCCCATTCATCCATGAAGAGTTGAATTTAAATGGGTAACATACTTTGTTCATACTAAAATCCAATTGCAAAACCATAACCTTGTGATCAGAAACCCCCGTCGAGTAATGCCAGCACCTAAAACGACCCAAACTCTCAGAAAGCACCTCCGACATAAAGAATCTGTCTAGGCACTTAGTAATGCCACCAGACCCGTTCTGACCTTTAGACCATGTCAGAGACAATTTACCAGGAGCAATATCCACCATATGAGCTTCCTCAAATAAATTAAGGAAATAGTCAGACAGAGGATCAATAAGCCTGCCAACACCCTAGACTTCATCCGTCGACCACGTAAAATTCAAATTTCCAGCTAAAATCAGGTGGGGGAGAGATAAAAGTCCAGAATTCTTGACCCAATTCTAGAAAGAAACCCTATCAGAATATGGACCATAAATATTCAATAAGTGGACTTATTCCATAAGACCCTTAAGACTCCCACGCAATAATATACCTGCACAAGTGTGAAAGTCCCGCATATTAGCCAACAACGGATTCCATCCCAACACAGTACCCCCCGAATGACCATAAGTATCCACCGCATAAACAAACCACCCTAACCGTAACTTCAAAAAGTGCTCACAAGCATCAATACCAGATGACATAGTCTCCTGAGAAAAAAAGACCATAGGACTCACAGAATCTAGTAATCTCTTTAAAGCGATGCATTTTGGCCCCTCGCCCAGCCCCCGGACGTTGAAGGATACAATATTCATGGGGTAACCTCCAAATGGGCCACATTTTCTCTAAGGGCCAGTAAAGAAGGACACACAGAAACATCGGGGAGACACCGCGAGGAGAGAGACACAATCTTGGGATTAATAAAGGATTTATCCCTAATTGCACCTTTAGTTCCTCTCATATCCTTCGTAGATTTTTTCTTTTTTTCTAATAGTGAAAAAACCCCTATTAAAGAAAGGTAGAGGAAGAATATCATCTAAAGGAGAATCGACCAAAGCATAGAATGGATTCAGACTAAGAGACAGACAGTCAGATGTAAACCCATGTGCCACCCCAACATCAACTATCGGGGACTCAGTAAGGGTAAGTGGAGAGTTGTCCGGAACAAAAGACAGAGAGATAGAGATATTTAGCTTATTTAGGGTCGAAGCGATGAGAGGAGGGAAATCCAAAGAGTACAGGGACCCATCCAATGGTGATGGAACAGACAAATCCCCAATCCCCTGATCATCGGCATGGATACCATCCTCACGCCGAGGAGAGTCCGAAACAACATGGGGATGAGAAAAATACAGGGAAACCCCCTACCGAGAAACCCGAGGAGATTATGATATATCAATCTGAGACAATGAATCCATAATAACCCCTGAGTCAATAAACTTTAATAAGAGAGGGACGTTTGAGAAAAACTTACCAATATACTCCAAATCCGATGGCTTGTCCAGGGGCAAAGAATCATTAGTATCCTTTCCATCCCTCTTCCGATGATCCTTCAAACTGTGACCGAACGACCTAGAACAAACATTCTGTGGACAAGAGTATTTAGAGTGGCCTGTCAACTGACACCAGTGACATCTAAATGCCGCCTTCTAGTAGTTGAGTCTTTGGATAAAAGACTCTTCATCCCAGAGAATATCCAACTCATTTGGAAAACCCTCCAACACATCTAAGTCCACCAGCATGCACGATGTAGAACAATCAAAACTCAAGAGTTGTTCTTCCTCCATAAGTAAGAAGGTACCAATTGAGTTCCCCACTGCCATGAAACCACACAGGTTCTAGCACTGAATGGGGAAATCAGGAAGCAAAACCCACAAGTAGCATTGAACCAACTTAAATCATTGTAAAAGAAATTTAAAATTTAATCTAAATCATTATGGTGTAACTCAATAAATTTAAATTTAAAATTTATTTAAATCATTATTGTGTAACTAAAGAAATTTAAGTCATTTGATGCTTGATTCTTAAATCATTATAAGAAATTTAAATCACGAGTATTTATAAGAAATTTAAATGAATTTTTATAATAAATGTGATGTAAGGAGATAATTTATAAGAAATTTAAATCATTATGGTGTAAGTGGAGTATTTTTAAGAGTGATTCAACAAATTATTTTCAATCATTTTTAAGGAATGTTCAATGTTTTTAAAAGAGGTGTTTGTTTTCTTTGAATCAATTTTAAGGAATGTTCAATGTTTTTTTTTAAAGGTGAGTTTGTTTTCATTTTAGCAATATTGACTTATTTATGATGAATAGAGTGACTAATTAGACATTTTTTTTTATCGAACCTCATTTCCACATTTTATTTCCACCAAATTCCTTCATATAATGTTTCAAATTGGGATTTTAGTGTTTTTTTCGGGATTTTTTTTTAATTTGTAATTATCAGCTATCTCTTAGTTTATCCACTTAATCATAAAAACGAGTAGATAATTAGTATTGCTCTGGTTAGCTTTTAGTTAGTGGCCAGTTTTAGAGTCATGTGAGATTTTTTAAAATTTGCAGATTTAAAAATATCAGATAGCAGCTATAAGGGGTTGAACATTCTTTGTAATAGTTAGAATGGAAAAGGATTAAAAACATGGGTTTTTAGATTTGGTATCAGAGTAAAAATATGGATGGGAGCTTAGTCACTTGACACAAAGACATGGGAAACAGGACACAAAGGAGACAAGAATACGAATGTCCGACATAGAGTGTCGGACAAGGTGAGCCCTGAAATTAGGACATCGAGGACACATTATATATATATATATATATATATATATATATATATCCNAACACCCATTGGTAGAAAGGGATAGGTCTCAATCCATTATTGAAACAAGGAGAAAAGGTTGGTGATTGGCTTCTCTCGCCCCCACTATTGGATGCCCACGAAAGACATAACAAAGCCAACCAAAATAAGACTTTTTCTATTTGATTAGATTACATGGATGGGGGCCACACCCTGTTATTATATGTTCCCATTACTAAACACTCTTTATCTTTTAGATTATGCCACTTACAATGATGATGTCGCTTAGGTTGAATGTCATGGGTAGGAATAAATAAGGGGTAACCTCCCCTATGTGAAATGAATCCCCTTGTGATGGTGTTTGTGGAATATACCCCTACAAAATACTTAATAGTATGCTCCTTGACTTGATTTGAGATGCTAAGAGCCAAACATCATAGAATCATAAAATTTATCATTAAGTCATCAAAATCAAAATGTATTACATAGATGTTGGAATGCCATTGGCAAATACAAAATGGGGTAGATCAAGATGGAAAACCTTTGAATGCTCTTCACTTGCTAAAAAAACCCCACTTAGAGCTCAATCCTCACTGAAAAATGTGAATGAATGACACTAAAATTGTTTTTTATAGATTTTTTAGGTTAGTAGTGTCTTGCTTTAGGGACATGGTATCCTGATTTTGGGACGCGTCCTGAAGCAGTGTCAGACACGTGTTTTGGACATTTCCTAAAACATGACACATCCAAAACAAGTGTCTGACACTGTGTAAGGACATGTTTGTGTTCGACATGATGACATGGGACATGGTGGCCTATTTGGATGTGCCTGATGACTTAGGTTGGGAAAGAATGAGGAAGAGCTCATATGTGTACAGATTTGCAAAACCTTCAAAGGCCAGTAGTAGATCTTACAAACGTGCTAGCTAGTCAACAAATAATATGAAGAGAAGCGTATGAGGAGACATACCAAAGAGACGTAAATCAACATATAGAACATGAAGAAGAACAATTAGGGCACATGACTTTTGAAGAAATGATGCTTAGGGCTCTAGAAGGGAGAAACATTAGAGAAATTTTGAGGTCTAAAATGGGACTCATACTTGATATTTCAACATCTTCAATGGCCATGATCCCGACTCTGATCATAGACTTTAATTATAACTCTCAATATTTC
Organism: Pseudotsuga menziesii; assembly: GCA_001517045.1. Lineage (NCBI taxonomy): Eukaryota > Viridiplantae > Streptophyta > Pinopsida > Pinales > Pinaceae > Pseudotsuga > Pseudotsuga menziesii. The sequence continues at coordinate 487,491 of LPNX010433696.1, forward strand.
CATGCGTAATGATTCGAAGGAGGAAAACTATCATTTCCAAAAACACCTAACCTTCGATAAAAGTAAAGCTGGCATTTTTCTCCATTATCTAAAAAATGAATTGTTTCCTTTATCTAGTATGGAGAATATAGAAAATATTTACCATAATTTTGCTACAACCATCTCATCATCCATTAAGAATTTCTCTATTGAAGTCTCAACTAAAACGAGCAATAGTAGAACCAACCCTTGGTATGATCAAGATTGTAAAGACACGAGAAAAGAAATTAAGCAGGCTAATACATATTCGATAAAATGGACCATATAAATCTCTACAAAGCATTAATTAAAAGAAAAAAAGGAATTATCTAAGTAAAAGGCAAGAAAACCTCCTACACCTTTCCAAGGTTGCTCCTAAGAAATTCTAGAGGCAAATTCTAACTCACAAAACAAAAGAAGACAATAAAATTGATTTAAAAGATTGGAATTCCTATCTTAAAAAGTTTTATGAATCCTTGGATATTAGAGATAACATCCAAACCTTTTTAGAACGAAAGAAATTTTCTCTTTAGAAGACATAAATTTCTGGGTTAAGCTCTTAGGAAACAGAAAAACCAAAGACATTAAAGGCTAACAAGCAGAAATCTTAAAAATTGGAGGGCCTGTCCTCATTTTGCACATCCACAAACTCTTTAATCTAGCGGTCAAGCAAGGGTAATCAAAGCCTCATTATTCCTATTTTCAAAAGTGGTTATAAAAATGATCCCTCAAATTATCGAACTATTATGATTAGCCCTCTCTTAGCTAAGTTATAGGGTATTATCGTAGAAAAGAAGATCAATGAATGGATAGAAATAGAAGGTAAGCGGGCTAAAGGCCAAGCAATATTTAGAAGGCATCATTCAACCATGGACCACCTCGTTGCACTCAGGATCATTGCAGAGGAATGTCGTAATAATAATTCTGGCTTATTTTGTTGCTTTGTGGATTTTAGAAAAGCTTTTGATATAGTGCCTAGAACAAACCTGTGAAATATGCTAGAGGAGCTTAAGGTTCCTATTGAGTTGAGAGCTGTCACCATAAGGTTATACGAAAATGTCATTTCCAAGTTTAAGAATAATGATGGGTGGACAATGAATATAAATTGTAATATTGGACTTAAACAAGGTTGCCCCCTCTCCCCTGCCCTTTTTGGATTTTACATTGATAAGTTAGAAAGGTGTTTAGAAGAACCAGGTTGCAACGGTACAATCTTAGTTGGGATAGTTATCATCCTCCTACTTTGTGATGATGATATTGTTCTTATGGAAAGGCGTCCTTTTGATCTCGATAAGAAATTAACAATTATTAAATATTTTTTCTCTAACATGGGTATGACTGTTAACACCAACAAGACAAAAATCACGATTATAAAATCTAAGAAAGACACCTATGCAAATTTTATTATGATAATAGAAATCTAGAGGAAGTGACTTCTTACAAGTATCTCGAAATTGGTATTCATCAAAAGCTCAATTGGAACTATAGCATTGAGAAAATGATTAATGGAGCCTTGGAAATCCTATTTTGGTCTTGAAAACAACTGTAAATCAACCAATTTAGTCATGTGGGATAAAAATAAGTTCCTCTTTGAAACTCTTGTCATCCCTGTTATCTTGTATGGTTGTGAAATGTGGAGGTGCAACATTTCTATAGAATCTTGGAGGAAGATTAAGCAAATCCAAAAGTAGTTTATAACTTATAACCTCAAAATTAAACGCAATACGCCTTATCCTATTCTCCCCATAGAATTGGGTCTTTCCCCCATCGAGAGCATGGCTATGACTGGGTACCTGATGTACAAGAATAAGATAAATAAAATGAGAAACAAGAGACTTCCTAAAATTGCTTTAAACTCACGTTAGAACCAACTACGCCTCAAGCGGTGTTGGTGGAAAGATACCATGGCTTGGTTAAACCATTGGGGCATTTATGAAAACGACATTTTGTAAAACATTGAAAATGTCAAAAATATTATTACTTCTATGATACTATAAGGATGAAATTGTGGTGTGAGGAAAATTTAGTGGTTAAAAGAAAATTAAGATACTATAAGGAGGTCATTAATACTAACTTGGAAGATCAGAAGTATCTCTCGGTAGTAACTAGCTCACGAAAGAAAATAAATATAGCCAAGATTAGAATGAACTCTCATGAACTCCATAGCGAAACATGGCGTTGGTCTATTCCTAAGACTCCATGGGCGGAAAGGGTTTGTCATCTATGTGAGTCTACATGAGTGTTGAGGATGAAAACCACTTTCTCTTAGGCTGCTCTACTTACACTCACATTAGATCTGAGTTTCATAGTATTTGCTACAATACAAACTTGTATAGCCTCCTAACTTGCCAACTATAGTGAGCTTGGAAAGGTTTTTGGCAAGTTTTTTTAGCACATGAACAATATTTCAAAGTAAACCGAGAATTATCCTCCTCAAAGTATGATCGACAAAAGTTGGTCTCAGTGGACGTTAATCATCATCATCATCATCATCATGACAAAACATTATGAGTTTGTCATTTTGTGGGAAAGATATATTTACAACTCACCTCTTGCATTACAATCTATGTGACTATGGTTGAGTTAAATTAAAAAAATGTACAAAAATAAAAATAATAAAAAATCATATTTGATATGACTAGAAATATAAGTACTTTTAATACATAAATGTAGTAAATAAAATAAAATACTATTAAATAAAATAAAGTAAAATGCTTTAGTCGTGAAATACAAACTTATACTTATTTTGATATTAACAATTGTTTATATATATATTTGAAATTAGTCCGACGAGCTAGCTCAAATGATTGAGTGTTGTAAGTTGTGAACATAAGGTCTCAAGGTCAAATCCCCAGGTGGCTATATATTGATATATAAGGGCCTCACTTGATGTCCCCATCAGGTTAGCTCCGTAATAAGAGCAAACAAAGTGAGGCCTTTATGATTTCTTTATGTAAACGTAATAACCTCGCTAGAAGGTTGTGAACCACAACATAAAAATATATATATAAATTTAAAATTCAATTTAACTTACATTTTAATTTATTTAAATTTTTATAGCAGTTTTGTTTATATGCTAATAAGTTTATTCATTATTAGGGGTGGCAGGTGCAGGGGGAATCCTTTTGGATCCCAGAGGACATGTTGAACAAACCTTCGCTTGGGGTCTTGGACATAGGACCAACAACGAGGCCGAGTGGTTGGCGCTCCTACAGAGATTGCAATCTTTAGTCAACAAAGACCTCTCCAAGATTTCGATTTCTGAAGACTCTCGACATGCTATATTCAAGATGATCAATGGATACACCACTGGCTCCATTAAATGTCATCGCCTGCATGACAAAATCATTCCTCTCATGACCAAGTCCTATGAACTCTTCCACATCCTTCACACAAATAACTCAACAGCGGATGCCTTGGAAAACATGGGGGCCTCCCTCCCCCAAGGCCAATTTAGCCTGAATGGTCAAGTTCCTTACCTCAAATATATCCCCTAATGGTTCTCCAGGATTCTTGTTTCTACCCCCTTGGTATTTGGTTATCTCCCATTACAAATCTCGAAGAGCCTAATGCACTCCCTAAAAGCCTCATCGACGCTCTCATCCTTTTTTCACCTTATCTCTCCAACCTTAATCACTCTACCCTCCCTTCCCCTTATCCCTCCATCTCTCCCCACTCCACCGCCTCGTGCCCTCCTTCCCCCACTGGCATCCATCACACACACTTTCCTGAAGGGTCTCCAGCCTTTAAGTGTTGTCCTGCCTCTCTCCATCCTCCCGCCATGTGGACTCAATGCAGCACTCACCTCCCCTTGGTCTACGCAGGATTTATTGCTCACCTCCCCCAGGTTAATTGCCTCCTCCTCTCGCACGCTCCAGGTCATTTTGCTCCCTCCACTATGTCTTCCCCTCGAAGCTGCTCACAACCTCATTTCTCTCTTGGTCTTGGCTCTGTCTGTTATGTGATATCCCCGGAGCGCATCCTCTTGGATGCCATAGCAGGCATAGACAAAGGTTGGTTGTAGGAAATCCCGTGGGAAGTTCTCCCTCTCACCAGGACTTTCATGAAGGAAAGACTGGCTCTCACAGCCTTCTCCACCTGTTCTTGCATTACCCTTTCTGGAACTTCGCTATGGTTTTTGAACATTGACTCTGGTCCCAGTCTCCTCATCGACGCACAGCCCTCCATTGCTGAGAATAATTCGATTTTGGGCTGTCACTGTTCAGGGTGGAAGGAAGGTGTTGTTGGCACATTATCCTGCTGAAGCAAGACTGACCGAGACTCCCTCCTGCAGAAGCTAAATACCCTCAAGCTGATTCTTAGTGGTCTCTTCGCCGAGAATCATGCATACGTGGTTGCAGGTTCAGTTTGAGCTCTTCATAGCAATTTCTCTCGTATTGAAATTTCTCCTGGACAAGGCAGAATGTCATAGGATAACGAGAACGCTGGCATAGCGGATTTGAAGAAAAACCTCAGGCGCCTCTACGAAATGATGGCCATAGGCATAATGGACAACAAGAAAATTGCACAGGAGGTCAAGAGCATGGGGGAAGTGGTCAGTTACACATCTCTGCAAATCAATAATCATGATGCAAGGATTGATGACAACGAGAGTAACCTCAGGGAAATGATGGGCAAGGTGGACAGAATACAAGAAGACCTCCAACGCTTGATTAACATGAACCAATGTAGCAAGGCCTTCGAAACCCTAGTAGCTACAACGCACCCCATGGAGGAGGAATCAGTTGTTCAGCCTAAGAAGCCTTCAGACAATCCTTAAATGGTAAGTTTAAAATAGTTTTCATGTTTTATTGTCTTTTACTTTGCCGGCAATTTATAAGGGTATACACTACCCCAGGCACTAGATGTTTTGTAACTACTCTCTGTGGAGTTCTTTGGTCATCCTCATGGACCAGTTTTGTTTTCTGCATTTTTGAACTGCAAGAACTCTCTGTTCCCGCTCTTATTTTGTAATGAATGGCTGTGCACAACCTGTTTTATAAAAACCTTTCTTAGTTTCTGTTAAAAACAAAAGTTTATTCATTATTACACTATTATATTCTATAATATTAATATTTTAATAAATTTAATATAATATAACTTAATATATATTATAATCTTATACCAAATTTAATATAATTTAAATAAAAAATTTAACAAGATGTTATAACAAATTATATGAAAAGAAATAATATATTCTATAATATTTTAATAAATTTAATATAATATAACTTCATATATTTTTTAATCTTATACCAAATTTAATATAAGTTAAATAAAAAATTTAACATGATGTTATAACAAATTATATGAAAAGAATTTCGGATAATATTAGTTAGGACAACATGTTATGAGTCACATTTGGGAAACATATTAGTTAGGATAACACGTTTTGACCAGTTAAATATAATAAAGTTAATATTTAAATAGTTTTATCGTTTAATATAAAAGTTTTTATAATATATTAAAATAAATGTAATATAATACTTGTCACATTTATTATATATCCATCAATCAAGTATTATTAGAATCCGAGTTTTTTCAGAGGGAAAGATACATGGAAACCCAGCAATACTTCCCCACATTTGTGGATGGTAGAGGTGGTAAACCGTCGGCCATCCTACCAGAAGGCCTAACCCCAGAGGACTCAAGGCTCGAACCCGTGACCTCCCCCCGAACCGAGAGAGTGTGCGCACGTCTTACCAATTGAGCTAACCCTTGGGGCTAGAATCCGAGTTATTAATGTTTTGAATTTGAATTATATATTAAAACATTGATTATGTAGTAAAGTACTTCAAAGTATTTTACTTTATAAGTATTTAAAAGCATTAATTATAGAAATATTATATTTAAAAGTATTTTATGATTATTTTTCTTATTATGAGTATGTTTAATTATGGGTTTGTATTTATCATTTAGAATTTGACAAGTAAATATTTTTAACTCTAGCCATACCACTTCATCCATAAGGAATGATGTCATTCTCTAGAATGTGATTGCTTTTCTAAAATTGATTTTAATAAAACTGTTTTTCTTTTGAGGCCCATTTTAGACCTCAAGAGTCTCCTAATGTGATGGGATCAAAACAAAAGTTTCAAAATACGCAGGGAGTCTTAAACTAAATGAGTTAATAAATTGGTTAAATACCATGTTTTTTTTTAATGGAAGCCTATGACCAAGGAAAAGAAGGTGAAATTTGCATGTACGAAGTTGAAGGGTCACTCCATGATCTGGTCCCAGGGCATGTGTGGAAAGACAGAACAAAGAAAGGAAAAGACAAAATTAGGACCTGGAATAAGATGGAGAAAAAATTGTAAGTTTTTTTTCCTTTAGACTAGCACAAACCTCTTTTTCGTAGATTTTAGAACTTGAAGCGAAACCTGTCCACCATGGAGGAACTCTCACACGAGTTTTATCAGTTGTCCATTCGTGTGGATCACCAAGAAATAGATGAGCAACTAGCTGCAAGGTATGTGAATTGTTTCAAAATTTCTATTCAAGATAAATTGAGCATACACAAGGTTCGCAGCATGGAAGAGCCATACCAATTTTCCTTAAAGGACGAGAAAAAGCAAAATCGACAATTTGCTTAAAGAAATAGAGGAGCAAGGAGGGGCACATCATCCACCTGATGGGGTGGTTTTAACTATGGCAGAGGAAAATAATCCAAAGGCGCTGAGAAAACAAAAGATACTTGACAATATAACATGAATCAACTACAAGCAAGAGCACTTCAGAGGGGTAGAGGTTACGATGGTGGCAGACGAAGACTATGAATCAACTTTGATGTTATCCCTAATGAACTACCTAATAGTCTTCCACCAAAGAGGGATATTCAACATCACATTGAAATAATCCCAAGATCATCTTTACCTAATTAGATTACCTATAGGATGAGTTCTACACAACATGCAGAGCTCAATCGACAAGTAACAAAGCTTATAAAGAAAGGTGTAGTAAGAGAAAGCACGAGTCCCTATGTTGTACCAGCATTGTTGACTCCAAAAAAAGATAATACGTGGAGGATGTGCACAGACAATAGAGCAATCAATAAAATTACCATCAAATATCAGTTTCTTATACTACGCTTGGACGACATGATGGATGTACTAGTAAGAGATAAATATTTTAGTAAAATTGATTTGCGGAATGGATACCACCAGATTCGGATTTGCGAAGGGGATTAATGGAAAACTGCCTTCAAGACCAGAGAAGGACTATATGAATGGATAGTGATGTCATTCGGGCTTTCCAATGCACCTAGTACCTTCATGTGGTTAATGAATACTTTTCTTTGACCTTATGTTGGTAAGTTTGTTGTCTATTATTTTGATGACATTCTAGTTTTTAGTAACAACAAAGAAGAACACTTGCAACATTTAAAGATTATATTGGATGCATTGAGAAAACATCAGCTTTATGCAAACCTGAAGTAATGTAGGTTTCTGTAAGAAAGTTTGGTATTCCTGGGTTTTGTCATCTTATCAGAAGGAGTCAAGATAGATTCAGATAAGGTCAGAGCAATTTTGGAGTGTCCTAGTCCTAGGATTATAACATAGGTAAGAAGTTTTCATAGGTTGGCCACCTTTTACCAAAAATTTATTCAAAATTTTAGTAGTATTGTAGCACTCATAACATATTGCACCAAATGCATGACATTCAAGTGGATCAATGAAGATGAGGAAATTTTTAAGTTCCAAAAGAAGAAGGTAATTGTGGCACCTATATTATCCTTACCGGATTTTGATAAAGTGTTTAAGGTAGACTGTGATGCCTCACATGTATGCATTGGAGTTGTCCTTGGCCAAGTAGGTAGACCAATTTCATTTTTTATTGAGAAGTTGAATGAGGTAAGAAAGAACTATTTAGAATTTTATGCAATTGTGAAAGCATTGTGACATTGGAAATATTATTTAGTGCCGAAAGAGTGTGTGATTTACCGATCACATTGCATTAAAATATATAAACACCGGGCAAATAAATTGAACACTAGACATGCAAAATGGGTCTCTTTGTTAACGGCTACACCTTTGTTATGAAGCACAAATTAGGAAGGCAGAATCAAGTTGTAAATGCTTTGAGTCAACACACTAGTTTTTGACTCGGTTATTGATGCATCAACTCTTATGTAATAGAGTTATCCACATGTACTATGTAATAATTTACTCTTATTACTATTTATTATATAAAAGGGTGAAATTTGATTTATCCCACATGTAAAAGATGGGATGTAATTTCTCTTACCTCTAGGTATATAATAGAGTCAAGAGGGTCTTATCAAGACACATGGAAACAATGAAAGACATCTAATGATCATCTTGAAGACACATTGTGTGTGTTGTTGTGAAGATAGAGTGTGATGTGTGGGATCTCTTTATTGTAAGACTGGATATTATTGATGACTAATAAGAAGACAACCTTCCCATGGATGTTTCCTTATTTGGGGGGGGGGTTACCACTTATATGTGGTGTTCTCTTCTTCTTTTTTCTCCTTGATCTTTCTATTTGATTATTTGTTGTTGTGTGGATAGGAGGCTCGGCTAGTTATGTTTTTCATGATATGTATTGTTATATGTTATTAACATATTCTTATATTCTAACATTGTATCAGAGCGAGTTGCTAGATTCTAGCTCTATCAATAATTTTTTTATAGCAACATTTTCTTCAATTTGTTAGAGCTCTCCTTATCTTGTTGTTTTCTTGTCAGATCTAGTAGTCATCATAGCTTCTCGTTAGATCTGGGCATTTTTTTTATGCAAGTTTGAGTTTTTTTTCTCAAACCCCAACCTTTGTTTTGCAAGTTTCACTCATTTATGCAGTTTTTTAAAATCACGATGTTGCCATAGTCTCTAAAATGCATAAATCAACTTAGATTGACTATTGGTTCATTAAAACCGGCCTCTAATTTCCGAGAATAAAATGTCCTAAGCTTAGTTAGGGATTAATTTTTGTAAATCCTAATTTTTCTTATGCACTTTTAGGTTTGTAACTTCCAAGTTAATGCTTTACCAAGCTTAGTCTTATCTTCCGAAGCTGATATCTTGTGATCCAGGAATTCGTTTGGGGTCATTTTGTTTTGTTGGGTGCAGTTTTTCGAGACCCTTGTAATGAGCCTACCCAACATTCGATCCAAGGCGGTGCAAACTATATGGACTGGTGTTTTTATGCTATACACTCATATTTTGATCCAAGGCGGTGCAAACCATAGTAGCATAATTCGACCGTATTGGACTTTCTTGTACGAAAATTCGAAGGGAGTTCGAAAATCTCCAAATATTGGGCATAATACTGATAAGGTAAAGTTGCCTACATTTTTACCACATATTATAAAATAAAGATTATTTCAATTTTATTGTTTTATTTTTAATTTTGTTAGAATTAGTTTTACATTTCAAAAGTTTAAAGCTTTAAAATTTATAATATATATTTTGTTTTATCCTTAATTATAAATATCAAATATTAGTTTAGTTTTATATTAGGTTTATTTTTTAATATAAAGTTTAGTATTAATTTGGTTATAATATGAGATTTTAGTTAGGGTAATATTTTTTGGAATATATTATTAAAAATGGTTTTATTGTTTTATAATTTTATTACTACGTTTTAATTATTTAATATTTTTATAATAACTTTATAAATATATTATTTGATGAATTTTTCTATTCTTAGGGGCTATATATAGACGTTTTAATGTTTTCTTTGATTTTTTTGTAATGGGAAGTATAAAATATAAACTTTATTTGAGAGTCAAAAAGGTGCATGAGAGGCCTTTGCATGTGAAATTCTAACAGTGCATTTAATTATTGAATGATTTATGTGTATTTTAAATCTTTTTAAAATTTGAAAAATAAGTTTTTTAAATCTATAAGAAATCCACTCCCATATTTTTTTCATGCTAGATTTTTTGTGACGTATTTTTTCTAGTATGGAATCGTATTTGTACTCTAATTATCTTACTATGGCGCAAACCGTATTCGTACTCTAATTATGTTACTATGGCGCAAACCATATGGACTAATTTTTTTTCTATGTTGTAGAGTCATAGTGCTCTTTGAGTGAAATTTCTTTTACATGAGGTCAAAATTATTTCTTGCCAGAGCAGATTAGATTGTTTGATGGAACGATATTCTTGCTTGAGGGTGGATTTATCTGGTTGAAAGATGTTTTTGTTGTTGACATGTATTTTTTTTACCTTATCATTATGTTATTTCTCATCTTGATGACGTTTTTGTGAAGTATTCTTTCCGTATCAAATAATATTCATACTCTAATTATTTCTACTATAATGCAAAGTATATCGTTATTTCTCCTATGCTACTATGTTGTTGGCATGCATTTTTTACCTTATCGTTATGTTTTTAACTGTTGGAGGGCAAATTTACCTGTTGGGGTTTTGTTTTCTTCTCCAAATAGGCCTTATGACTGTTGGGCATGACCTCTCTACTAAGTTGCAGGTCTACATGTTTTCCCTTGTTCTCCATGGGTGAAAACCCTTCTCTACTGGTGGGTTTAACTTGACGTGGGTTGCACTTTGTATCAACCGTTGTATTTGTTTTTTTGATTCGTCATGGTATTTTAATGCTTGTGGGTTTATTGTGGTATTTTAATGCTTGTCGGTTTATTGTGGGTTTATTCATATTAACCTCTTTTTATTTTAAAGTGATTGTTTTTAAATATTTTGTTTTTTATGTATTTAAATCTAAACTTTTTATTTAGAAGGGTTTTTAAACGAGCATTTTGTAATTTAATATGAAATTACTAAAAAAAATTAATATTTTGGCTTTAATAATAAAAGTTTTTTACTTTTTATTTTTAATGTTTAAAATTTTGTAAATATTTGTTTTTAATACATTTTATAATATTTTTAGAAATTTGGCTTATTTCAAATTTCATATATTGGATTTTTTTAAAAAAATATTTAGCTTTTGATTAAAATAATGTGATCATCTTGTTTTTTTGGTCATTAGTTTTTTTGTATTTGGTTGTATTAGAGAGTAGTTTCTTTGTATTTTTTCAGGTTATCACTTGATCCTATTTTCTTGTCACTATCGATTTTTGTGATAAATGTTTTTTTGATATTTTAGGAGCACACATCTCTAATTTTTCCTCGATGTTAGCAAGAAACTTTCTAATACTCCCTAATTTAATTTAACAAGGTGCTTGATGGCTATATTTGTCAATCTATGTGATATTTATTTGCTCTTACTAATTTCTTGAGTAAAATCAATCTTTAAATCAATGTGATATTATGTTTTATATCACAATGGCTAGTCACAAGATTCTTGTCATTTCTTAAAAGGGTTTAGTTTCTTTATCATGTATTGCAAAGGTTCCTATGTTGCTTGTCTCTAACATTCCTATAGAGAAGCATTGACATTTTCATGGCATTCATCTCTAGCATGTTAACATGATGAAAAAAAGAAATTAACCCATGTTTTTTAACCATGTTTATTAAGGGCTAATCATTTCATATTTTTGTAAGTGATATCATGATTTGATCATAATTTGCTATATGTTGATCATGCTAAACATTTAGATCTATTTTCATATATATCATGTCATGTTTATTTCGATAATCTTTTACTCAATATTTATATGGTCTTGAGCAATCTCATATTATCATTTCAGATATCATGTCATGTATTGATTATATGGGACTATCATATTTATTATATGCTTTCCTCTTGGAAGTTCTTTGCACAGATTAGCTCTTTGTTTACTTAACTTCTTGTGTATTTCTAAAGAGTTGTGGGGAAACTTCGTTCTGACATTCCTTCCTATCTTAAGCGTATGTTGTGATTATCTTTGTTCTTTTAGCATTGTTCCTCGTTGTCCAGCTTATCCTTGGCAGCAAAGTGTGATCCTATTTGCCTCTTTATCTCAGATATTTGAAGTTCTCATTCAAGGGGTAATGCAAATCAATCATCATATTCCAGATATAATGTAATGAATTTGTTGGAGTATCGATACAACCTCCACATGGTATTACCGCCACACATCTGGGAATTCCCCGACGATAGGGCCTTGTGCTGGGTTTCAAATGTTCATCAACATCTGCAGGTTTTGGTGTAACGAAAAACGTGGACTTTTCAGAATTACCTCAGGGAAAGAAACATAACCCACTGATGATGATAAGAAAATAAAATGGGAAAATATATGTGATGAAGCTCGTGGACTGATTGAGATGTCAATCTCTACTGATTTGCGATTCCACATATCTGTAATTGATGAACCTGACTCAAGCTTGTGAAAAATTGGAAGTTGTGTTTGGTAAACACAATGAAATTCGAGTTCATCAACTCGAAAATGAGTTGATTTCTTTAAATCCAAGTGATTTTTCATGCATTCAAGATTATTTATCTAAGTACAAAACTCTTAGACTCTTATGTGGAGTGCAAGATTAAGAGGGAAGAAAAACAATGCATTTATCACATTCTTTCCAAACTTGGACCTGCATATTCTGTTTTTGTATCTACATTTTACTCCAAGAAAGAATCCTTGAATTCAGTTGGCTATCAAGAGCCTAGTCCTGAATCCTTCTGTGATTCCTTGATTAGATAGAAAGATAAGCTCATCCATCTTGGAATGATTAGCAATGCATATACATATGGGAAATCCTTATTATCCCAATAGAAAGAAAATTCCAAGCCTCCCAAGAAACAAAATTTTCGCAATAATAAGCCAAACAAGGGTGCCAAACTCTCTCAGTCATCTCCTTCTTTAAAAAATGACAAAGGATCCAAGCCAAAAGGAAAGAAGATTGAGCATCATTGAAACTATTGCAGGAAAGATAATCATGATGAATCTAAGTGTTTCAAGAAGATGTCAGCCTTGGAAGCAACAATGAAGAAGCACCACATCAGCCTAGATTCGTCTTCAGAATCTACCTCTCATGGACATGCACTTTGTGCTTCTGGTTATTCTTATACTGCATATTCTTCTTCTACTTCAAATGAATGGTTCATTAATTCTGGAGCATCTTATCATATGGCTAAGGATCAAACCATATTTTCTATTATGCATGAATGTAACACCAAACAAATATTTGTTGGTGATGATAAATCTCTAAGTGTTGCAGGATCTGGAACAGTTCCAGTAGATAATGGTCATTTTAGTGATCTACTATGTGTTCCAAGAATTTCCTACAATTTGTTGTCAGTATATCAAATCACTCATTTTGGTGAAGGTAAAACTGTAACGTTTACACCTCACCAAGTTGTAATCAAGGATTTTAAATATCCTCAACACTCCTAGCTACCAGAATTGTTTATGATATTACCAGGTTGCATAAATTTAACAAATTTGGGTCATCACCTTTTCCTTCAGTTTTTGTTGCTCATAGTGATAACTTGAACAAACTTTGGCATGAGAGATTCGGTCATTTAAATTATCACTCATTGCAACAACTATGTAAAGACAATATGATGACAGGTCTTCCTATGGTATCTTGTAGGGATGGTGTTTGATCTGGTTGTGTACTCGAAAAACATCATTGGGACAGTTTTGACAAACATGCCTCTTGGCATGCCTCAGTTCCCCTGGAGCTTGTGCATAGTGACTTATGTGGTCCTATTCCATCTGCTTCCTTTTCTGGTTTCAAATATTTCTTAACTTTCATTGATTATTACTCCAAACGCATTTGGGTTTATTTCTTAAAACTTAAGAGTGAAGTATTTAACATGTTCTTGGCCTACAAGGCCCTTGTTGAAAAACAATCCGGTCATCAAATTATTAAGTTAAGATCTGACAATGGAGGAGAATATGTTAACAAAAAGTTCACTACTTTCTGCACTGAATAAAGAATCCAACAACAACACATTGTTCCATATACACCATAACAAAATGGTGTAGCTGAACGAAAGAACTGCACTTTAAAAGAAATGGCTAATTGTATTATCCAATCTAAGGGACTAAGTCTTCAATTTTGGGATGAAGCCATAAATTGTGTAAATTACATAGTTAATCACACCCCCACTAAATATTTACAAGGTATCACACCAGAAGAAGCATGGAATAAAATTAAACCAGATGTAAGCCACTTCTGTGTGTTTGGTAGTGAAGCATGGCAGGGATGATTTTAGGGGCGAATTTTAGCCCAGTGGGCTATTTTTCCATGTTTTTCTCCAAAAAAAGATTCGCCATTTTGCATTTTTGAAGCCCCGTTTCAACCAATTTTGATGGGGTAAAATTTTTTCACCCTAAAAATCGCCAGATTATTATAGAAACGATATAAAATCCTTGGAAATTAAAATATTTTTTGAAAAATATCGCCAATCATTTTATAGTTGCCTTTTTAAGAATTGGTAATATTCGCCAAAATTTATACACTTTAAAATAAGTATGGTTCCTTAAAATCATCCCCGGGGCTCACATTTCAGATGAAAAATGGAAAGCATTGTAGCCTAAAAGTGAAAAGTGCATATTTGTTGGATATTCTGAAGATGTAAAAGGTTATATACTTATTCAACGACAATCTCATGATATAATCATTAGAAGAGATGTTAAATTTGATGAAAATATCTTGGCCTGCGAGCCTAACTCAACAGTTGTGCCATCTTTGGACTACGAGCCTGATTCAACAATTGTGCCTTCTACTTCCAACTTCCTTGACATATTTCCAACTATAGTTTCTGATGATGACAGTGAGGATGAAAATCCACCTCCACCTGCTCATGTTCCTCCAGTTGCACCAACAAAATTGCTTCCTTGATGGGTTAGTCCAACATGTGAAGTAGCTGGTGATCTTGCTGGTGATCCTAGAGATCAGCGTTGAACACATTCTTAGTTTCAATGATCCTCTTCTTTTTTGGCTCAAGTTTTAGAGAATCATGATCCATAAACTTTTGCAGAAGCTTCAGGAAATCCAAATTGGGATGCGGCTATGGATGAAGAATATCGTTCCTTAATGGAGAACGATACTTGGGATCTTGTACCTCTTCCAAAAGGAAGAAAAATTGTCATATGTAAATCGGTCTATATAACTAAGTATGCATAATATGGAAGTGTTGAAATACTTAAGGAAATGTTAGTTTCCAAAGGTTTTCCCAAGTTGAAGGGATTGCGTACAATGAAACCTTTGCTCCTGTCGCAAAAATGAACTCCATCTGCCTTGTTCTTTCCCTTGTAGCCTTACATAACTGGGAAGTCCATCAAATGGATTTCAAGTCTGCATTCTTACATGGTGATTTACAGGAGGAAATTTACATGGAACAACCTCTGGATATGTTCATAATAACTCTATCCTTGTCTGTCTCCTTAAGAAATCCTTATATGGCCTTAAGCAAGCTCCTCAAGCTTGGTATGTCAAAATGGATAGCTTTCTACTTGACATTGTTTTTTCTAGATGCCATTCTGACCCCAATTTCTATACCAAGAAATTAGGAAAAAATCGCATCATACTTTTTCTTTATATTGATGATATTATCCTTACTGGTAGTGACCCTAAGCTTTTAACCCATGTGAAATCCAGTCTTAAGAAAAATTTTGAAATGTCAGACTTAGGACATTTGCATTATTTTCTTGGTCTCCAAGTCTTGCAAACCAAAGAAGGAATATTTCTTTCCCAGTCTAAGTGTGCTTGTGGTATTCTCCATTGATTTCACATGGAATATTGTAAGCCAACCCCTTCTCCCTTCCAGTCTGGAGTCAAACTTTATGCCACTTGTACGTCCCCTGAAGTAGATGCCACCTTGTATCATCAGCTTGTTGGTAGTCTCTTATACTTGACTCATTCCTGTCCTGACCTTTCCTTTGCCGTTGGTCGTGTTTCCCATTATATGCAAACACCTCATGAAAGTAATTGTAAAGCAGAAAAAAGAATACTTTGATATATTTGAGGGACAATTCAGTTTGGGATTCATCAGAGTACAAGGGGGCACCTTTGTTGGTTGGTTTCACTAATTCAGATTGGGCTGACGATCCTGATTATCAAAAGTTTACTGCAAGTTATGTTTTTAGTCTGGGATCTGGACCTGTCACTTGGGCTTGTAAGAAACAACAAGCTCTTTTTCTTTCTTCGGAAGAAGCATAATATCGAGCTATAGTTAATGCCAGTCAGGAAGTGTATGTCCTCATTTAAATAATTTGATAGCATGACCATTCCATCATTCCTACTAGTTCCCTAGGTTGGATGGATACATTTGGAATTTTAATAAGGGAGCTAATAAATGAAGTTCAGACATTAGAATGGGATAAATATTTAATAATGTATCTTATTAAATAAATACAAGAGAAAATTGAAGTGGCAATGGAGCATGGACACATGGAGACTATGAGGCCCACACAAGTTAGAAATTTTGTGCCACATGGCATCCTCCTCTTGAAATTTCGAATCCATGGTAAGTCTAAAGGTTCTTGGATGAGTTAGAAGGATAATACACTTGTCCATATGCATCATAGGTCAAATTTTGGAGGAAATGTAACTTACATGGGAAAGGAAGAGTCATTTTGGAGCCAGTGAGACACTTGGACTAGATTCCCTAGCTCTATGAAAATAGTGAAGAAGATGCTATGAAACCTATGACACAAATCAGATCTGAAGGTTGACATATGACATATCTAACATGTCAGGTCGAAATAGAGCATCCAATAGAGCTCTCATGTGAGTCGAGGAAGCTCAATGGGATCCAAATCGATTTTGGGGAAGGTGGAAGGCTAGGAAAGGGAGGACACATGGAAAATCATGAGAACCCACCCAAATTTGAATTGGCTTGAGTTTGTGAATGGATTGGGAACTTTAGAAGGATAAGGATGTTTATAAAATACAAGATTCAAGCAAGAGAATGGATTTTGATCATTTGAGAAATTGTCATTTGTGAATTGTGAGAGCTAGTGGATGACTAGTTTTCTTTCCTAAGCCAATTTTGAGGGTGAAAGATTCACATCCAAGTTGGTGTTTGGAGATGCCACTTAGGTATTTCATGGATATTTAATGTATTATTATTTTTATGTGTAATCTATAGGGAAGCATGTGGATTCTTCTATTGCAACACTTTCTCTCAACCATTTCCAATTTTCTTTGCATATTCATGCTCATGGAGGGATTGTGCCTTGGGTGGGATCATGCACTCTTTGGGAGAGATATTCCTAATATTTTTATGATTGTAATCAGTTAAATATTCTCTTTTCTTCATTCTCAAAAAATTTCAATTTGAAATACCCAAGATTTGTATGTCAAAATGACTTTTAATGAGCAAATAATGACCATTTCCACTCTATTTTGATATATGCCATGGTAATGCTTATTATTTAGAATGGAGGAATGTATCTGTAATAAATTTCTGATGAATGGAATATAATTAATGTGTATTTCAAGTCTCATGTTCATTACTTAAGAATTGGAATCCATTTTACTCATTTTTATTGCACTGGGAGAAGATTTGGTGCATTTTCCCCAAGGATTGAAATTGTGATTTGGGAGCTTTTTTGGAAAGAGTCATAACAACCTGTATAAACTGAACCATGATGAATATGAGACTTTAAAAATTTCCCTTACACATCCCCTGCCTCTGTTCATAATTTCGAGTGACTTTGGGACCATTTGAGAAGCCATTTCTGGCAATTACCCAAGGGGAATTGGAGCCCCATTTTGCTAGTAAAGACTCCTACTTTGAACAAAACATTAAAAAAGTTTTCCGAAGTAATTGGGGGGTAAAAAAACATCCAAAAAAATCATATTTAAGTTCTAATATCATTCATGTACCTTCTGATAAATTTTGGAAGCATTTGGGTCAATTTGGAGGTCTAGACATCAAAACTAGTTAAGGTCAAAATTGGGGAAAAAGTGAAGAAATGGGTCATTTAATAAAATTTCAAAAAGGGAAATTACAGGAAGATTTATGGATTAGAAATATCCTTTCAAAGTTTGGATTCGAGAATCAACAGCCTACAACACTTTGGTACGACAATCAAAGTGCCATCAAGCTCAGCAAAGATCCAGTTCATCATCAACGCAGCAAACACATTGAGCTACATATGCACTTCATCAGAAATATTGTTGATGATCGCATTATTGAAGTACTCTTTTTCCCTATAAATGATCAAGTTGCAGGAATATTCACCAAGTCTCTTACAAAAGCGAAGTTTTCTAAACTTCGATCTATGTTAGGAGTCCAGGAACTTGTCATTAAGGGGGGATAGGCTCTAATGCCTCCTTCCTTCTCCTAATAGTGTCACTTTTGCAAATCCTTCAAACCTATCCCAATTTGTTCTTAAGGGGGGATGTTAGGATATTTATACACTTAGGATTTAGTTAAGATCAACTTGTGATAATATATCCGTTAGGTAAAGTGTGTTTCTTTAGTATGTATTAGTATTCATTTGTTAATATCTAATTTGACGGTCACAATATGTTCTAGACATAGAGTGATCCAACGGTTCATATTCTCTTAGATCATACCCACCCTTGATCCGTGGCTTAACACCCGAGTGGTCTATGATATCTATTTAAAGAGCATGGAGGGTCCTTGGCTAGTTGATCGATTATGAGAAGCTCATTTGTAACTTTCTTTATTTTTCATAATAAACTTCCTCAAGTAGCTATATGGCTGGGGTCGTGGAGTGTTTCCCTCTCGAGGGTTTAAACCACGTCAAACAATTGGTGTGTTGATCTATGATCTATTTGTGTGAGTGGCTACTCTAGGTGTTCAATCTTTTGGGAGTACCCTGTGTGCCTAAACAGAATCACTATATTCTACTATTAACATCATGATTATTATCCACACAATATCATGGTTGGTGGTAGACCATTTGGGTCTTGTATTTGTGATGAGGTCTATTGCATGTTTTTTGCATCTTTAAGCTTGATTGTGAAGACTGTCTGCGCAATATCATTTCTGATGTATAGACCATTAGGGTCTTGTATTTGTGATGAGGCATTTCGCAAAGTTCTTTCAACCATAAGTTGATTTCTAGTTGTGATGACAATCGTGGTTTTCTAGACATTTTGTAATTGGATTTAGTAGCCACTATGACTTCTCTTTTAGATATAGGCACTTTTTTGTTGGATCTATTTCCATATGTTCTAGGAATTTTGTTGTTGTATGTAACATACACTAAGGTTTCTCTTTAGATCTAGGCATCCAACAGTTATATCGTGCTGCCACATGCTATGTTGTATTTGGCATACATTGTTGTGGTATTTTGCAAGAGTTCATTATACAACTTGGTTCATGTGTAATTTCATGTGGTTGATATCTTTATCTACTCCATGAGGCAACATGTGTTTTTATTCACAAATTATGGAAATTTTGGAAGTTGTCCTCAAGGGGAGTGTTATGTAATGCCATATTCCTTCATTTTATTATATCTCCCAGTCATCATTAAGGGGAGTGATGGAATATGTAATGATGAATAAATGTACTAATTTGGAAGTTAACAATGTCCACTCGTATGTAATAGAGCTATCCCACATGTATTATGTAATAATTTACCCTTGTTACCATTTATTATATAAAGCAGTGAAATTACATTTATCCCACATCTAAAAGATGAAATGTAATTCCTCCTTACCTCTTGGTATATAATAGAGTCAAGAAGGTCTTATAAGGACACATGGAAACAATGAAATACATATAATGGTGATCTTGAAGACACATTGTGCGTGTTGTTGTGGATATGGAGTTTGATACTCTAAGGACTAATATCATCCTATGGAATATTTCCATCTAGTTCTCTTAGATCAAAGAACTAAGGACTAATATCATCCTATGGAATATTTCCATCTAGTTCTCTTAGATCAAAGAATCTGGATATGAGACGTATTGAAATCAATCTTACATTCTTTTCACTTGCCAATATGAGAAATTATGAAACAATATTCATCAATTAACCTTTCTACTATCAAGGAATAATTAGAGGAGACAAACCACATAGTTATATTTCCCTTTTATTTACAATACACTTCATTAGTAATTTTAAAAAGTATTTCCATGCGAGGCTAAAAACAATTAGCAATAGATAATGAAACACATGACCAAAAACTTATTCTTATTGTTTATGTCGAGTCATGAACATCCCATATTGAGGCCACGATGCTCAATATGTGATAAATTTTATAAATCCAAGGATTATAAATTACCAAGATGTTGTAGAAACTTTTATTACCATCATCACATAATAAAAAACACTTTCATGCAACATGACCCCATTCTGTATAAGATTGAATTGACCCATTCTAGAATAGGAGTATTTATCTTCAATCGCACCCATGACACGAGGAAATGAAAATGGTGATACCTGAGGCTAGGATCACTAAAGGAACTCTTTCTCATTTCATCAATTTTCAATATAGATACATGTCAACTCATAAAAACATTTTGTGTTCAATCCATCACTATGAAGGTGCTTATGTTCCACATAGTCAACCAATCATATCCAAAAACTAGATTGTACCTTTTAGTCTTTTCTTATATATTAGACTTTTCTTCTTTGAATTTCACATTCTATATGTGGTGTGTTTCATCCACTTCATGTTGTGCATTTGATGTGATTCCTATTCCAAGTGTTGGCATCAGGTTGAGACCATGGTTCTCATGAAAGGGATAAAAAAGGTCTATTGCAGTTTGGGTGTGATAGCATTTTCAATCCTTGTTGAAGGAAGAAGGTCTCACATGAAGCACAACCAAGACCTTGGAAGAATGGGGAAATATTATGGTATGGACACAACTTGGGGCATACTACTTGTTTAACATCCAAATATTACTATTATACGGGAATGAAAAATCTACAATATATGCAAAATATAAATCAATGTAATTAAGATAACACCAAATATAGGCAGAGAAAAAAAAATCATACTCAATCTTTAAAAATATTACACATAAATTTAAATGGGACCCAAATATATGAAGAACCCAAGCATCCCAGGCAATGTTAACACTGCAAGTAGCTTGAGGAACATATTTTCTCTAGCCTCTATTTGTTCTTATACATAATGATTTTCTAACACTAAACCTATCAAAACATTTAAAAATGGGTAAGGATGACTAGGTGAATCCAATACTTAGGTTGGTGCATTAATTATATCCCATTTTTTTAATTGTTGGTAGTCAACTTATACCACACTCTATTCATATCTTTGTCACATCCCTTGAATTTATTCCCATCCTCTTCCTTATTGTCCATCTTTCGTAACATTTACTGAAAAATGAAAGGGCCAACAAGCCTTTACTAAAATTTAATTTCCTTTGAGTCAAGTATGATACTATTTCAACCCTTCAAATGAAGAGGCCAACTTGAGGATGGATAATATGGTTTCGTCATGGAAAGGTTCGAGCTTCTTAGACACTTGTGCCTTCCAATGACTCAAAAAGATGATGGAAGAAACAATAAATGCACATTCCTTCTCATTATCTAGCTCAGATGGTTGGGTCTTTTCTAAGGTCGTTCACACTACATATCCAAAGTAATCTATTTGCTTAAGCACAAAATAGGTAGACTATGCCATATGTCGAAATTCACGGAGGGACTTCTTATCTACACTTGCAAATTCATGTAAGGAATCAAGTTGAATATCCATAGCTTGAATATATTTGTACTCACCCTTTTTATTAAGGGAATTGACAATGTACTTAGCATTTATGATCATCTCCATAATACTCTCTCAAAACTTCTCCATTAGTTTATCTCATCATTCCAACAAATGCATCCAATCCTACATAGGTGAAAATGCTTTTGATTTGTGTTGTGGCCTCATGAAAGAATTGTATTATGGCATGCATCTCTTAGGCCAATGGTGGAAAACAATCCATGAGTTATATTCTCTATTGATTCCCATGAGAGGATGCATCCTACTACTGAGCTTCCAATTCCCATGTTCTCATATTAATCCATCATTAGGAAGGACATAGTAGTCCCAATATTTCATTGGTTTGCACAATGTAAATGGTTTTGTGTGACTAAGGTTCTACAATAAAAAACTCTTTCCATGAACCTTCCAACAATACTCAGATGGACTCTACTACATATTCTACAAGTTGATGAGTTTGTCATTATTGATAACACTCTACAATAACCTCAGAGAGTCATCTTTCTAGTTGTTGGTTAGCCTCATGTAGCACTTCTTTCTCATACTCAATGTAGGAAATATTTTTCTCAACATCTCCAGTAGTGAGATTCATCATGTTTATCACCCTAGTAGTTGAATATTGTTGTAACTATGCAACCCGGGTATCATGTTGGCCCGAAGAAGAATCCAATTTAGTATTTGGCCACTAGAAATGGATGGCTCTAATCAACTAGACATTTGAGACTTTGGTTTTTCTTGTTGTTTGGATACTTAATGGGTCCAATTGACATGTTCTCGAGTGATCTATGAAACTAAAGGGACCAAATCATTATTCTCCTGGAAAATCTGCAACATGGCTTGATAGTGTGTTGGAGTCTATGTGAACTTTTTAATTTGTGCCATGAGAGATAAGATGCACAATACCAAAAATGGACAAGGCGGGATGCTTGGGATGTCATAAGGATTGTCCTTCTCATTGGCTTCCACCATGAATGTTTTTTACTATACACCCACATCCCCTTGACACTAACTAAGAATTTGCAATTCCTCCTAGCTATGCTACATTTGTCTCCTCAAGGTTTGTGAAATGCATATGAATGCATATTCATTCCATGTTGGCACACCTAGAATCTGTAAAAGGAAACCAAGTTCGTCATCATTAATATTAATAATTGGGACCCCAACCTTGGGATCTTCTAGTGCCTGGAACACCTTAAGAGTCTCTTCAATTGAACTAAGGCCATGTGTAGTACTACAGTCCATAAATCCTAAATTCATGCATATGTAGGGACATGATATGAGGAAGTTATTGTTTCTATGGTAGTAGGATTGGCATCTAACATTGGTTGCATTGAGTTATCAATGACTTTCGTAGGGTGTTATCTTAGGTGCTTATCCAAGGTAAAACTATTATTCTTCATTATGTGTTTATTTTTTGACAACATGTGTAAGCAACAAAGCTTTACTTGGTTTATAAATCATAGGAAAGGAGGGTTCTTGGTTCGAGTGGGACAAATGGCGAAAAAAGGAAAGTTTAGGGTTGAAAAGTTTAACTATCAAAACTACTATCTATGGAAGATGCAAATGGAGGAATATCTATATTAGAAGGATATTTTCCTACCATTGGGCGGGAAATTAAAGAATTCAATGTATTTGAAAGATGAAGAATGGGATGTTCTTGATAGAAAGGCACTAGGAACAATGCAGTTGTGTCTGGCAGCATTGGTGGCTTTTAACAATTTAAAAGAAAATACAAGGAAGGATCTGATGAAGGCATTGGATAAGATTTATGAAAAATTCTCAACCTACAACAAGGTATTTCTTATGAAGAGTTTATTTAATATGAATATGCCAGAAGGTTGGTTTGTTGTTGATTATTTAAATGAGTTCAACATGGTCACTGTCAGTTAAGTTCTATAAGAGTCAACTTTGATGATGAGGTTAGGTATCTTTTGATTTTGTTCTCTTTTCCAGAAAGTTGGAATGGCTTGGTCATTGTTATGAGTAATTCTCTCTGGTTAAAGAACTTTAAAGTTTGATGATGTTGTTGGTGTTATCCTTACTGAATAAATGCAATGGTAAATCACAGGTGAGACATCAAGTAATGTTTTGATTGTGGAGAACAGGGGAAGAAAAATGGAGAGAGAAAAGGGACCATGGAATCATGGGAATTCTAATACGGGTAGATCCAAATATATAGGGAAGTTGGAGTTTTGGAACCATAGGAAGAAAGGGCACTTGAAGAAATCTTGTTGGTCTCTAAAAGGAAAACAAGGACGTGGACAACAAGAGAATAATCAGGAAGAAAATGTAGTAGGTGATGTGTTGTAAGATGATTTAATCATTTAATTATATAATATTATTGATAATTCGATGCTAAAATTAGGGGTTAATTTCATGCCACACCCCATAGGAAATATTTTCATGGCTATGTTCATGGTAATTTTGGAAACGTTTATTTGGATGGTGGTGAACTATGTAAAATTGTTGGAAAGGTTAAGATACATTTAAAATTACAAAATGGAAAGCATTGGTCGTTGAAAGAGGTAAGGCACAATCATGATTTGAGAAGAAATATAATTTCAATAGGGTAGTTGGAAGTGAAGGATGGTGTATCTACATTTACATGAAACTTGTGGAAAGTCACTAAAGGATCATTGGTAATAGAAAAAGGAGAGAAGGTAGGCATGTTGTATTTATATACTGGTGATGTTAAATCTTCTATTTCTTTAGATTCTATAGGAGTGGATATAACATTATGGAAACATTGGCTTGGGAACATGATTGAGAAGGAAATGTAGATTCTTCACTCAATGAATTTGTTTCTAGGTTTGAAGTAGGTTGACTTGGATTTACATGGGCACTGTATTTATGGAAAAAAAAGAGAGTCGTATTTATCAGAGTTGGGAAGAAAAAGAAGTGTGAAAATTTAGATCTTGTGCATATAGATGTATGGGGACTGGCTCATGTATCATATATTAGTATTTGTCATTATTATGTTACTTTTATTGATGACGCGACTAGGAAAATTTGGGTTTATTGCATTAAAGAAATGATCTCTTTGATACTTTTAAGAAATGGGAAGATTTGGTTGGGAATGAGACAGGAAATAAGTTGAAATGTATATTAGATAATGGTGGTTAATATTGAAGCAAGAAGTTTGATAGTTACTATTCATAACATGGAAATTGAAGAGAGAATATGGTTCCATGAACACCACAAGAAAATTGCATGTCGGAGAGGATGAATAGGACAACCATGGAGCATGCAAGGAGTATGAGATTACATCAAATATTTCCCTTATAGTTTTGAGAGGGTGATGTGTATCCTATTGTTTACTTATTAAATAGTGGGATTTCGAGCTCCTTGGATGGTGGCATTTCAGAGGAGGCATGGACATGTAAAAAGGTAAACTACTCATTTATGAATACTTTAGGTTGTGAATCACTTGTCCATATTAATAGAGAAACTATCACAAAGATTGAGTAAAAATACAAGAATTTCACTTTTATCGGATACAAAATTAAGGATTTTGTTTATCGCTTATGGGGTTATGAAAATTACAAAATCATTAAGAGTAGAGATGTGGTATTCACTAAGAAGGGTACATATATTAGTTATTGAGAAAGAATCATGAAAAGAAAACACAACATACATAGTACTTGATAAAATCAAAGAAAATGAAGTTTCAAATGTTCCTTAAAATAAAACTGTACAATAAGAACTACAAAATCAAATACCTCAAACTCTTGCAAATGTTGTTAGAAGATATACTAAGTTAAGCAGGCCTCATATAATTTATTGTTGTTTGAATATTGTCGAAGTATGTAATGATAAATTTTGAGGTGAAATATTATGTCATGGTGACATAATGTGAAGATGGAGGGTGTTGTGTTGCTTATGTGAGGATTCCATGTATTGTAATATTGGATATTTCTGAAGATTAAGAAGACAATACCTTCCTGTGGATGTTTCCCCATTTGGGGTTTTATCACATATATTAGGTTTATCAATTATTTTCTCTTGTCTTTGGTTTCTTACTTTAACAATTATTTCTTGTATGGACAGAATGGTAGAATAGCATATTATTTCTTTGGATGTTAGCAAACATACTGTTGCATGTTTAGGTATATTCTCAATATTCTAACATGGTATCAGAGTTGGTTACTACGGTCTACCTTCTTCAGTATTTTTTTAATTTTTTTGTTTACAAGCAATAGTTCTTCAATTTTTTTTTTGGTCATCCATATCTAGTATATTTTCCATAAAACATATCAAACCCTTGTGGTTATTATTTAGATCTGGTCATTTTCTACATGTTTGAAATTTTGTTTTTCAAACCCTAACCCTCACCATTTAATTTTCAAAATTTTGTCAAGTTTTTATTTTATTTTTTCTATACATCTGGGTTGAAATCCATTGCATACTAACTTGTTATCAATGATTTATCATTATTGTAGAAAAGTATACAGTTTTTTTTACTCTGGTTGTGTTTTGTTGTAGGTTTCCATATAGGAAGGTGGCTAGTTTCACAACTTTCCATTTTTGGATAGTTTTGGGCGATTTAGGGAAGAAACAAGATTTTTGGTATAAGGAAGTGCATACACACATGTAATTCCTAAATAAAATGTTCATGCACACACATCTATTATGTAGAGAAAGAGCACGGGCCTTACTTGTAGAAAAAATTGCACTAAAACCAATTTTGTGTTTGTTGTTTCTATTGAATGTCTGCATATCCATTAATAAGATGTTGTTGGGTTTCATCATTGGTGAGAAATTTATGGTTTTATCCACTATTTATCTTGAAATTATTGTAATTTTATCTTGTATTGTTTGCATTAGGGTTTTGTTTCTTAGTTTAACCATCATGTTTCAAGAGGTTGTCTCTTGTTCTTGTTTTACTAGTCTCTAACCTTCTTGTGTGGAGATGGTTTGACATTTTCAGGGGCTTGTATATCTAGCATGTTATCATGGTGAAAAAAACAAATCAATTGATTCCTAAGAATTAGTTGGTTGATGGATTTATTTTTTAATCCCTACGTGATATATTTTTTGTTTTGATCAATTTTTGCTCAATATTCTAACATGGTATCACTCTTCTAATCATGATGATGCTTCTAACATGGTATCATATTTTTCTCACTATTTATATGTTGTTTCTAACCCTTGTTTCTGTAAAATCAATTTCATATTCTCTTTCCTATATATATCATGTCATGTATATTCCTTTATATTTTTATTGTGTTCATTATATGCTTTACCGTTGGAATTTTTGTTATGCAGATTAAATCTTTGTTTACTTCACTTTCTCCATATGGGTGTTAAATTATTGAACCATTGATCTATAGACAAATGAGAGCAATTGAGAGGTGAATTGTGCAGTGGAATATCAAGAACAATGTACACTGAACAAGACAAATTTGAGACAAATATGAGAAGAATTGATTAGTTAATTACAACATTAATATTCATTATTCCAACAGTAATACAATGGTGTTACAATAAGAGAATTTGAATAATGTGGATAATATTTGAATCTACTGACTAAAACTGGCTAACTGGCTAACTAGGAGTATCTAAATCACTGCATGAGAGCCACTAATCTAAATCATGATGTCTAAATCAGTCCTACAATCAGTTAAACTAGTTAAACCAGTTAAACTGATGAGGTAGGTGGAAAAAAGTGTCACTTCCCCGTGCAGCCATGCAAAACTGGTGCTAGAATATATGGGAATGATCTAACTGGATGTAACTGAAGGTTGACTCAACATAACTGACTACCTACCACAACTAACTAATAGAGGCTATTGGTGGCACTCAAAGTGGCTCCTATAATGTAGGGAACACTAGTGGAAAATGAGAGATTAGTGACCAGGAGACCAAAATTTTTGGTCACCACAGTCTCCTAAAAGGGACAAATGAGAAAAATTGATAACTCTAAGTGAGATGACTAAAAACGACCAAGATAAATGACCACTTTTGGTCACGGGATAGAAACCAACTAAAAACAACCAAGATAAATGACCAAATTTGATCATGAGATATGTAGACTACAAATGACCATATACCAATTGGTCATTTATTTGGTCATTTTTAATTGTGTCACTTCGACAATGGAACAAATTGAAAATTTGACAATGAATTTGTATATTTTACTAAATTCTAATACTGTAGATGGATTCAGAGACCCCCTTAAAGGGGGTCTCTGAACCCATCTGCAGAGTTAGATGGATTCAGAGACCCCATCTGCAGTATTAGAATTTTGTAAAATGTACAAAGGGGGTCTCTGAATCCATCTGCAATGTTAGAATTTAATAAAATGTAGGCCGCCCCACATGTCACAGCTCAGCTAGAAACACCAAATCAATTATCATCACGATGTTCTAGCACATATCCTAGGACTTCTAAAATAGATCAATATCATCATTGAGACATTGGATTCCTTCCCTTAGAGTGTGATTCCACATAAATATTATTAATTCATTTGAGTTTCTCCCAATGTTCTACTAATTCAATATGGGATACTTCTATAAACCATGTTAATATAGGCATGACATGAATTCCTTGTAGCATAAATTTGTAGGTTTCTAGAGCTAAATTTTTGGCTTTGTTGGAAGGGAGCTTAGTTATGCCTTCTCGTTTTCCTCTTGCTTTTTGGTTTTCCTTTTCCCGATTCAAAGTAAACATAGCAGATGAAGATAGGAACCATCTCTCCTCGTTCATAGTTTGGGAGCACACAACTTGACATAATGGGATAACCAAATTAGTACATTTGAAAAACACTTTGATCTCCTCATCATGGACCTCATATTCAATGATACTCCATAGCTACAAGCTCTGAGCATACTGATATTTTCCAAGAGGAGTGCCTTAAGAGTATGCTCCAATGTCCTGGACTAGAGAGCGTGATTGTGGTCGAGCATATCTACAGTGGCTTCATTGCTTGGTATTTGACTTGAAAGGGATTTTTATCATTTGGCTTTGAATAACAGCCGTGGCAAGGGATTTTACTATATCCTAATTAAAAAACCTACATCCTATTTAAAAAATAACATAACATTTATCATTAATATGAATATATATTACAATAGATATCTATTATTATATACTACTAATTACCATTATAATATAATTATATTAACTATATCTATTTATATAGTATGAATTATTTATCATATTAATTCATATATTCCTTTACTAAATATAATTAAAATCATTTAAAAAAAACTCTTTCAACATTTTAATCAAGAAATCCAAAAACCGACCAATTAAATTTAATAAAAATTAAGAAAATAAAATTATACTCAAATAACTATATTATTTGCAATATTTTATTCAAAAATGAATGATGAAGCTTTCATGAAAAGCTTTCTTCCCGAGGGTTCAAAACCCTTCAAAGAAAACATATACTAGTTCGTGAGGGTTCCAAACCTCATAGTTTTGGGTAGAAGGGTCCTCTACCTCCCTGGTGATAATAGGAGGCTCTTATGAATTGGAGGATCATGCATCGTCATCAAATTTAATATATTTGCTCACAACTGCCTTCAAAAAAGATGGACTGTATATTTTGTAACATTGGAGGTTTTTAATTCTTGGTTTGTTATCTCTAAGAAAACCCATAACACTCTTACTTATGTCAATTATCACCATGAAGGTATGTTTCAATTTTTTCCTTCATTTCCTTTTCCTCTTTCTCAACATTCTTACACATAAAAGTCAAAAGTTTGATATGGTTCCCAAGTATTTTAATTCCATTAGAAATGCAGATTGTGCATTCTCATGCCTACAATTTGTTCTTCTTCTCATGACAAAAGAAACTTGTGAGAACACTAAACAAGAAAACCCTTATGCCTACGATTTGTTGTTCTTCTCATGACAAAAGAAACTTGTGAGAACATGAAACAAGAAAACCCTTATGATCCATGTCCCAATAACCACTAAAAACAATATAGCTCTCACGATTTAGAAAAAAAAATTTAATTTTTTATTACATTGTATAACACACATATTACATTGTAAGATATATAAACAAATTACATTGTAATTCATTTATATATATTACAACCCAAACCCGACGCTATTGAAAAGAAAACCTTGAATCCAACGATGAAAGGGTCACGTGAAAACCCCTAAACCGACCCGAATGCAAACTGTGAAATTATGTTCAACAACATCGCAGGGAGTTTCCATTGCATAAGCAAGAACAGGCGTAGGAGCAAGACTTAACTCTAAACTATGAATTGGTGAAACAACACCGCAAGGGTTTGCCATTGCACAAGCATGTGCAGGAGTAGAAGCAGGGAGTTTCAATTGGACAAGCAGGACCAGGAGATGGAGTAGCAATGTCTTCAGTATGTGGTCATCATTTCCATAACCTGCGTTTCAATTTTTCCCGCAAATCATTTTTTTCACATATTGCTGAATATCAATTTCATTCTTCTGTTTGTAATATATGTATTCCTCTTCATTTTCATTGTGTACCTAAGGTTCTAGGAATGAGGATAGGAGTTCCAATGGATCATGTAATGGTAGTAGGACTTGGGTTTTTTGTTAGGGGGAAATTTATTTCTTTCGGATTGAAACATACTGTCCATCCCATCCCAATACATTTGCGTCTCCAGTGGGAGAGAACGCAGGATCTTAGTTCCTTATCTTTCGCAACTCAGGAATAAGAATATATTTTGTGAATAATGTCCCACCCGTCACGTGAACAAAAATGATTTGTTTGAGTTATATGTCAAACTTGATACCTTCTCAAACCCTTAACTAAAATTTCTCTAGATTTTCCTAGTGCTGACCTTTTCTAATAGCGCTCCTCGCCATTTGATAAATCCACATATGGACATGGATTTTTTCATGACGTTTACAAACCCAACTCCCAAATCCCACTTGAAATCCACTTGGAAGTGAGTTTCCAAACTAGGAAAAAGGGGCTCAACTCTAAAAATTCATCGCTACTTTCACAACAAAATGAACTTCAAGGATAGCCTCATGTACAACATATACCATATTACAGTGACTTTGTATCGTGAGAGACTTTCTAGTTAAATTCAGGGTTGTTGTGGTAAACACTGTATGGAGATTGATCACCATTTTCGAAAGGAACATAGCACCTGTGAAATATGTAGGTGGTAACCGAATTTGTAAGACCATTCCATTTTAAGATGTCCCATCTATTATGATATAAATGGTCATTATCATTACTTGTACTGAGATTCTTGTGGATTTTAGAGGACTTTCTCAGGATATAAGGACCAAAAATGTGTTACCTAGTTTCTTGTCTAGATGCTTGACCTTTTCTATAGAATAGTATTGGGGAAATCCTCCTGCTCCAGAGGATCATCATCTCTTATATATCCTATAAATGGCTCCACTCACAAGATCCTCATGAACAATTTTCCAATATTAGATTATTGAATCAATGCAGACTCCACACCATCCATCTAATTGATGGTACAAATCACATTGTTCTTCCTTTGTATCATTAAAATCCTTTCCTCAACTTCTTAGCATTGTTTCTCTATTTGGCACTTTCTATGTGAGTTTTATAAGGATGATATAATACAAACCCAAAATAATAAGTGAGACAATACAAACCCAAGGTCATAGATGTGCATATTTTTAGACAATACCTCATGAAAATGGTTAACTTATAATGGTCATTTGATAAATCCACATATATCTCTGAGCTTCGAGGATTGGATAATTTGAATGTATGGATTTTTCGTTGATACATGTGGTGAAAGGAATTTTGATATGCATAGGTTGAAAAATCCAAGACCATAACCACCTACAAGCTCAACCTGCCTAGTAGGCATGGTGCCAAAAAAACATATGAATTTTTTCCACCCTTTGGCCTAGGTGTCCCCAAGTGGGAATTGATCTCCCAGTCCAATGGGGATTTTTATAAACTTAACAATGCTTCCATGAGAGTTTATAGATTCTTGATAATATATATGTACCATATATTCTTGGTATGTGTACGTATATCCACTTTTTACTTCTTCCCATAACTTGTTCAATATACTGAGCTAGATAGAAAGTGTTTTTTTCTAGTTCATTCCTCCTCCCGTTGGTAGAGTAATTTAAGTCCCTCTCCCTAAACCATTACATATATTTAATAATAATAATATGGACCAACATCATATCTCATGACCTTTCCCAAGGCCAAATAAATAGGTTCTTTCTTTCTTTAAACCATTACATATATTTAATAATAATAATATGGACCAACATCATATTTCATGACCTTTCCCAAGGCCAAATAAATAGGTTCTTTCTTCCTTTGAACTTATGGTAAGATTTGGAGAAAGTCTTCATGACCTCATAATGATGTGGCCCAAGTGACGCCATGTGGGATTTTATTTAAAACCCATGTTATTGTGTAAACATTTGGACTCATAAAGTCGATGGAGATTGATTACTTGGAGGAAGCTCCTGATCCATAAAGTGTGCTTCCCCTCTAGCCACGGGATCTTCTTTAATAGCCAACTCAACAGAACGCATGCGTTGATTTATCTCCTCTTGTGTTTCCATCTTAGGTTTCTTATAATGTAATCCATATCTAAGGCTAACCCCTCTTTTTATTCACACTAACAATATCTTTGTCCTTCAAGATACAAGTAGGTTGAGAGGATGGCAAGGTGAATCCCTCCATCTTTCAGGACATCTCTCTGCCATGTAACACTCTCATCACATCTATCATCTGCTTTGTCATCACTCTGCTTGCTGCTCTGTCATCATCTGTCTGATTTTGGTTGCCATCAATGACAACCTGCACTGCCATATTGCTGATAGGATATTGAAATTTGATACGAGTAATGATATTATTTTTTCTATTATTTCATTTCTATTATTTTTAATTTCATAAGAAGGTTTTAATTCCATTTCTATTATTTTGTACTTGAATTTTCTATGGCAGCAACAAAATGTAATGTCTGATGGATGCACTTATTTGAGTCCAGTACCTAAATTAAGTGCATGGTTAAAATATGTGTATTAAGACGCCTCTGACCGAAATTCCCTTAGAAAATATTTGACTTTGATCATGACCTTCACAAACTATTTGGATCAGAACCGTCTGGTTTACTAACTTTGGTATGTGTATATGAAGAAATTTCCTTTGGTATGTGCATATGGAGAAATGTCCAACAAGTTGTTAAACATTTGTCATAAATTATTTATGTTTGCATAAAGAAAATTATTATTACAAATTTTTGTATTAGTCTTTGCTTGCTGTGAAATCTATCGCCCTTTTGTTATTTTGCCATTCAACAGTAGGGCTTGTCTCAGTGATGTTGCGCAACCTTTCAAATATTAGAACTTGTTCTATTATGATCCATCAAATATCATTAAGTTTAACCAGTTGATCCCATGTATCCTTTGTAGGGCCTTCTAATCTATTTTCTCACGCACATATATGTGTGCCAGAAGTTCAATGCAGATCCTAGGGTCCACCATCCCATTTTAGCAACAAAATAAGATATTTGACACTTTTAAATATAGCGAGAAATGTACGACACTACATTCACTTTAGCTTTATGAAATCACCGATTTTCATTTGGAAAACCCTAGGGAATGTTGTCTCCATTTGAGAGATTTTGAACTTATTGGTCTCAGAAGGAGGTAACTGTAATTCAAATCTAAGAATAGAGCCTTGGATTGGATAGTTGGAAAAGTGTCAAAAAAACATGAAAGATGCAGAAGCATTATTAATGGAGGTTATATATGAAAAAGAGAAAATGGTAATGTATTTCAATTTTCAAGAAAGAGAAAATAATGTTATTGCAAGTTCTCTATGGATTGATGAGGTGTATGAGCCCCTTGGTTCTGTTATAGCAGTGAACAATGGAATAGTTATGCAGAGCCCTCTGGATGTGATGGAGGATTGTGATTTTGTTCATTATACTGCTCCAAGAAGAAATCCTTCTTTCTTAAAACGCAACAATTGAGACCACATCCTTCCACTGGCAAGATCAAAGTGCACTTGAACAGTCTCATATCTATTTCTTCACCTGCACCCCCAGTGAGGTCTACAAGAGCATTTCCAATGCCATGAACATATTCCTTGCCATATTGTCGTTCTATTACAACGACATCTTTCTTTCAATTCTAAAATGCCCTTAACTTTTCTGCTAGGTAAGGGATGTACAACCCTTCTTAAGTAGTTAGTACATGTACTCTTTTTGGTGGTTACTCATTTAGACCGAAACATTATGCCAAATTCTGTGTTCGGCCATGTGTTTGATATGTCGGTTTTTTTTATCTTCACTATGCCTTCTCTGACAAAATTTAAAGCATTTAAAGTCTTGATCAACAATAAGGAGTTTCATGGTATCTTTTTTCCCTAAGAGACACGCCATTCCTCATGTTTTATCGAGTTTTGCACATTGAAGTTTATGTGTCTTGCATTGTCTTGGAAAAGTCCAAGAGGCACATGGATTCCTAGAAAGGTTGTTTCAAGGAATTTTGCATTTCGGAGGAGTTTGTGATTTCCATAGTTCTTTTGTCCCTTGCTGTATTTTTAGAGTTTCAAATATTGTTGCTTTTTGTGTCAGTCTACTCCCCACGACAAAATTTAGGAGTTCCATGGCTTGGACTAGAAAGGAAAGAGTTACTTTTTGACTTGAACTTCAAGTTTGCAAAGCATTTATTCAATCTTGTCTCCCTCAAAATATTTGTTTTCCTTATTTTTTGGAGTTTTAACAGTTTTAAGTGTTTTACTTATATATCATTGCAAAACTAAATTCAGGAGGTCCATAGTCTTTGAAAAGAAGGTTTGTTGCATTGAGTTTTGTGTTGTTATTTTTAAATATGATGTCCATGGCACCATGTTTTGTGTTGTTATTTTCAAATATGATGTCCATGGAACCATGTTTTGTGTTGTTATTTTCAAATATGATGTCCATGGAACCATGTTTTGTGTTGTTATTTTCAAAATTTTATATAATGTGTATTTTTTAGGTTTGCATTTTTTGTTGTCTCCAGAGTTTCTTGTGTGGTATTTGTTGATCTTGTATTGCCTACCTGAAATGAATCAATTTGATCCCTAACATTTAGCAAAAAAGAAAGTTGCAGCAATTTAGAAAAATTTGCTGCAACAGTTTGTGTTAAAGGTGATTTTACTTATAAAAAGGAATCTGTGTACTTTCACATTGTAAACAACTGGATTCATATTGATACACAGGTTTAAATAGACGGTAGCGATGTTGTCATAAAGAAATGTATAATAATTTTTCTTAGATTGTCTATGATAGGCCATGTTTTGCAAAATTTGATTTTGATTAGCCTGTTAGATGAGTCTTCTGATAATCTGATCTACTATCTACTACTTAAACCATCATAACTCTTAAATGATGTTTAATTCCTTGTAGGATTATACCTGGATTTTCTTCATTGGCCAGTGATCACAATTCAATTTTGCTCGTCTTTGGATCTCTTTTATAAGTCCCTAACATTCATATGATCACTTCTACACTTACTCAATGATGTAACTTGCGTCTTCTTTTTACAGATTTTCCACAAGAATGGGGTAATGTATAGGGACCTCAAGCCGGAGAATTTCTTATTTGCAAACAAAAAGGAAAATTCTCTATTGAAGGCCATTGATTTTGGCCTTTCTATATTTTTTAAACCTGGTAAGTTGCTATAATAAACACACTATTTTGATTAATAACTCAGATAAATGTCCGTGCATTCTTATATTGTACCGTGGTGTTTCTTGAAATGCTTCAAGCCTTTTGGTTTGAAGTTTTATTGTTTCAACTTT
Source organism: Pseudotsuga menziesii (assembly GCA_001517045.1). NCBI lineage: Eukaryota > Viridiplantae > Streptophyta > Pinopsida > Pinales > Pinaceae > Pseudotsuga > Pseudotsuga menziesii. The sequence continues at coordinate 522,786 of LPNX010433696.1, forward strand.
CAAGCATCAAATGTTTTGATGTCCAATGAGGGGGCTAGTTAGTGTGATTAATGAGACATGATTGAAATTTTATACTGATAGGGTTTGGTCTCAAGATGCCTCTATCCATGCTTTGCTATCTTTGTAGTTTATATGATATATCAAGACGCCTCTAGCCATGCTTTGTTATCTTTGTAGTTTATATGATATATCCATTGCCATTGTATGACAAGACTAATTCCCTATCCAGTGAGAGGAGTTATCTTTTTGCATATTCACGATTTGATCTTTTGTTCCAAATTTCATCAAATCTAACTTTTTATTTGAGAATTTTCAAGCTTGTGCAAGAGTGGACCATGCCTTGGTTATTGTTTTCCAATTTGACATAGTCTGTTTATTGGTTTTGGTTATCGTTGTAGGTGATCCGTTTAATGAAATAGTTGGTAGTCCATACTACATGGCTCTTGAGGTACGTAAGCGTAATTATAGACCAGAGGTGGACGTATGGAGTGTCGAGGTCATTCTTTATATTTTATTGTGTGGAGTGCCACCATTTTGGGCTGGTATGTATTCATACAATAGTGAAAAAAAGTGTATAAGGCTATTATTATAATATTTATTATAAATAGATGAATTTCTATTATGTTTGACATATTAATAGTGTCATATATTACCATTTCTACAAAAGTTTATGGACTTTACTTTAAGACCTAGTTGATACGTATATATCTTATTTTGGTGAAGTAAGCTTAAGGATGTTGGCCTGTATTATGTGCAGAAACTGAGCAAGGGTTTGCATAGGATATTATAAGATATGTTATAGATTTTAAAAGGGATCCATGCCCAAAAATTTCTGAGCAGGCAAAAGATCTTGTCAAGCATATGCTGGAGCCGAATCCTAAGCTTCAACTAAAATCTCTCTCTATTTCTTAAAATCAATACCCGATAGTTTGATATCTACTACAACAAAGAGTTTATCTGATCTAAATCATTTTCATTTTAGGCTTTAGAACTGGAAGAATTGATGGGATATTGATGTCAAAAAATGTACAGGCTCAGTTATATTTTACCGAGGTAGATATGCCAAGAGGAGAAACAAATTTGAGAATAGTAAAGGAGAAAACTAAGAAAGCAATTTATTATTGTGCCCTGATTTTATTACAATTTTAAGTTGCAACTAGTGTTTTTGTTTGAACTTTTATCTTTTCATTATATGATATATTGTATGTTAGATCTTACTCTCAACTGCATTTCCGCTTCCTTTTAGTTTTAAGGACAGGTTGCTGATGAGTCATAATTTTATATGTGCTCTGTGAGTACTAAGCATACTATCCGTAGACTCAAATCCATTTTAATATATATTTTTTCATTAATATTGTAAAATTTTATGTATTTTTTAATAGTTCGAGTAATTGAAATAAAACCACTCTGAGTCATTGTCGGTCCTGAGTTCAAGCCAAGTTGACCCTTAGTCAATTCAGAGTCTGGTTCTGAGTTTTAAAACATTGGGTCCAAGTGTCAGGTAGCTCAAGGTTAAGGTATATGCATGCTTTGACTGAAGAGGTGTAGTCCACTGTCAAGTAAATGTGGACAACCAAGTATATGTGCTAAAAGATGGGTGGTGCCACATAGCGGCTAGGGACCAATAAGAAAAAATTGGGCATTGGGAGGGCATGGGCATAGGGTTGTGACAGGGGGTCTTCTGATGTGTCATACATGCACCCTCTCATAGAATTAGTACAATTTGAACTTAGATTCATAGGCGTTTTGCGTGTGTAACTACCTGCATGTAATTGATTTGAGATGGAACTTTGCACACAATTTTGGGTTTTGAAGCTGCTGAGAAGAAACTGTGCTTGTAATATTTTCCCTAGCCCAGCTTTGTAATAGTGGAATAATGTGTTTCCTAGCTAATTAATTTACAATCTGTGAAGCTGTGCCTTTTTAGTTGTAGTAGAGATCCTAAGTGGGTACTTTTGTGTTATTTTAAGTATGAGCTCGTTTAGGTATGGGCAATGTAGAGAAATCCTAGTCGCAAGCACAAGATGGATCCAAAAAGCAATGAAAATCCTTTTCTTTAGACAACTAGCAACAAATCAAACCGAGAAGAAAAGGGTAGAAGAAGATGGTTCTCATGTGGATCTACCTAGTTCTTACAAAGAGACTTAAACTTACTCTAGGAAACGATTGGGAACAAGAGAATCTCTTTCCTCACTAGTGAAGATTGGTTTGGCAGACAAGAAAGACATGTAATCCATGTTGGACGAGATGTTTGATCCTTCAAAATGTTGTGGGACATGGCTATTCTGGTGCACACATACTAGTTGACTTTGTCAAAGTGATGACATGTTTAAAGAGAATGTTCTTGAAACATACCTTGTGCTATTACAAACATACTTACCTATTGAAAGTCTAAGATAACATCAAGGCATAGTCACTGTAGGAGCTGGAATTTGTCATTTTGGATAGTCATTATTTGGCTGGAAATTATTATAGTTTGACAGTCCTAGTTGTCTACTAATTGAGGGCTGGAGATCATCACCTTGTTTGGGACAGTCATTCTGGGTATTCCCTTGGTTGCAAAATACCTTGTGTTAGGCAATTACATTTCACCTCCTTTTGATTGGAAATAACATCCTATGGACAGTCATTGAAACATGTATGTCATGGCTGGAAATTACATCAATTCCTCTTTGTGTATTTGAATAGAAAACACACATGTCTTACTAAAGAAGGCTTGATTTCGCTATACTCTATTGACATTATTTATGGGATAGTCTTTTTTGAGCTCTTTAGGATTGTTGAAGATGACATTTATGATAGCTACATTCACAATTTCCTACTGCTGAAAGTTTTCTTGTTTGACAGCCCTTTATATGAGAAAGACATCATTATCATTGACACAAAGCATGTCATGTTCTAAATTCTAATCTTAATAATATCTTCAGGTTTGATATATATAAGGCATACATTAGGATAACTACATAATAAACTTTCTGACAGTCATATACCTTAAAAAGTTTTCTAATCATTGTCACAGTGATTCAAATTGGTACATTGAATTAAAATCAAGATTCTAACTTGTTTATTGATGTATATGTTGTTGTCACTATCATTTGCAATGGCATAGAAGAAACATATTTTTTTGATTTCTTGGAGCATACTAAAATCATTTGAAAGCTTTGTCATATTGATATGCATTCAACCATGAATCTGATAACCATATCCAGATATTGAAGTTAATGCATTTAGCCTTAAAGACAAGCATTGTCACCTATATTTGAACACATTACTGACATATACATTTGTATGTATTTGTGTATATATTTACATATTTATTGATTAGCTAATTTCTTTGTTCTTTTCCAAGTGTAGGTTTCTTGTCACTTGTTTCGTTGGACCAAAGTAGTGGCCTATGTAGATTATTATGAGCATGCTTTGACAAATGGTGTTCTCAACATCCAAAGGTGTAATGAGCCCAGGATCATGATTTATATGCTTCCCCAAGAAGCTGGAAGTTCTAAGGTTGTTTTATTCAGTTAAAATGCTAATAAAAACAACCTAAAATTGCCTTTACTATTCAGATAGAGAAAACCAAGGTTTTCCTCACAGTGGGTCAAATGGATGAATTAATGTTAGAAAATCGAGGTATTGAGAAATTCAACAAAATTTATTCAGTGCAAATTTTTTTCATATATTGCTCGAAAAGAATTTCTTGCTTTGCACAATGCTGCCATTGATATTCAGGTCTTATGGAGAGGTTTTTCATGTTCATGTATTTGTATTTGTAGGTCTGTTGGTTCTAAATTTTTATGCATTTTGAGTACACCTACTGTTTGTTGGAATTGTTTCTTTTTTCCATGTTAAATCTTGTGAAATTACTATGTACATTTTTTAGTTATTTGTTTTCTGTTTTTAGCAAGCAACAAAATTTATTGCTTAACATGTGTTATTTGTAGGTAACCTTACTCGCAAACTTTATAACAACATGAGAAGGAAGGATGCTGTAGTATGGATACAGAAGCATGTGTGCAGATATATGTTGATGTAATTGTAACTTCGGAATGTATTCACCTATGTATCTTATGTCTTGTACCCCGATGTTTATTCCGAGATATGTCTGTAATGTAATTGAGTCATGTCATGCCCCGATGTTCCGATCGGGAGGATCTATAATGTAAAAAAGTCATGTCAAGTCATTGTGGGTAACCCTCCTTTTGTCTAAGGGTTAAAGTCCCCGCAGTTTCGGGGCACTAGGGTTATTAGACTCAACTAGTGAAGTCGGCCCTAGTTGGGTTTAGTCAAGTCAGGAATTAGTATAAATAGAGAGTGAGCCTCTCTATTTATCACAAACTCACTCACACTCAGTTGTAGCGCATAGCTGAGGAAGAAGAAGACACTAGGGCTAGAAGAAAGAGGTTACTGCTGTCGGGAGATCATCTTACTATTTTTGGGGTTTTACTCTTGGTGCTGATTCTATCTCTGAGGAAGTTGCGGGGTTTTCTCCATTTATGGTTTCCCTGAGGAAAAACACTGTGTTCATTGTCTCTTGTGTTTGATTGCTGTGCTTGTTATTTTCTTAGTTAAAATATCCTAATAATGCTAGCTTAATGTTAAAAATCTAACATGGTATCAGAGCTAACCTGAGAAGAAGACACTGTGCAGTTGCGGGAACTAGGGCTTCCTACTTTGTGGATCTTGCTCCAAATATTTTCAGCAAAAGAAGTTTGGATTAAATCCCCTCCTTAGGGCGCATCTTTCTGTCGAAGTAGAATCCAATTCTGAGGTTTTTCAGTTTTGGACCCGACACTACTGCCGAAAATTAGGGCTTTTCACAGAAGAGGAATTTTTCAGTGAGCCCAGGCCTGGATTTATCTCCTCCCAAAAATCGAGGTTAGGGATCAATTTCAAAGCAATTGGTTGGGAAAAACTCCAGAAAAGAAAAACCCTAATCTGCTCCTGAACCAGTACTGCAAGATTTCAGCTCCAAATCCAAATCCGACATCTTGACCTAGCAAGATCTAAATCTTTTGTATTTCCATTTGAGGTTCTCAGTTAAGATGTCTCATCATACCAAGCTTGATGAAAAGCTTGAGGGAGCTAATAAAGCCTGAGCCTGGAAGTATAGGATCTCCCTGGTCCTGGAAGAAAATCAGTTGGACTCCTACATCAATGAGGAGGTTCCAGTTCCAGAGGGAGATGAGGAAAAGGCCTTACATAAGAAGAAGTTGGTTTTGGAAAAGATAATCATTGTTGATTCTATCAAGGATTACCTCATACCACAGGTGTCCTCCCTCAAGACACCTAAAGCTATGTTTGATGCCCTAACCAAATTGTTTGAAGGGAAGAACATAAACAGGAAGATGACTCTGAGAAACCAGTTGAAGAATGTGAAGATCTAGAATGCAGAGACCATCTAGTCTTACTTGACAAGGGTTTCTCATATCAAATAACAATTGGAAGCAGTAGATGAAGAAGTAGAGAATGCATAGATTGTGATGACCACCTTGAATGGTCTCCCTAGATCATGGGACTCCTTTATTCAAGTAATTTTTGCCAGAAGGAAGTTGGTCAAGTTCAGCAGACTATGGGAAGAATTCTCTCAAGAAGAAGCTCGAATACCAGCTTGAGAAGAGAAGATGGGAAGTGAAGATCAAGCTCTCACAGTACAATCCAAGAAATCCAGATCCAACCACCACATAAGTAAGTACTCTCATCAAAAGAATAACTCTAGAAAGCCTAGATATTTGTCTAAGTACATTTTCTATACATGTGTTGAAAGAGGACATTTTTCTAGAGACTGTCCTAGGAATAAAAGTATCTCTCACAAGAATAAGGGAAACAAGAGAAGACATCATGCTCATGCTGCAAAGGATGATGAACCTTCCATAAAGAGAAACAAACAAGTCAGTGATGATTCTTCAAGCGATGAAGAATATGTTTTGATTTCCTCTCTCACGGGAACTATCACACATGGCAGCAATGATTGGCTTATAGACAGTGGTGCTTCCAAGCACATGATAGGATTCAAGGAATCCTTTGTGAAATTATCTGAACATGAATCACGTCACAAGGTGAAACTTGGAGATGACTACCATTATCCAATAAAAGGTAGTGGGGAATCCTCAGACAAGCTAGACTCTGGAAATTCTATGACAATGAAAGAAGTATTGTTTGTACCAGGACTAAAGAAGAACCTTCTCTCAATATCTGCATTAGATGCAAAAGGAATGAGGGTTGCATTTATAGATGGTCAAGTCATCATGTGGCCAAGAGGAAAGACTATCGATGATGCAGTAGTGATTGGGGAACAAGAAGGAGGCTTATACAAATTGAAGGGCCATCTAGAACAAGTCTTGGTCCATGACACAGTAGATCCAAATGAACTTTGGCATAGAAGGCTTGCACATGTGCATTACAGAGCATTACCTCTTGCAAGCAAAGCTGTTGAAGGTCTTCTAGAAATGCAAACAAAACATGAAGGTGTATGCAAAGGATGTGCGAAAGGGAAGAACATAAAGAAGACATTTCCAAGTAGCGAAAGCAAGGCAAAAGGAATCTTGGAAATCATCCACTCCGATGTATGCGGTCCAATGTCATCCAGTTCACTAAGCGGGTATGCATACTATGTTTCCTTTATTGATGATTTTTCTAGAAATACATGGATATACTTTATGAAGAACAAAGATGAAGTATTCAGTAAGTTCAAGGAATTCAAAACCTTGATCGAGAACAACACTGAAAAGAAGATCAAGACCTTTCGATCAGATAATGGCAGAGAATTCACTTCGAATGAAGTCAAAGAGCTATGCAAAGACTCAAGGATTAAGAGGGAGTTGTCCACTGCTTATAATCCACAACAGAATGGGATTGTAGAACGGAATAATAGAACTATCATGGAAGCTCCAAGAGCTATGCTTCATGATCAAGATCTTCTTATGCATATTTGGGCAGAAGCAGCCAGAACAACGGTGTATGTATAGAACCGTACTCCACACAGAGTACTCAAGAATAAGACTCCTGAAGAGGTCTTCTCCAGCAAGAAACCAGAAGTCAGCCATCTCAGAATATTCGGCTATCCTATGTACATACACATTCCAAAATAGAAAAGGACAAAATTAGATCCTTCAGGAAAGAAGGGTATATTTGTGGGATACTCTGAAAGCTCGAAGGCTTACAGGATATACTTCGCAGGATTCAAGAAGATTGACATCAGCAGGGATGTGACATTTGATGAAGACACAGCTTACAACAAATCCAGAAAGAAACCTACTGAAGAACCTGAAGAAGCAGAAACTCCCAGAATTCATGATACAACCATGAACAAAGAAATTCAAGAAGAAGATCGAGAATTTGAAGAACCTCAAGAAACTGTAAATCCACCTCTGGAGAAGGATCCTCATAAGAGGAAACCTACTTGGGTATGTGAAATTATCCAAGGTGCAGAAAGATATGGAGCTTCAGAAGAAACACAAAGAGGAAGAAAGATAACTAGATCATGTTCTAGTTATGTAGCCTTACTATGTGACATTATTGATAAAGAACCTTCCAACTATGAAGAAGCGACAGAACAGAAAGAATGGAAGGATGCTATGATCGAAGAGTATCAATTGATCATGAAGAATAATGTCTTGGATGTTCTCCCAAGACCAGAAGGGAAGTCCATTGTAACTTCCAAATGGATCTACAAGATCAAGCATGCTGCAGATGGCAGCATCGAGAAACATAAAGCAAGATTTGTGGCTCAAGATTTCTCCCAGAAAGAAGGAATAGATTATGAAGAAACCTTTGCACCTGTAGCCAGATACACTTCCATCAGATCAGTGCTTGCTCTGGCTACAGTGATGAAATGGGAGATACACCAAATGGATGTCAAGACTGCTTTCTTGAATGGTGTAGTGGAAGAGGAAGTGTATGTGGAACAGCCACTCGGTTTTGAGACACATGATGACAGAGAGTCTCATGTGTGCAGATTGAAGAAAGCCCTGTATAGTTTGAAATAGGCACCCAGGATATGGTACAATAGAATTGATGGTTTCCTATCCAGTTTGGGCTTTACCAAGAGTAAAGCAGATTCCAACCTTTACTACAAGGTTGAAGATGGCAATCCAGTGATACTCCTACTGTATGTGGATGATCTGTTTGTAACAGGTATGGATGGGTTGATTACTGATACGAAGAGGAAGCTTGCTGCCGAGTTTGAAATGAAGGATTTGGGTATGATGCATTATTTCTTAGGCATGGAGGTGTGGCAGAATGCAGATGGAATCTTCCTTGGACAAGGGAAGTATGTAGTAGAGATCTTGAAGAGATTCGGGATGATGGACTGCAAGTCCATAACCGCACCTATGGCATCGAACTTGAAGCTATTGAGTGATGATTCATCAGAAGCGGTTGATGCTACGATGTATCATCAGATGATTGGGTTCTTGATGTACCTGATGAATACGAGACCAGATATTTTCTTTGCTGTGGACACCTTGAGCCAGTTCCTGACAGATCTGAGACATGTTCACTTGATTACTGCAAAGCATATTCTGAGGTACCTAAAGGGTACAATTGATTATGGGCTCAAGTACGAGGTGAATCAGAAGATTAACCTAGAGGGTTATGTTGATTTAGATAGGGCAGGTAGTGTCATCGATAGGAATAGCACTTCAGGATGCTGCTTCAGTTTGGGATCAGGTGTGATCTCTTGGTTTAATAGGAAGCAATCCTGTGTGGCATTGAGTACAGCTGAAGCAGAGTATGTTGCAGCTTGTTCAGCTAGTTGTGAGGCAGTATGGATGAGGAAGCTACTATCTGATTTATTTGATCTCCGCTTGGAGGCTACTTATATACATTGTGACAACCAGAGTTGCGTAAAGTTGTCAGAGAATCCAATGTTTCATGACAAGTCAAAGCATATCGAGATCAAGTATCACTATATCAGGGATATGGTGTAGAGAGGAGCAATGAAGCTCCAGTATGTTGCGATGGAGGAACAGATAGTTGATGTATTGATGAAGCCATTGGCTAGAGTTAAGTTTGAGTACTTCAGCGAGAAGCTTGGTGTTATCTAGATTGAGGTTTACTCCAAGGGAAGATGATGAAGACCAAGAGCCATTCTGACATGGTGAGAGGATTAGGTTCCTTCCATGGTCAGATGTAAGGGCTGAGCCATTCTGTCATGGTGAGAGGATTTGGTTCCTTACATGTCAGATATGAGTGCTAAGACATTCTGATGTGACTGTAGGATTGGTCTCTACATGATCATATGTAAGGCTAAATTCCATTCTAGGAATGGAGGCACCTGTTCAGTTACTAGGAAAACTCAGTCTGGGACTGAGGGGCATTCTGAAACGATTGTAAGATGTAGTCTTACATGATCAGATGTGAGTGCATGAACATTTTGATGTGATTGAGGGATGTGTCCCACTTGATCAGATATAAGGGCTTATGCCATTCTCTGGGAGAATGGAGGCACTTGGTCAGTTGCCAAGAATCCTTAGTCTGGGACTGAGAGCCCTTCCGATGTGGTGCTTTCGACCATGGTCGGATGTAAGTGTAGAGCCCTTTCGATGCGGTGCTTTCAAGCATGGTCGAATGTAAGTGCTAAGCCTTTTCAATGCGGTGCTTTCGAGCATGGTCGACTATAAGTGTTGAGCCTTTCCGATGCGGTGTCTTCGGACATGGTTGGATGTAAGTGCAGAGCCCTTTCGATGCGGTGTGCTTGCACATGGTTGGATATAAGTGTTGAGCCATTCTAGCGCGATGTGTTTACACATGGTCAGATGTGAGTGCTGGGCCTTTCTGACAAAATGAGGTCAGATGTGAGTGCTGGGCGTGCCTTTCTGACAAGATGAGGTCAGATGTAAGAGCTGGACGGGCCATTCTAACTTAAGTGTCAGATATAAGCACTGATGAAGACCTACATGAAGGGTAGGCCTACAAGACTGACTCTGTAGAACTTCCTGTGATGACAAGAATTGAGAGATAGCACCGATGATGACGATGATCCAGACTTGATGATGATCCAGATCAAGTGATGATCCAGATGTGATGATGATCTAGATCAAGTGATGATCCAGATTTGATGATGATATAGTGATGATCCAGTGGTCGTGATGATGTAGATCCCATGATGAAGAAGACTTGAAGAAGAAGATGACTTGAAGATGAAGAAGACTTGAAGACGAAGAAGATCTGAAGACGATGATGACTTGAAGACGAAGAAGACTTGAAGACCAAGACAACTTGAAGATGACGATGTCGAGATGATTCAGTCGATATAGAGAAGAAGACCAAGTACTGAAAACTGTGTCGAAAGAATACCTTCCTAGTTAAGAGGGAGTGTTGATGTAATTGTAACTTCGGAATGTATTCACCTATGTATATTATGTCTTGTACCTCGATGTTTATTCTGGGATATGTCTGTAATGTAATTGAGTCATGTCATGCCCCGATGTTCCAATCGGGAGGATCTATAATGTAAACAAGTCATGTCAAGTCATTGTGGGTAACCCTCCTTTTGTCTAAGGGTTAAAGTCCCCGCAGTCTCGGGGCACTAGGGTTATTAGACTCACCTAGTGAAGTCAGCCATAGTTGGGTTTAGTCAAGTCGAGAATTAGTATAAATAGAGAGTGAGCCTCTCTATTTATCACACACTCACTCACACTCAGTTGTAGCACATAGTTGATGAAGAAGAAGACACTGGGGCTAGAAGAAAGAGGTTACTGTTGTCAGGAGATCATATTACTGTTTTGGGGTTTTACTCTTAGTGCTGATTCTATCTCTGAGGAAGTTGCAGGGATTTCTCCATTTATGGTTTCCCCGAGGAAAAACACTGTGTTCATTGTCTCTTGTGTTTGATTGCTGTGCTTGTTATTCTCTTAGTTAAAAGATCCTAATAATGATAGCTTAATGTTAAAAATCTAACAATATAAAGCTCAGAAACAAGTGCAGTGCGGATACAAAAGCATGTGTACAGATAGAAAGCTTAGAAAGTGGGCCATTGAGTATGAAGAGCCTGCTATTGAGGCTTTTCCATTGAGTATGAAGAGCCTGTTGCCGGGGGTTTCAAGCTGCTAAGTATGGTTTTGAAGCTGCAGCGGGATCTAAGTATGACTTAGCAACCAAGTACAAGTGGGATGATTTGGCCATTGTAATATTTTGAATAGTCATCGATGTACTAGATGATTTTCATGTAAAGTTATATGGAGATAGTTTTTGAGAAAACTCATATTTATTATAATACTTGAAATTTCATATAATATAATTTATGTGGTTTAAAACTTATATGGTTGTACTTTATATTATTTATAATTATTGTAATTAATTAATTAATGTGACATTGCATAATTCACATGTGTATTAGATGATGATAAATAATGTATGATTCTTTTTTTAATTTAAACATAATATGATATTAAAATTTTTATATTGATTAATAACGAACACCATTAAAACTACTAAAATATAATAACCACACATAAACGACTAAAAATGACTAATTTAGTGACCAATAAATGAGATTAATGACCAAAATTCGTATATAAAATGACCAAAAATTGAGAGATACATGACCAAACAATGAGATATAAATGACCAAAAAAATGACCAAAATTCACATATTAATGACCAAAAAACAATTTTGGTGGCTAATTTACGGTCTTTTATTACATGACCAAATTTGGTCATATTCTAGTTTGTCATGTGGTCATTAATTTGGTCATAAATCCGGTCATATATTTGGTCATTGATTCAAATATATGACCAAATTAATAACCAAATATATGACCAAATTAATGACCAACTATAAATGACCAAAATAAAAATGACCAATTTTGGTCGCTTAATAAAAGACCGTAAATTAGCCACCAATGATTGCCAAACCAAAAGTGGTCATTGATATGTGGATTTTGGTCATTTTTTGGGTCACTAATATCTCATTTTCCACTAGTGGAATGGTCTTAGAGGCACTTAAATTCATGCATGAATATGCAATAAGTGGAAATTAACCTCTATATGTCTTCCCCATACTCAAGTACATTAATAATTTCTCCCTATGCTAGACAAGATGATGAAATAGATTATATATGGACAATGGAGGATTATATAATCCTAACGTCCCCCTTAATCCTGACTTGGACAACTTTGGGCCCTGACAACTAGGTCAAAAGTCACCCATACAATCAAACAAAAAATAAAACTGCTTAGTAAACTAAGGAAAATGAGGAAAACCTCATGGGAAAACCCCCCCTCAAAATAAGCAGGAATAGGAACTATGAATCAATCCTTTACACCGAGAAGGGATCTGAGGAAGAAAAATCTATTTTTTTTGTGAAGGAATTGGTGAATATATCTGCAATCTTCTCCTCTATAAGACAACATTGCAATGTAATAGTTTTGTCATCCACTAGTTCCCAAATATAATTCATCTGAACCTCAATGTGCTTCATCCTCTGCTTATGAACTTGATCACTAGATATATTTATGGTACTATGGTTGTCACAATAGATGTCCATTGAAGGTGAAGTGTGAATCTCAAATTTTGTCAAGATGCCATGTAGCCAAACTACATGAATAACTGTATTTACAACCCCCCTATACTCCGCTTCTGCTAAAGATAGTGAAAGTGTTGCTTACTTCTTGTTGGACCAACAAATTGGCTCAGATGCCAACATAAACACAAATCATGAAGTGGATTTTCTATCATTCGCATCTCAAGCCTAGTGTGAATCTTTGAAGCCTATGAGATCAAGTTGTGCACCAGCTGCATAATGGATCCCATAATCTCTAGTACCCTGCACATAGTGCAAGATACACTTTGGTTCCTTCTAGTGCAACTCATGTAGCTCCTGCATGTACCTGGAAACAACACTCACAACATAGGATATATCTGGTCTTGAATGTGTGAGGTATAGAAGGATCCCAATGAGCTGTCTAAAAAGAGTGTTATCTAACAATGGTGTAGAGCCACCTTCTTCTATCCTGATGCCAGATATAAAAGGAAAAGGGGCTACCTTACAGTCTTAGCATGTGGAATATTTTGAGCATGTCTAATGAGTATCTGTACTGTGAGATCATGATTCACGAAGTATTTTGACCTACTTCGAGACCAATGAACTATCTTAACAATCCTAGATCTTTCATAGCGAATGCTTTGTTTAGAGCTAACTTGATGCTTCTCAATCTAGCAGCAGAGCTGCTAGTAATGAGCAAGTCATCCACATACAACACAATCAATAGCAATGATCCCTCTTTCTTCTGCATGTAAACATTAAATTCTGATTTGCATCTTTCAAATCTCTGTAACATGAGGAAGGCATCCATTTTGGAATACCATTCCCCGGGGGATTTTTTGAGCCCATAGAGTGATTTCCTCAATTTGTAAACTAAGGAAGGATCCTCAATGTTCGTGTTGTCTCATGTAAATATCCTCCTTCAAGTCACCATGGAGGAAGGAAATTTTTACATCCATGTGATGTACCTCCCACCTTTTTAAAGTTGCAAATGCCAAGAAAAGTCTGATGGAGTCCATTTTTTCTACTGGAGTGAATGTCATATTATAGTCCAATCCTTGAACATGTGAGTATCCTTTGGCCACCAACTGAGCCTTGTACTTGGTTGTGGTTCCATCAGAGGCTATCTTGGTCTTGTAGACCCATTTTCACTGAACTAGTTTCCTCCCTGGAGGTAAGGAGACAAGTTCCCAAGTTTTGTTATCTTGTAGTGAATCAAATTCCTCGTCCATAGTTGCTTGCCACCTTGGATCATGGAAATATTACTTAAATGTTTAAGGATATGATCCCAACATCATGAAGCACCTATCAGGGAGAAGTGGATCTGTGTGGGAAAATGCAACATACTCTTTCTGATACCGGAACCTCATTTGTGTTTAATCATTTGGATCCCCAGCAACATCCGCAACTGCTTTAATGAGATGTTGAGTCCATTTAGGCTGTTGAGATGAAATAGATGTTGGATCTAGATGTAGATCCTCTTGATATGTAACCTCAATATAAAAATCATGTTGTTCTTCCTTTTCTTATGAATCTGCAAATGGAAGTAAATGAGTTTTAATACCTTTATCTGCTTTGAATGGAACTTGTATTTGTACTTGATCTAAGTATGGTATGAAGTGTGAAAATGCATATGACTTGGAGACACGGTCTGCAACACATTTCACTATAATATTCCCAGTTGAGATATATGTGATCTCTACTGAGTCAGGGCCAAATACCACTTGCTTTGGTGAGCCAGTGTGAGTAATTTGATATACAGACAACAAATTTTCTGCAAGGGAGGGCACATAGAGGACATTTATGAACTCTCCATGTTGGATTTTAATAGAACCTCTTCCTGTTGCTGGGATTTGAGAGTCATCACCCATATGAATAATAGGTCCTCCTGTGATATTGAGAGTAGTGAAGGATTCCTTGGAGGCAACCATGTGGTTGGATACTAGAGAATATATCGAGAAATATTTCGACAGAGTGAGGCCTACCCTTAAGGCATGGAACCTATCATGACATTCTGTCGGTTTTCCAGCATTAGACTTCTTTACTCTTTGTGGAAGAGCAATATTGTTCTGTTCAAGGAGTGTTGAAAACTGGTCGATTGTCTTCTTCATACACTGGCTCTCTAGATGAAATCCTCTCACACAGTAAGGACATATAGTCTTCTCAAATTTCTTCTTTTTCTTGGAACCCAAGGATCCTTCAGAATATCTATGATTCTCCTTTGGCTTCGAATCAGTGGCTTTGGTATCCTTCCCTTTGTGCTTCCCTCTGGCTTGCGCATTGTTTGAGTCTGACGTAAAGAGTGCTTGATTCACTCCCAGTTGAAACAATTTATATTTCTCTTGTATTAAGGACTCAACAAAAGCATGTAGAGAAGACATAATCCAATTGAGGATGGAAGCTCTTCTGGAATGGAATGTAGAGACAAATATTTAGTACTCGGAGCAAATTTTTCTAAGTACAGACATCACAATATCCTCATGTTTTCTCTCCAATCCTCATTGTTTGCATTGCAGTACTAGTGACTTGTATTTGGTGAAGAATTGCTGAATAGATTCGAAATTGCTAGGCTATAAAGCTATGACATCATTCTCCAATATTTTCCCTCGAAGCTCATATTTTTTTCCAAACAAAGATTCAAGCTTTTCCCAAGCTTCCTTTGGGATCCTAATTCCCTCAATATGGAACAAAATATCTCGGGAGATATGAGTGCACATGAAGTCGAAGGCCTCATCAAGCCGATTCAAAAATATGTTCTTCTCAACATACATCTAGGGCTCAATTTCTCTGCCCATTTTCATCCTATACAGGCCAAGCTTGTGCAAGTCTACCTGCATATCTTCCCTCCAATAAGAGTAGTTGAAGGGTGTAAGGATTCATGGTACGAGAGCCAAAGAATCCATCTATCTGTATATTGAAACAATCAATTCATCAAGAAGGTATGTAGGTACCTGCAAATATCACTGCAAAACCAAAATCAATTCGCAATCATGTTAGTTTCAAGAATTTCCACCTAGACATGTATAGTTTCTCAGATTTTTCCACACCTGGATAGATTTCTTTGGACAAAATTTAGAGGGAGCAAGGATATCATTCTAGGATTTATGTGGAAACTCGCCTGATTCTAGTGTACAGTGGAGATCATACAAGACTTGTTGCTAGCATGAGCAAGGCTCTCATACCATGTAAGGTTTTGAAACCAAGAACAATACCCTATCATTAGGAGTGGCTGTTAGTCCACATTTTTATATTCCTAGAGGTGCGGTGGTTATACATGCAGTTGTACCGATACTCCAACACCCCCTCCAACTTATCTCGGGGGAATTGAACCTGAGACCTATACTCTGATACCATGTTAAATGATTAAACCATTGATCTATAGGAAAAGCAGAGCAATAGAGAGGGGAATTGTGCAATGGAATATCAAGAACAATGTACACTGTATAGACAAATTTGAGACAAATATGATAAGAATTGATCAGTTAATTACAACATTAATGTTCATTATTCCAGTAGTAATACAATGGTGTTACAATAAGGAGAATTCAAATCATGTGGATAAGATTTGAATGTACCAACTAAACTAGGCTGTCTGGCTAACTAGGAGTGTCTAAATCACCGCATGGGAGCCGCTAGTCTAACTCCCGATGTCTAAATCAGTCCAACAATCAACTAAATTGATGAGGTAGGTGGAAAGAGGCACCAATTCCCCATGTATCCATGCAAAAATGGCGCTATACTAACTGAGAGTGATCTAACTGAATGCAACTGAAGGTTGACTCACCACAACTGACTACCTACCACAACCAATTGATGGAGGCTACTGGTGGCACTGAGAGTGGCTCCTATAATGTACGGAATGGCTTCAGAGGCACATAAACTCATGCATGAACATGCAGTAAGTGGTAGTTAACCTCTATATGGGTTTCCCATACTCCAGTACATTAATAATGTCTCCCTATGCTAGACAAGATGATCAAATAGACTATATAAGGACAAGGGAGGATTTTATAATCCTAACAAGGTGTATTTGTGTAGAGTTGTGGGACTTCTTGGTTTTGTTGTTCCTTCCTATATTAACCATATTAAAGTTGTTTATATTCAATCATTCAACGTTTTTCCTATCTGCAACTTCTCATTGACAACAAGAAATTTGGAACCAAGTTTTCCACTCTATCTAAGATGTTTGTAGTTGTAATTCATCCGGGAGTGTAATTTAATAAAATACCATCTCATATCACATATTTCCCATAATAATGTAATGAAACGAATGACCATCATCTTATGTAAAGTCGTGATTATTTGTGGGACACATTTTTTTATGGATATACAATAAGAGGATCTTTCATTTGTGATGTAATATTAAGTAGAGTTCTTTGGCTATTCAGACTAATTGATATAAACATTTCCAATGTTTAGGACATTTAGTGTTCTTGTATTCAATATGAGATCTACTGTAGAGTTCTGTTGGAATTCTTATACATATTGAGAAGGGGGGTGAATCAATATATAATGTATATTATATTGTATTCTGCACTTAATAAATTGAACTTTAAAAATTTCTCTGCCAAAACAATAATGGAAATAGTTGCACACAAAATATGTAAAATAACTTTATTTATATCTATATAAAAATTGATTACATAAATGGGAGACACCATTCTCCAATTGCGAGCACTGACTAACTCATGCACCAACCTGATTACAAGCATCAACTTGTTGTTTACAAGCACCAACCTGTAAGGAATTCTATCATTTGTGCAAGCAACAACTTGTTGGCTTCAAGCACTGAACTCAATGGATATCAGTCCCTTTTGCGCAAGCTTTGATTCACAGTGTTCAGGAACCAACCCGATTGAAGACTTAGATCTCCTCTTTGAATTCTCCAGCTCTTATTGCATGGAAGCACCGACTCCTGTCTGTATTTACCAACACCAACTTGAAGGAATCACTGATAGTGTATTTACCAGCACTAACTGGAAGGAATCTACAACTCTCTTTCTTTGCCCCTTCCTACCTCCCTGAAACAAAGATGTGTATATCAAGAACTGAGATTTGTTTTTACTTTATCTGTGATTTGCAATTTTTTTTATGTGACTGCTATGATCTGTATATTCTCAGATATGTGTTTTAGCCTTATGTTATTTGTGTCAGAACAGTCTATGATATGTGATAGTGTCTATTGTAGCACTTTTGCATTTTGTGATCTTCTGATATTTGCATTTCAATAATCTACACTTTGTCACTTCTGTGATCTGTGACTTCTACTTCGGTACTTGTGTAATCTATGTCATTCATTATTTATTTTATTTGCACATCTTGATACGGGATGTAGTGGATATTTCTCTTTGACTATGTGCAAAAGAACCAACCTTAGATTAGAGGGATCTAGAGGTAGAGTTCATGGTGCGAGGGAAATCATTCAACCTTGACTTACTTGACAAACAATAAACAAGCTATTTTTTAGATTTTATTTAATTAACAAAACAAATGCAAATATTCATACCTTTGTAAATGGGCCAGTACAACCGTTTGAGGAATTGGTTCAATGGCTTCCACGATTCGGTTCTCCGATTTTTCCCAACTAGGGTTTTCAATGGGAATGTAATCAAGGATTGTATGGAGTAAACTCAATATAAAATGTGGTGTGGAAATATGTGGCAAAAGTATGATGGACAAAAAGTTTGACTAAAAGTGTTTGTGGAGAGACCTTCACAATGTATTTATAGGACAATCCAAGATTTTGTTTCCCATGGTATTGGTCCATGGTTTTATGTAGTGCATGGTATTGGTCCATGGTTTTGTGTAGTGCATGGTATTAGTCCACTGTTTATGACCTATTCTTATTTCAGGGTTTTTTGGTCCTTTTTGAGAGAATGGGGGTTTTGTTGCAATAAATGTACATCTTCCCTGTATTTATGAGAGAAGGAATAATAATTACTTGGACCAATTTGGAGGGAATTTAATTTTTAAGGTCAAAATTGAGGGAATAATGATGAAATTATGATGTATACTTATGGTGTTGACCATAGAGATATATGTGGACATTTTTTTATGTTAACAGATTACCCCCTAATTTTTTAGGGAAGGAGCTCATTGTATGATCGACAAACATCATAGGATCAAGGGAGAAATGGTGATAACAATGGAGAAACCAGAGAGAACCGTGAATAGTTGGAGTCTCCTCATTCGAAATGCAATGGCTTTTGGTTTGATAATTGCTTCTCAAAATTGATGAGGTACATATAATATTAGACATATATATGGATGAGGTGGGCATACCCATGCTCATATCATGTCTCAATATAAAAATGGGGATCAAGGCTCAAACAAGGGGAGTCGATCAATACATATAACTAGTAGTACACAATGGTGGCCACAATAGGAGGATGAATACAAATGCCGATATGAAGAATTGGTACATAGAAACAATGGAATTCTCTTGGAAAGCAATATCATAATAGTTGATTCTATGCTAAATCTGAGGGTGTACACAATTGCATGGACCCAACAATCAAGAGATGAAATCTCTGAGGTTATACAGTAAAAAAATATGACACTATAGATATACCGAAACATGATACTAAGGGGCTTCCGAACACTGTTGCCAATGCATCTCAGATATCACAAAGTACATGGAATTGTATGAGTCCCAAAGAGACTCACCAATGTTATAGATTTTGGTGGCAACTGGGGTCTTCGACTAAATAATGAAGGAACCAATACCCTGTACGAATCTCAATGGTGCGATAATGTAATTGAAGTCGAGCATGTGAGACACAACCAACCTAAAAGGCACTAATGAATCCTTTTAAGTGGTCCTAGGGACTCATCAATGAGATGGATGAAAGCAAGATACAAGGAACTTTTGGGTCTACCCTATGGAATATATTTGTTGACGTCAACAGAGGGAGACCTGCAACTACCAAGGCAATGAGATTTCCTTGATAAAAGCACGAGGGGGGCAACCATAGATATGGAATAATAATGGGATTGAGACACTTAATGGGGAACATGGGAACTTGAGTATGAGGGACTCAATCTTCCTTTTTTCAAAGTATAATGATAGGGCTGACCTAGCAGTAGATGACACTGGCTCATGGGGAGGAAATCATAGCTGTAGAACTGGGGATATGACTGTAATGGGAGATACTTGGTGAAGGCATTGGACAAGTGATATTCAGGGGATCCAAGGGAGACTCATCAAAGATTACTTTGAACAAAGACGATCCAATGGAGGGAATGCTTCTATA
The DNA here is from genome assembly GCA_001517045.1 of Pseudotsuga menziesii. Taxonomy (NCBI): domain Eukaryota; kingdom Viridiplantae; phylum Streptophyta; class Pinopsida; order Pinales; family Pinaceae; genus Pseudotsuga; species Pseudotsuga menziesii. The sequence goes on from LPNX010433696.1 coordinate 542,521, forward strand.
ATATGATGTTATATGCAATATGGCGGGGGGGCACCAAGAGGCACTGTTTAGGCCTTCTTCATAGTTTAAGGAGATCGAAGAAGGGATAGAAGTATGCGCAGTATGATACTGTCTTGTGGATTTTTGTTGAGCCCAAGATGGTAAATACTCAATGGTCTTTTCATGTTTAGAGAGTCTGAAAACATGAAGAAGACTTCAATGGGTCTCTTTTTCGTATAGTAGTCTCCCAATCCAAAAAAAAGGATAAAAGTGTTCAAAGGATAACTCTCTTAGCCGAAAGGGGCAAATAGACTTCTTTTTCGTAGGTTGTCCAACTAGGCCGAAAAGGATAAACCTATACTCATTGAACGATCATTCAAATCCTTTTACAAGCATGAACAAAACCAAGTTTCCTTGACGATATTTTCTTTATGAGAGGGCTGGGAAAGAGCTTAAATACAACCCATAAGTGATATTTTTCGTAGAGTACGGTCTCAATGTCCAAAAAAACATAAAAGGATACAAATGGAAACGTTCCTAGATGGAAGGTTCTAGGGTGGTCCTTTTCTTTAATTGGTCTAAATAGCCCAAAAAATGGATAAACGATACACATAGACGCCCTTTCAAATACTTTAATGAGCATGAAAGGAAATAATATTGCTCGATAATCTTATCATTATTTAAGGAGTCAGAAAAGAGCTTAACAAAAACTCCATAATGGTCAGTCAAGCAAGGATGAAGTGTTCAATGTGCCAAAAGAGGTGATGCTGGGATCATAGCTGACGGGGAGAGAAAATAATAGTGGAACACTGGTGGGGCCTCTTTGCGGGATGGTGAATGGTGGTAAAATAACACAAATTTTGTAGTATGGATGGAGCAGAGGGCTCGTGAACATGTTAATACATAAGGGGCTTGAATTTCCTGGTGGCATGCAAATCAAGTTAAGTATGGGAAAAGGCCCAAAAAAGTAGGGAGAGCATGAGACGTGAGTCCCATAGGTGGATAGAGCACAAAAAACTAAACCCATCGAGGAAAATGATGTGAAAAATGGACATTGGATGACTTTGTGGTGCACAGAAGAAGAAGAAGTTGACCAAATGGAGGCCTATAAACAAGGCGGGGCCACATGAAAAATGTCATTTTCACTATTCATTGTTGAGTTGGTATGGACAACCCCAGAGCAAAGTTGTTGATTTATTCCAATTTGACCGACGATTTGAGTGGTTACCGACACAGCGAACGCATCTGGTAGTGCACGTCGGTGGACCACGTGAGCCTCGTATGAGGCGACGATGCGAGATGATGATCTGATAGGGAGGAGGTCTAGTAGGTTGTTTCTTCACCTGGGATCTATTTACACAATGACGGTAGCTTCCCATCCTCATTGAGGATTATCCATATGTAGGCATGGACTACTGGGGAGATCCAGAGATGCCTCGACCTCCTCGACAGATCTAGAGATCTGATGGTATGTATCCATGACTCTTTGTGGGTTCAGTCATATATTTTGGTTTACTAGCATAGTGGTAGCTATATTATACATGTGATTGATGCTGACGATATAGTGAAATCTATGGTAAAACGAGTTAGAAAAAGATACAAATCTCATTTACATTATAGAACCAAAATTGAAATTTCCAAAGTTTCCAGAAAACTACTTATCCATTATCTATTTTTTATGTACCTACTTCGCATTTTTTTTTTAGAGAAATTATATCCATATAGCCTAATAAATTGTCCTCTTAAAAAAAATACATTGAATATACATAAAATGTGGTACCACTAAGTAAATTCATGCCCATTGTGGGCTTCCCATTCCATTCTTTGTTTGCACAATTTTTGGAGGACCTTTATGAGGTTTATGCACTGTCAAGTCCTTAAGCTATTCTTCCTTAACTAATCCTATTGAATCATAGGGGTGCCCCAAAAGAGAATGATAATTATGAGAACAACCAAGGATAACATTATGTTGCATCTCCAAATCTTTCATGATTATATCCATCCTCCACTTCTGCATTCCTATTTGTTCTTCCAATTCTAGTTGCTTGACCAATTGACTCTCCAATTGCATGTTTGTTTGCAAAATTTCCCTATGCAAACCATCCAAATGGTTGTCCACATTCATTAATAGCTTATGAATATCCATTATGCCACAAATTGCACAATTGCTTGAGTGATTGTGCTTAGACATGATTGACACAAAGATGTAGACGCCCGACAAATTCTACACGATCCACAATAGACTCCGCAACATTGCAATTCTCTTCATTGAAAATTGAAATAGGAAAATATGCCAAATAGCTATCAAAGTAACCAAGCGTCCAAATTCCACCACAAGATCCTCATACCGAGCTAGATTGTAAGATTTCCATTACCAATTCCACACTTCATACTCGGGAAAATTTTAACGATCCATATTAAGGGGTTTATGTTGTTTTTGGACAATTTTGGCAATATTTAGAGTAAAAAATTCAATCTTATGGAATTTGGCCAAATCATATTAGAAAAAAATGGAAAATGGTGAATATTGTTTGGAAAAAAAACCTCATAGATTAGCACGTGGTATAAATGTTTCCCCTAAAAATTTCCCTTCTTCATATAGAGGTAGGATTCGAAAACAAAATAAACCCAAATCCCATTGTAGCAAATAACTATAGGTTTTGGAAATGACCTGAAAAAAGCCCCCCTTGCCATGAAATCCCATTTCTTTAGAGTATATATGCCCACCATACTTGCAGCCTTTGAAGTGTAAGAGAGGTACAAGAGAACAAGGAGGACTTATGACATCCTCCTCAAACCTCTCCATGGGACATTTGTCATAACTAAGAAAAACTATACCATGCAGGAAACTTTGATTCTCCATACTTATTGGATTAAAAATAAGTCAAACTCGCCCCAATTTTTTTATTAATACTCCCTTTTCCAAATAAATTGCAAAGTTTGCAAATCCATCCACCTATGTATTACATGTGTAACAAATGTGAAAAAAATCAATTATTTCTAAATGAGTCCTTTGATCCTCTTAATAATTTTAAATGTGATTTATTTTCAACTTATATTGACCTTTCTTACTTGCCCAATGATCAATGACAAACCCCCAAAGACTAGAGCATTTTTGATATTTATATCACAAAGAAATCTCAATGCAAGGAACATGGCATGCACCTCTACTTGATTATTTGTTTCTACACCTATTCTCTATGCATATGACATATCAAGTTTTCCTTTGGGGTCTAACATCACCCTCATATGGCTGCCACCCCTTCAAAATTCTCATTTTTTAACTAAAGAATTGATTTTCCTATTTTAAGACAAATTCTCAATCTCTTTTTCATTTTTTTAATAATTTTTAATATTGTGTTTTTTCAAGGTAATGTCAAACTTATTGAAGAATATTTTTACCAATTAAAAGCAAAATCACCACTCAATTGTGAGGGTATAAAAACTCTTATTCGAGCAAAGTTTCATCTACCAATTAATTAAAAACATTCAAACCCACAATAACAAAGTATATATAATCTCGCCACTCCTCTCACACCACAAAATTCTTACTGTTTTCTTAAAATGTCCATGAAATGCCACCCAAAATCTCCCCCAACTCTCTCTCAATTTTTACAATTTTTATAGGAAACAATAACAAAGATTGGAACGCTCTTCAATTGAAAATGGTTGTTTATGAGATAATTACTAGTTGAAACGCATGCATGAAACATTTGTGGGCAAGGTAAAACACCACATGATTGGCATGACGTTCATCATGACTATATTGAAATTGTATACTATAAATGGAGAGTCAATTCTTTTTGAAAATGTGTTGGTGGTCTTTGCAGGCTAGACATTTCATTCATTTGATTGCCCATGGGCATAGAGATAATTTTTATAATAATGTAATAAAAAGTCAGCACGCTGAATTGAGCTGGAGCCCATGACATTATATAATTTATTAAAGTGAAGATATTATTATTTTTTGTCCATTCATGTGATTGCCCATGGGCACAGAGATCATTTTGATAATAATGTAATAAAAGCCATCAGGCTGAATTGAATTGGAACCCATGGCATTATATAATTCAATAAAGTGAAGATATTACTTTTGTTTGTCCATAGTGTAATTAGTTGATTTTGTGATATGCATTGATGGCATTGTTGAAGATGGTTTTCTTATATGTAATTGATGGATAGCTATGAAAATGTCGTATTGAAATGTTGACATTGAATATGATGATAATGATGGTGTTGGGTGTTCACTCATGAGCTATCTATAGGTGATGTTTATTTATTTATTTAATTTATAAATAAAAAATAATATATAATATTTGTTGTTTTTGTTTAATTTATAAAGGACAATACTAAATGTCTATCGAGGTTAATTTTTCAAACATGACATGACATAAAGGATCGAAATGATTAATTACATCTCATTAAACATTACATTTTGTAATCTTATTTTTTAACTGTAAATATTATTACAATTTTGTTATTAATTTTATATAGGGATTTTACATTTGTAATATTAATTTTTTACTATAAATTTCATTACAATCTTATTTTAATGATTTTTAATTTAAAGGATGACATCAATATTAATATTTATGTCGGTAGGCGTTCTTTATCATTCTCTATTGAGAATCTGCCAACCGCATGTCTATTTTGTTCTCACTTTGTTCATGAGACCGTAAACAGTTCATCTTCAATGCGAGGTTTGTCGTTGTCATTAATGGAGTTTTGAGGTATGAAATGAGTTTAATAAGATAAATAATAAAATAAAAGTTATAATAATAAAATAAAAGTATAATAATAAAATAAAATTTCTAAATTTTGGAGGAAAAAAAATTACTTTTTCTTATCATATTTTTGGTATATCTTCTTATTATTTCATCTAACTTTCAAGTTTGGGGACTCGGTGGATGCAAAATTTAATCTTGCATTCAATCCATACCCACATTGCATTCTTCTGAAGGTACCCATGGCCCCCAAAAATGAAAATTTCAATAAATAACGTATTTATTGAAATTTTCATTTTTGGGGCTGTGGGTACCTTAGAAGAATGCAGTATGAGATGGATGTGGGATTAAATTACGCATCCAACGAGTCCCCAAACTTGAAATTTGGGTGAACCAATAAGGAGATATGTCAAAAATACAATAACAAAAAGTAGTTTTTTTTCCCTCCATTTTTTTTTACAAATTTTACCCTTATGGTTGACATCATTAAATTGAATCCTATTGGTTTTTATAAAGTGAATTTTAATGGTACAATTTTTGTTTTGAGACCCATTTTTTGCCTCAAAATTTCCTTAATCACTGCTCTACTACAACCCCTCCTCCCATCACCTAGTATATAGTTGTGATGGGTCTATTGCTTTCAACTTTTCTAGGTATAAGTTTTCTCACTATTCAAGTTTCAACTAATCTTGTATTTTTCCCTTTTGTTGAGGCCTGGAAATTCGCAGGCAACAACAACAAGGGATTCTCCCCAGTCAACGTTCCCAATTAGCCCGTGACTGTTTGGTATGGGGAATCCGTCCAATTTGCGGTCCGGCTAACGTAGGTCAAGTAACAAAATAAAATGTTTTACCGGTTACGGCCTGGTCCACCGTGTATATTTTTGTATTTTTTAACTTTAAGTATGATGCGCAAGTGCCTATCTAACATGCAGATTGATAAAGAATACGAGGAGCGGTCACAATGTGATGTGCAGGTTCTTACCTCTTGTCTTAGACTCTCTCGCATCTAAATCACACACAACAGAAAACAAGACTGACTAAGCTGTCCCTAGGGAGCAAGATTATCAATTAATGAGTAATGTATTACTGCTCATATGTTAAGATAAATCACAGATAGTTGTTCTTAGAATCAAAACACATAAACATGAATAGAGATATGCACAACAAGATAGCTCGTCGTTTGTTAAAACATTCATTACCCATAGTGAAAATTATCATAAAATAAACCAGAGAACATTCATACAAAAACATAGGTTCAGAAAGTTAGAACAATCTCACAGTTAATGAAACACAGCTGAAAACGAAATAGTTTCCCTTCAACATTGTTCTTTTCACCGCATTTGAACATTCCACACAGCACTTTCTCCAACATGCAAAATTGTAATTTTATTATTGCAAAACGAAATAATTCCTCTTACAACAAATCTTTTCACAAGTCTCACTGGGAAAAAGCCCCTGCCTTCTTCTAACTTTCGTATATTTATACAAGAACCAGCTCCAAACCTTTGGGTTGCCCCCCAAACATTTTAATCTCATAGTTTTGTCATTTTGTGAATGCTCATAATTCAACGTTACGTTTCAGATAAAGACTTTTATAAAAACGGGAATGGCTAGGTAACTGACGAACTGCCCAAGCCTGAGCCTTTGCTCTTTAATGATTATGCTCTACCATTCCTCAGTCCCTCTTCGGACCTTTATTATTTTCTTTTCCTCGAGCAACAACTCTGCTGCCTTATGCTTTAGCATGCTTTGTCCTCCAACTGCATCTTCTTCGCCGCAGTAATCTTCAAATGGATCTGAGAAAATTTCCTATGTCTGTCTGTGATCAAACGAAAACTCATCATTTATCCCGATTATTTTCAATAAACATAAACCATAATACCAATAAAATGAGTACGGAAAGAAAAGAAAAATCGGGGCTGGGTTTTCACGTGAAAATCTCAACCTGATAAAAACAAGGCACACCTGTCATTCATGAAACTAGTTACAAGCTCATAACAATGATGGGAAAACGATTAAGGAATGGGCATATAAAAATCCCTATCAGTGAATCGGAACACCTGACATCGGTCGGTTAATGCGCTACATAGCCGCAACGGCGGGTGACCACAGTCTAGGGGTTCCGGGGCACAAACCAAAAATCGCGCGATAAAACGTCGAAGGTCAGATCTACTAAAGCATCGGATGGTTAGTGCACTACATAGCCACAACGACGGGTGACCACAGTCTAGGGGTTCTGGAGCACAAACCAAAACTCGACGCGATAAAATGACGGAGGTCAGATCTACTAAAGCATCGGATGGTTAGTGCGCTACATAGCCGCAACAACGGAAGTTAAACGGTCAAGAATTCTACAGACTAGTGAATATTGGAGAAAAAATAGAACAACACATCGGCGAAAGGAAAAGCAGTGTGGCAGACGGTTAGTCTATTCCGGAGCCGCAATGGCGGAACACAATCGGCTCACGACCTCCGAACAGAGTCAAAACCTTCCGAAAAAACATCGCAACGCAAGATTTTGAAACAATAAAACGCGTGATCGACGAAATATTTTAATCATCGGCGCAATCTCTAATTGTCCTCCGAAATAGCGGCAACTAAAATCTCATTTTAAAGCTCTGCCAAACTTCGACAACGATAAAACAACATGAAACCTGCTAATTTCTATAGTCCAAAGTATTTGCAGCCCCGAACAAATTCTGAAAAGCAAGTAAAAGTTGGCCTCAAACAATCCAAACGAGTAGCAGAGTAGAGACAAAACGGTCTTCAACAAAATCAACAAGGAGGGTCCAAAATTTTTAGAAATTTGGGAATTGTTGCAGCTACAACAATTAGCAGCTAACTGGTGAACCTAGATCTTTGAACAAACTTCTCCTTAAGGAACAGACTGTTCAACAGTAAAACCGACATGTTGAATTCTTCTAGATGTCTGGATTCCCATAATGGAAAATATATGTACTTTTAATCATTGATGATAGTCCAATTTTAGGAAATGGAACCCAAAATCTCAAAGTCAAGATAACTCTTTTGAGGCTAAGTAGGTGAATTTCATTTTACCTCTTTCTTTGGGTAGCTTCCAGCTTAGACACCACAGGATTGTAACACATGGTAAATTGAAATATTCATTTGTTCCCCATTCCCATGCCATTTGACACTTTTTGTGTTTGTGGACTTTTTGTCCTTTTGAGTCCTCCTCATGCCTTTCTTTCTGAATTTTATTCAGGCTCTTCTATCCATAGTGTCCTTTTGTGTGAGAGATGCATTTAATTTTCAGGTCACGAACAGAGAAGAACTTTTGGCAATACTTTGTTTCGATAAATATTGCTTTCTTAGGAGTTTTGACTCTTATTAGCCTTTTAGCTTTCAGTTCTTGGCATGGGATCATTTAGATATAATATACTGTTTACCATGCTCCCTTTCCATGGGTATTTTGCTGTCACCCCCTAAGACATTTTAGATGTGAAATGGATGGAGCCTCGAAATAGTATTCCAGACCTTTTGATTCTGAGTTATTTTCAGGGATTACGCCGGACTTCAATGTGTTCATAGCCATTTAGGAAAACTACCTACTAGAAGAAATTCCATCAGATTCAAGCAATAAGATACAGTCTAATACCCAAAAATCTCAATTTATCCATGGCTCTAATGCTTTCCATGCAACCAAAAGTTTGCATCTTTTATTGAAATCAAAAGAAAACTAAACTAAACAAAAACGGAATGGAACAAATCAAAGTGGAAAAAAACAAATCAATTTATTTATGTACAAAACAAAAAATAAAAACAAAAATCAAGAAAAATAAGGTTTAAGAACTAAACCATTTACTGGTAAGTTCTCCTCCCATCCTTGTAAATCTTGCAATTTATAGGTTGAGAGGCCAAGTTTTGCTGCAATCTGGAAAGGCCCTACCCATAACTGTTGAAACTTCATGTGCTTTCCCTTCTCATCATGTGGGTGATCCCACTTAAGAACCAAGTCTCCCACTTCAAATTCTTTTGTTCCAGCTTTGTGCTTATCAAACCACCTCTTCACTACCTCCTGTTGTTGTTTAAAACATTCTCTGGCCTTGGATCTAGATTCCTTTGCCTTCAAAAGATTATGGATTCTTATCTGCAAGACTTCATTATCTAATCCTTTTGACTCCTGAGCTATTATGGAAGAGGGTAGCATGATATTGGGGGGAATGGCCTCTTTTCCATAAACAAGGGTATACGGGGACACACCTAAAGAATTCTTGCAGGTGACCCTATCAGCCCAAAGAGCATTTGGTAATGCTGAATGACAACTTCTCTAGTTTTCTATCACAATCTTTTTTAAGATTCTAATCAGATTCTTGTTTGTAGATTCTGCCAAACCATTTCCTTGTGGATAATAATTTGCAGAATAATGCAACTTAATTCATTTTTCATGAGCAAATGCAGTTAATCTAATAGAGAAAAAATAAGTAGCATTATAAAAAACTAGAGAAATTGGAACCCCAAACCTGGTCATGATATGATCTTGCAAGAAGTCCATGACCTCATCTTCATTTACTTTACGCAACGGAATGGCTTCGACCCATCGAGTGAAGTAATCGGTTGCCGTCAGAATATACTTGTGTTGCAAGGAAGAATTTGGCTTTATCTCTCCAATGATATCCATTCCCCATTGCTCAAACGGTTCTGTTATCATCATAGGCATTAATGGTCCTGCTGCTTTAGCTTGTCTTCCACCACACCTTTGGAAGATGTCGCACTTTCTGACATGGGCATGTGCATCTTTGAACGGTGTGGGCCAATAGTATCTAGCTATGAGAATTTTATGGGCTGTTGTATCTCTGGAAAAATGCCCTCTAGTAGGCCCATCATGTAAGTCTATCATGACCTTCATCGCATCTTCTTTCTCTAAAAATCTAAGAAGAACTCCATCATAATTCTTCCTGAATAATATTCCTTCAACAATCTGATATGAGGTTGATTTAAGACGCAGTGCTCTTCTTTGCTTAGAATTCCAATGCTCCGGTAGCAATCCCTCCTGAAGGTAATGCACAAGGTCTCGATACCAGGAATTTGGAGCTGTGAAAAGAGGACATACATCCATCAAATGTAACTCAACTTCATCTTCCCAGTTATTTTCTTCATTGTCTTTACATTCAGTCATTAGTTTGCACAATCCATGCCCTTAAACTATGGAGGCTGGCTTGAATTCGAGGTCACTCTCCTGTAAAGCTGTTACCCAGTTGCCTCTTCTTTCTCCTAATTATTTTTGTACGAAAAGAGACCTCACAACTGGGTGTGGAACTATTACCTTTGTCCGGTTCTTAAGTATATACGGTCTGAATTGTTTTACTGCTTTGAAGACTGCGTAAGCTTGTTTATCCACAGCTGGGTAATTCAATTTGGCCCCCTATAGACCAGTGCTCATAAATGATATGGGGAACTCATCTCCCCCACCTTCCTTCTGGTTAAGCACCGTTGCTAGTGAATCTTCAGATGTGAAAGTGTACAAAATAAAATCTTTCCCAAAATCCGGACTTTTGAGGGAGGATGCGTGCGCAACAAATGTCTTTATTTTACTAAATGCATTATTCTCTACATCAATCCACTTGAATTGTACACTTTGTTTCACCATTTGATGCAAAGGTTTAACAATTTGAGCGAAATCCGGCACAAACCTTCGCACGAAATTTATTGTCACCGCAAATGATTGCATACCCTTTTTATTATGGGGTAAGGGAATCTGTTCGATAGATTTGATCCTCTCTGGGTCTATGGAGATCCCCTTCTTAGAAACCACATGACCGAGTAACTTTCCTTCGGTAACAGCAAACACACACTTCTTGGGGTTTAATGAGATACCATATTTTCGGCAGCGTTCGAAAATATGTTTTAGATGGAATGCGTGAGTCCAAAGGGCATCCTTTTGTAAGCAAAAGTCCCCCATCTGGTTCTGAATGTAGTTTTAAGTCTGTTTTCTTCAGCTACTAACACTTGATTGTAGCCAGAGAATCCATCTAATAAAGAAAATAACTTAGAACCTGAAACCATTTGCAATATCTGTTCCATGGATGGGACAAGATAATTGTCTTTATCCAAAGCGTGATTTAGGTTTCTGAAATCCACACATAGTCTAATTTCTCCAGATTTCTTTCTTACTTGTACTAGATTTGAAATCCATTCTGAGTGTCTAACTTTGAAGATAATTTTAGCATCCAACAACTTCTTTACTTCATTCTAAATTAGAGGCTCCAGTTATGGATGCATTTTCCTTAAAGGCTGTTGATAGGGCTTGACCCCAGATCTGATGGGGATAACATGCTGAATAATATTGGTGTCATATGTCTTCAGATCTTCATATGTCTAGGCAAAAACATCTTTGTATTGTTTGAACAGATTGATGAACTTATTTTTTTCACCTAGAGAGCAACACTTTCCCAAATTCACATATTTAGGCTCAATTTCAGTCCCTAAATTAATCAACTCTAACTGTAGAGACGAGCTATGAGTCTTCACATTTACTGGACTTTTGAATTTATCGTTTAGATCAAACATCTGCTCTAAAGTCTTGAATCATTTAGGAATAAAATTATCGAATTTTAGCTCAGCTTGATGTTCTTCATCATCAATGATTGCCCCTTTGAAGGTCTCGTCATTTGTCAAGCATTCTAGAATCTGCTGATCGTCATCAAAAACTTGTAAATTGGTAATCATATTTGGAACCGAAGGCCTGAAAAGCAATTCAATAGAACACCAGTTATTAGAGGGCACAAGCCTCGCAACTGAGGTGGCTAACAAGTGAGCTGTTGCATTCTTAAGTCTAGGAATCGATACAATATTAAATGCATGAAAACATTTAAGCAAATCCCATACTTCATTTTGATAAGCTTTTAAATGAGGGGAAATGCAATGTATTTGATTTTGAATATGTTTTACAATTATTTCAGAATCCCCATACACTTTCAGATTTTCTACCTTTAAGTCAATTCCTTTTCTTAGTCCCTGAACTAATGCTTCATACTTGGTTGTGTTATTGGTGCATTCAAACTCTAACCTACATGAAAGAAAATGTTTATTTTTCTTAGGATCAATTAGGACACAGCCAGCTCCTGAGCCTTCCAAAGTTTTAGACCCGTCAAAGAAAAGCGTCAAAAAATCGCCTATCACTACTGTACATGAATCAACATCTACATCTACAGCTAAGTCTACTATTTTACAATCAATTTCATCAGCCTATGAGAACCGAAGGAGATCAGGCTGAGTATCTGATGTATCGCTGGCTTCTTCCGCTTGATAGTTTCTCGGTTCTAGCTCAATGAAGTAATTTCCCAAAATAGAATTCACTGGTTCATTTTTACCTTCGAACTGAGTGACGTTGTGTTTCATGTGGGGCTCTCTTAAAACTTTAATTTGATTTGGGATTCCTTTATAAGGTAGCCACAGATGTGACCAGTCTGAAGCAAAATATCCATTCAGCTTTGCTGACCAATCTCTGCTCAAAACAAGTCCATAAGCCTCAGGTATGTCTGCTACTACAATATCAATGAATTGACATACCTTATCATTTGAAGATAAGCAAATGAGAGAACATCCTCCATTTCCCCAATTACCTTCACATTTGTTCTGTCCAATTGAATGACCTTCCAGGTAGATGGTTTAGGTTGTCCATTTATCTTATTGCAGACCGACAGCGGCATAACATTTATTGATGCCCCTGAGTCTACTAGACAGTTGTGCACGTTGTGGTTGAAAATTTCAAAAGTAAGGAGAAAAGGTGGAGTCTTGCATTTAGGCTTACCTCCCACACTTGCTTCACCAATTTCTTCTTCTTGGGGCTGATTGTCGGTGGGAAGCTTCTTCTCTGATATTTCAAGTGCTTTCAATAACTTTTATTTCTGCTGCGGCACATTACACATCTCAAATAACAAGATATTTGCCTTTACCTTTTTTATATCCTCCATGATGTCATAATCCATCTTATGTTCTGTGAAATTCATTTTAACATTATTGATCTTCTCTTCAATGGGCTTGGTAGGCATGTTGATCTGTTTCGGATTTTGACTGGTAATGGTAAATTCCGTAATTTTATTAGCTGAGGTGTTTTTTTGAAATTTTTTTACATTCTTTTGAAGTCTCTTAATCTTTGGGAGCATAAGACTGTTTTATTTAATCAACCCTTGGCTTCTCATTGTCACATTCATTTCGAAGATATTTTCATGTCTCGGATCCTTTTCTTCTTCGGTATCAAACAGCGATACACAGTCCCATAAAACAATGGCATCATCCTCTTGTTTTTTTGTTAATTTATTGATATCTTTTCCCTCTTCATCATTATCGTCAGTTAATTTGGAATCCAACAACTGATTCATCACCAACGTCATTGAATTTATCCATTGAGGACAATTCTTTTTAGAATGGGGTTGTTGGTGAAAAGTGCAAAAGTTATCCATCCCTACCTTTGTTAAGTTCATCGATGCAGGACTGTGCGGAGGGGGTTGGGATTGATTGTTATCCTCATTTTTCTTGTAATAAGAATTATAAAACTTCTGGGCTTCCTTTTCCTTTTCCAAGTCTATTATTCTGTTAGAGAGTTTCTGCATCATCTTTGCCATTCCTTCGAAATCATGTGATTGTTCCTCTTTAGGCTTATTAAATAACAAAGCTTTCCTCCCAACATTTTTTTCTCCTGACTGCTCAGGATAATCTTCAATGCTTTCCTTTTCATCCTGTACTCTCTCCGCTTCTTCATAAGTCTCTTCTAGCATAGGTTTGGCTTTCATTTTGGCAAACATGGCCAAATCGGGCCTTGAGCTGAAGTATAATACTCAATCAGAACTTTATCCGAGGGCTTGTCAGTTTCAAAAAAATTCTTAAGATAAGCTACAAATATTTGGGTAAAACTATGCACCTTCTCTTTTCTTTCTTTCTTTAAAGCGCACAGTCTTTTCATGAGAGCCGCATGAGTTTTTTGGGTTGCATATTTACTTCTGAAAATCCTTTCAAATGTATCCCAGTCTGGGATAGAGTTTGCAGGCAAACCAAAATACCATGATGCTACTACTCCTTTAAGGGTATGCGAAAAAAGTCTACAGACTACATCCTCATGCTCCCCATCCCTTAATCTTTCTATTGCCAAGTAGAAACTTTGCAAATGGTCATCTACTAAAATCTTCTCATTTGGATCAAACTTGGGCAGCATCTTCTCAAAAGCTTGAGGTAAGTCATGCAATGGAGGCGTTAAGTTCAGGGGTGATTTGGCTTTCCAAGCGGGTGGTGGATTTGGTGGGTTAAGTGGCTGATTTGCATTTACACCTGCCATTAATCTGGGTGGAGAGTGAGGAGGTGAGAGAACATGAGTATGCACAGGAGAATAGTAAGGTGTGTTTGGGCCTACTTGATTCAAAGGCTAAACAACTTTCTGTAATGCTACTTCTACTAATTCTTTCAAATCTCCAACCAACACTAAATATTCCAAGATGGGACGGTCTTTCTTCTTGTATTCTCTTCGGGGTGAATCAGGGATAGTGGGTAATCCTCCAATACTCCTCACATGTTCTCTAGTGTGTCTCCTCAGATTATTGAAAACTTCATTAGCTATAGAAAACAAATTTTCTTTATTCTCTTCAGTATTTGGATCAGGAAATAAACTGCTTTCAAAACTATCACTAGTGAAGTAACTTTGAGGAAATGGATTTCCTTGGCCAGCCATGCATTGGTAGCCCTCCTTCTAGCGCCAGAAACTGTTGAGGCCTAGAAATTCGTAGGCAACAACAACAAGGGATTCTCCCCAATCAATGTTCCCAATTAGCCCATGACTGTTTGGTATGGGGAATCCGTCCAATTTTTGGTCCGACTACCGTAGGTCAAGTAACAAAATAAAAGGTTTTACCAGTTACGGTCCGGTTCACCGTGTATATTTTTGTATTTTTTAACTTTAAGTATGATGTGCAAGTGCCTATATAACATGCAGATTGATAAAGAATACGAGGAGCAGTCACAATGTGATGCACAGGTTCTTACCTCTCGTCTTAGACTCTTTCGCATCTAAATCACACACAACAGAAAACAAGACTGACTAAGCTATCCCTAGGGAGCAAGATTATCAATTAATGAGTAATGTATTACTGCTCATATGTTAAGATAAATCACAGATAGTTGTTCTTAGAATCAAAACACATAAACATGAATAGAGATATGCACAACAAGATAGCTCGTCGTTGTTAAAACATTCATTACCCATAGTGGAAATTATCATAAAATAAACCAGAGAACATTCATACAAGAACATAGGTTCAGAAAGTTAGAACGATCTCACACTTAATGAAACACAGCTGAGAACGAAATAGTTCCCCTTCAACATTGTTCATTTCACCGCATTTGAACATTCCACACAACACTTTCTCCAACAAGAAAAATTGTAATTTTATTATTGCAAAACGAAAAGTTCCTCTTACAACAAGTCTTTTCACAAGTCTCACTGGGAAAAAGCCCCTGCCTTCTTCTAACTTTCGTATATTTATACAAGAATCAGCTCCAAACCTTTGGGTTGCCCCCCAAACGTTTTAATCTCATAGTTTTGTCATTTTGCGAATGCTCATAAGTCAACGTTACGTTTCAGATAAAGACTTTTATAAAAACGGGAATGGCTAGGTAACTGACGAACTGCCCAAGCCTGAGCCTTTTCTCTTTAATGATTATGCTCTACCATTCCTCAGTCTCTCTTCATACCTTTATTATTTTCTTTTCCTTGAGCAACAACTCTGCTGCCTTATGCTTTAGCATGCTTTGTCCTCCAGCTGCATCTTCTTTGCCGTAGTAATCTTCAAATGGATCTGAGAAAATTTCCTATGTCTGTCTGCGATCAAACGAAAACTCATCATTTATCCCGATTATTTTCAATAAACATAAACCATAATACCAATAAAATGAGTACTGAAAGAAAAGAAAAACCGAGGCTGGGTTTTCACATGAAAATCTCAACTTGATAAAAACAAGGCACACCCGTCATTCATGAAACCAATTACAAGCTCATAACAACGGCGGGAAAATTATCAAGGAACAGGCATATAAAAATCCCTATCGGCGAATCAGAACACCTGACATCGGTCGGTTAATGCGCTACATAGCCGCAATGGCGGGTGACCACAGTCTAGGGTTTCCAGAGCACAAAGCAAAAATCAGCGCGATAAAACATCGGAGGTCAGATCTACTAAAGAATCGGATGGTTAGTGCGCTACATAGCCGCAACGGCGGGTGACCACAGTCTGGGGGTTCCGGAGCACAAACCAAAAATCGACGCGATAAAACGTCGGAGGTCAGATCTACTAAAGCATCGGATGGTTAGTGCGCTACATAGCCACAACGGCGGAAGTTATACGGTCAAGAATTCCGCAGACTAGTGAACATCGGAGAAAAAATAGAACAACACATCAGCGAAAGGAAAAGTAGTGTGGCGGACAGTTATTCTATTCTGGAGCCGCAACGGCGAAACACAATAAGCTCACGGCCTCCGAACAGAGTCAAAACCTTCCAAAAAAACATCGCAACGCAAGATTTTGAAACAATAAAATGCGTGATCGGTGAAAGATTTTAATCATCGGTGCAATCTCTAATTGTCCTCCGAAATAGCAACAACTAAAATCTCATTTTAAACCTCGGCCAAACTTCGACAACGATAAAACAGCATGAAACCTGCTAAGTTCTACAGTCCAAAGAATTTGCAGACCCAAACAAATTCCGAAAAGCAAGTAAAAGCTGGCCTCAAACAATCCAAACGAGTAGCAGAGTAGAGACAAAATGGCCTTCAACAAAATCAACAAGGAGGGTCCAAAATTTTTAGAAATTTGGGAATCATTGCAGCTGCAACACCTTCTTCCCACGAAAAAAACCGGTGAACTCTATTGGTATTTTTCACAACACGCATATCTCGATCTCAATCTACTGAACCAACTAAAGAACCGTTTGCTGGACCAATGGCTTAGTGAATGGCATAATTTTCTCCATCAATAGAATTCAAAGCGCAATCAAAGTAATGCCTTTTGGGTTTCAAAATACTGGCAATACCTAACCCTCATAAGGTTTGTGCACGACCTTTGTGACCCTTTCTCGATGGGGTATAAATCCATTCCAAAAATGAATTTTGACTTTGGAATGTCGACCAGCTCTTACAAAACCCCATTTTACAAACATATAACCTCTTCCAAGCAACAATTGAGGTACTGCAGTTTAAGGGGTTGGTTCAGTAGTTTTTCCAGTAGCATATGCAAGAGCTGATATAAAGAGGTCATTTTGAGGGTTATGTTTGGCATGAGTGTTTGTACTAGTGTTCAAGGTCAATTTTTTGAGGGTAAAGAATGAGTAACAATGAGTCACAGAATTCCAATTCTCTATTCTCTATAGGGCGTGCAATTTTATTGAAATTTAAAATTTGTGCTCTATTATGCTCAAATTTGAAATCAGTGCCTATGGTGTAAATGTGGCATGTTGTTGTTCACAAAAAAAATGGTTGTTGGTTTGAATTATAGCTTCATGAATCGATTGGATAGGGCTATCGACTATTTAATTATATGTCTTTTCTCGTTGTTTGAATCATTTTCACTAACCCTTTCAACCAAAACTTTCATGATATTAGCTGAACAATGAACATGTTCTGCTAACATAGTTTTGGTGCACACTTTTATTATTATGTTAACATTGAGTATATTAGAAATCGATTGAAAATGTGGTCGAGACAAAAGATAATTGTTGTATAAGCAGACTCAGTGGATTAAGTAATTTCTTTCTTCTATGTTGTATGTAAATATTGTTCCAACCAGCGTACCTTGGAAAGATAGACTCCTTTCTTGTGTTAACCTTAGCCATCACAACCTGAGGAGAGTTTGAGCACTCAAATGCCTAGATGTGGCAATCTATCTAGTCATTATTGGAACATATTTATTGATAAGCTTGTTAAGTCTCCTCTGGTGTATGTTACGTGATAGTTAACCATTATTGTAGTGAAGAAAATAAATTAATATGTTCTTCAACCTAGTGCTATTTGTTTTAATAGGCTTTAATTTGTTCTCTATGCTTGAAATAAATAATGAATTATGAATACAATTGGAACAACCAGAAAACATAGATATCCCAAAAGTAAAACAATGTTTCCACACTTAACAACTCTTAATTATACACACGCGCCACCCTTGTACAACCAATCATCACTTGTTGGTCGTGTGAGTGAACTGGTTGAAGTTAGCTCTTGATTGAAGTTATCTCTTGATCAGGACAATGACGTAATTGGTGTAAACTCCCGCATGAGAGCATAGATTTATAATTAGTAGCATTGTAGCTGGGCACCAAATTCTCTTCAGGATTGTTAATATGGAAAAGGTTAGCACACAACTTTGGAGAAATATCGACTTCTTTCTGGATTTCAATTGATGTTTTTAAATGTTGTAAAATTCTATGTATTGACATGATTATGTTTACAAGTTTCCATAAGTAAGATTAGTTCAAGTTTTCATATTATCGACTTTTATATGCTTTAAAGCTATAATATATATATAATTTTTTTTCTTTTTTCTTTTTTTTTCCAAAGGAAAAAATCACTTTATTCTCACTGAATAAACATGAACTGCCCTTTCAAGGCATACATAAAAGCATACACGAGCATCGTCAAAAAATGCCTACATAAGGATTGCTAAAAAGCATACAAAGGATCGCCAAAAAACATACATAAAGTTCACCAAGATGGCTCATGATTTTCCCTTTCGAGGCCTACATATAGATTGCTTTCGCTTATCACATGAGTTCTGTTAGCTCAAAGCCTTAAATATTGATTCACCAAAATATTATTTGCAAATTCCTTTACCTCCATTAACCCTGGAGGGAGCATTAAAGCCATTTTAGACAGCTTGTATGCTTCAACATTTAGTTCTCTATAAATGCGCTGAAAAGAAATTGACTCAAAATTTTCCATTTGATCTCTAATTGCTCTCAAGAAATGCTGAAGATGTGGTGCATTTATCTGCAGCTGACCATTTTCCCACTCTATTGTCATTTTAGACTCTCCAAACAACTGAATATTTTGTACATGATTTTCAAATGCTATTCCCAGAACTGACCATAAAGTTGATAATTATTCCTTGTTGTTTGTGCCCTGTTCTGGTGCAAAAGTAATCCCTGTCCTTGTTGCTTCATTCAGGAATAGAATACCTCTAGCTCCTCCCAAGGGAGGTTCCCCTTGGCTTGTTCCGTCAAAGAAACCCCATGGAGTGTTTTTGTCTATGTTCAACGATTTGAGCACTCTTCTTGGTTTTTGTTTTGGTATCGTTTGATGTTCCATTACCTTCTGCAAAAGCACATTAACTGTTAGTTCTGAAGAAGTCCATATGTTTTTGAGTATTTCTCTATTTCTTGTTTCCCATATAGTGAGAACAAAGAGAACTGGCAATGCTTCATGTTGACATACCCCTTCATTGCTCCACCATTTTTTCACTCTGTACTCTAGATATTCCTCATCTTCTGTGCTTGTGGAAGGGTCCAACTTGTTGATAACTTGTTTCCACACAGTTCCTGCATATGTTCAATGGAAAAAAAAGATAAGACTTTGATTCACTCTAAGCTCTACACAGAATGCAATAACCAGGCCCACTGAATCCACACTTGAGAATCATTTTCCAGGTCATCAATTTATTGTTTAAAGCCAGCCAAAGCGTTATAATTGATTTTAGAGGGGCATTAGTTTTCCAAATTCTTTACCACCACCAGCAGTCTGTCGACGGTTGTTATAGCTGGAAAGCTGCCTCGTAACCCAACTTTGCAGAGAACTTCCCATCTTTGGCATTCCAAGTCCAATTTAATTTGTCATGTTCTTATCCTAAGTGAATAAAATTTTCTCTGAGCTGTTTAATGTAGGATTTCCATACAGGTGCTTCAATTTTGGGTAGATTCAGGTATTGCGCTGACTTTCACATCGTGCCTCTCTGGTTGAGGTATGTATAAGAACTTGCATCTTCTAAAACTGTTATTTCTCTCTCCTTTAGATGCGTTATGAGTGTGTCTGGTAACCTAAAGTTTTATCCTAAGCCTACCCAAGGGTCCCAGCCTATTCTAATTCTTCTTCCATCACCTACCTTCCAGGCAACCCAATTTCCTACAAGTGGGAAACCGACCACAAAGGCTTTCCAACCACAATGATCCTCCTTTTGGGTTTTTGTTAATTGTCGAAACCATTCTTCTATGGATGCGTTTGGACAGTATTTTTCTCTCATAGTTCTTCCCCACAAAGTATCAGGGTTTTCCACCAACCTACACAGAGATTTAGCTGCCAATGCTTTGCAGAAGAATTCTGGGTTCTTAATTCCCCAACCACCTTTGGATTTAGGAAGAAATATCTTCATCCACTTTACTAAAGGAATGGATTCTTTTTTTGTGCTCGTTGTCCATAAAAATGGAAAACATTTTTTCCTAATCTTTGCTAAAATTCCCTTTGGAATATATGAAATTGAAGCCCAATATACTGGGATACTTTGTAAAATAGCTTTCAATAGGAATAAATCCCCCCCCCCCCACTTGATAGAAACATATTTGTCCACATTTCTATTCTGCTCTCAATTTTTTTGTAGAGCCACATCCAGTCTTGTGAAGTGTAGGCATTTGGTTTTAGCTAAAACCCTAGGTATTTGAAGCCCTCGTCCACTGGTGAGATGGAAACTAGAATAATATTTTTTCCTATGTTATGACATCCTCAGTCATATTGTTGTGTGACAACTTTGATTTCTCCAAGTTTATCTCCATCCATATTGCCACTTGATAGTTTTTAAGCACCTTGACCAGATTCTGAATATTGCTGAAGGTTCCATCCCCAAACATGAGGACATCATCCACAAATAAAACATGTGTTAGCTCATTTTGGTTGGCAACTTTTACTCATTTTATCAGTCTTACCTCTTTTTCCTTGTGTAATAATCTGCTTAGTGGTTCTGCTATCAACAAAAACAAGAAAACAGACAGAGGGCATCCTTGTCTCAAACCTATGGTAGGGAAAAAAAAGTTGAAGGGGATCCATTTATCAAGACTGCAAAGGAAGCAGACTGAAGACAACCCAATATCCACTCCATCATCTCTATTGGCATTCCTATCTATATTAACAACAAATGTGTGAAGGTCTAATTTACCTTGTCATAGGATTTCGATAGGTCTATTTTTAGTGCAAATGCCGACTGCTTTTCCTTTTTGATTGAGTGTAAAGCTTCCTGAGCTAGTGACACTGCATCATGGATTTGCCTAGATTGAACAAAAATCCAAATTGTTCCTCTATTATAAACTGAATCATGATTGGATTGAATCTCTAATCAAGGATCTTAGCAATGATTTTTTACACCATGTTGCAACAGGAAATGGGTCTGAAATCCTCAAAGGTTTCCCCTTTTTGTTCTTTCGGTATTAGGGTGAAGAAAGTGGCATTCATGGCCCCTAATAATTTTCCTGTCCTCTGTGATTTCCTGATCACCTTCAATAAGTCATCTTTTAACAAATCATAAAATCACAAGAAAAATTCCAGGGTAAAACCATCTGGCTCTAGGCTCTTCCCTTACTGGAAGGATGGTATAATTTTGTCGAGCTCTTCCTCTGACACTTCCTCCATTAGAGCTTGTTGCATCCCTTTTGTGATCAACCTAGGGAAAAGGTTTAACACCTCTAGGATTTCACTAATGGGGCATCCTTGTGGAGTTGTGAGTCTTTTATGGAAATGATATACTACAGCTTTTGTCTTCTCTTTGAACAACTGGGCTACCCCTCCTACCTCATCCTTAATTTCCAATATGGTATTGATATTTATCCTATGTGAGGCAAACCTATGGAAGTATTTTGTATTCTTGTCCCCAGTTTCCAACCATAAGGCTCTACTCTTTAGTCTACTGATTTTATCCTCCTAGGCTAAGAGAAAACTTCATTTTTTTCTTCCATTCTTAACTGATCTAGCTCTGCTACAGAGAATACCCCTGTGTTGTTGGAACTATGTATATTCTAAATTTTCTGCTAAACTTCCTTCAGATCCTTCTGTTCTAAGCTTCTTTGATTACTTCCCCATTCTTTTGACAGTTTTTTTTATTGTTGATAAGTTCTCC
This sequence comes from Pseudotsuga menziesii, assembly GCA_001517045.1. Classification (NCBI taxonomy): domain Eukaryota; kingdom Viridiplantae; phylum Streptophyta; class Pinopsida; order Pinales; family Pinaceae; genus Pseudotsuga; species Pseudotsuga menziesii. The sequence goes on from LPNX010433696.1 coordinate 564,313, forward strand.
ATCATCTGAAACATGCACCCTTCTGATGATTGTACCTCAATTGGCTTCCAACTCTTCTTTACCAACTCCCGATACTCCTCATAACTTAGCCAATTCAGATTGAACTTGAAAGGTGCAGGGGGGTTTTCTTCTGACCTTGTAATTGAAAGAGTGATTGGTCTATGACATGATAAACTGTGAGTTTCTACCTCAGACTTAAACACCGGCTCATCTTGAATCAAACCTTCCAAGAGTAAGAATCTATCCAAGTGTTTGGAAATTGCTTGATCTCCCCCTCTATTATTTCTCCAAGTAGGTTCAATCTGAATTGGTTGGAGGTCTATTAGCTTCTTCTGATAAAATAAAGGGCTGAAGTAGGTTGCTAAAGCATCTAACCATGCATTTTTTTCCCCATACTTCTCCCGCTATCATTGTTAGGTTTATATCCCCTGCCAAAATCAGGTTATCATGATCCAAAGCTCCACTTCTGCTAAGGGTTTCCCAAAAGATTCTTCTGTCATAAAAAGGGGCATAAATGTTCAGGAAGTAAAAATGAAGCCTAGTTTCAGGGTCTTCTAATTATGTTCCTAATGCATCCTTAAGAGTAGCCTTATTATGGGAAATGATGTCTAGGCTCCATGTTGTTACCATTCCCCCTGACTGACCTTCTGCATCCAGGGTTTCCATCTGCCAATCCCTTAGACAAGCCTTCAACACCAATTTAGCTTTTGCCCCTTTCGACATTGTTTCTTGTAATGCTGCCACTTTTGGCTTTTTTAACTCTAAAATCCTATGGAGGGATGCTAATTTGGGGGGCCCTCCTAATCCCCTCATGTTAAAGGATAAAATTAGCATTACATAACCCTACTTGGGGATTTTCTCACTCTAAGAGCCCTTCCTATCGTGGTTTGTTTCCCTTCCAAAATTTCCTTGGTTGCTTGCAATTGTGCTTTGTTCAAAATGATTTTCTTCCAGAATTGGATTTTTGAAGTTGACTGAGGGATAGTCCCCCCGTAGAGCTTAAATTATTCTCCTTTCCTGATCTGGGCCTCAAATCGTAATCCATACAAGTTTCCGAAGAAATCTGTTCCATCCCCATGTTTTCCACAACTTCTTTTTTCAGATTATAGTTCACCAAAGAATTCTGTTCCATTTCTTCGGGACCCAAGACCCTTCTTTTCAACAGCTTTGACAAGTTATCATTGAATTTGGAATTCTCTAACCCAACATGCACTGTAACTGAATTAACAGAATTAGGGACAATGATAGTTTTAGTAGCTTTGGAAGATGATGCATGGCTGGATTCTTGTAAATCACCACCTTTCTACACATCCTGGGATGCATGTGTTTGCGTCACCACCTTCGTATCCTTCTTTGTCCTGAAAGTTTCTTCAACCAGCTCCATCTCCACCTTCGTTTCTTCCTCCTTTCTGTATTGTTCAACATCCAATTCAACCTTTGACTTCGTGGCATCCCATATTTTTGTATTCTTTGTCTTTTTGATCCATACTTTCCTATAAGGATGTGTTTGTCTACCGGTAATTAATGAACAATTCTTTTGCAGTTTCCCTACTTTTATACAATTGAAGCAACGAAATGACAGTTTCCAATAATCTAAATGCTGAGTCCAGCTGCTCTCATGCATCTTAATAACAATCTCCTCATACAGACCATATCTCATGTCTAGCTCTACTAGAATTCAAGCACATCTTCAGTCTGTCTTATCTTCCCAGTCATCCTCGATCTTGATAAACTTCCCAATTTTATTCCCTATTCCTTCAAGAATGTGTTGATGCTAGAAAACCATAGGTAAACTAGGGAGAATTGCCCAGAATTGTTGTATGTTGTGTGGCTCCCTACGAGCGTTAAAATCAAGATGCCATTTCCTTAAAATTAACCTAGGCGGACCCCAATTCCAGGTCCATTGCAAGAGTAAAGTTCTATCCTCTTCCTTTGATACTTTTAACAGAAACCAACCCTTGGGTAATACATGGAAACTGGGGGTATAACCCAACACTAGGTTCCATTTTCTCTCCATCCACTCTGCTAAGGATGAGCTTCTTGTGACTTTTCCACAGAATTTCCCCACTAATGCGAGTTTCATGTAATCTAGAATTTCTGTCACCTGTATGTCTCTACCGATTGCCAATTCTGGAATTGTCTTTTTCGCTCGCATTCCTTTATATCTTGGTTTCGTATACATAGTGGAGCCATAAAATTTTGTATGAGATACCTTACATGGATCTGGGTCTGAGTCTGAGTCTGAAATCATTTCGTTGAGCGGGGTGGCGAGCGTCTTTTCTCTCATTTCTTTCGTTGATTTAAAAATCGAGCTTTGGAAGGATTCTTCTTCGTAATCCACTAGATTCTCATACATCTTCGCCTTTGTGGGAGAAACTTCTGTTTAATAAAAAAGAAAAAGAAAAAAATATCTTCCGACCTTCGCCTCCTTATGACTCCTTTTCTCCTTCGCTAATAATTGTTTTCCACAAAGCTACATTGCGCCCCCCTCTCTGTCTATATTAAAACAATTTACAAAGTTTGTAATTTAAAAGCATAGTTATGAGAGTTGTTTATATATTTGTTTGAAGTAAATTATTAAGAAAT
>LPNX010433698.1:0-27500 GCA_001517045.1 Pseudotsuga menziesii
ACCCAACAACTTTGTGGCACGCTTAATTTTTTGTGTTTTATCAATCCATGTAGGATTTGAGCTTGTGTAATCACTGATTGTTGTTCAAAGTGCAACTTGAATATGTTACTAACATGCTCTCTAATTGTCCGTTCAGGGGTCGGGTTCCCGAACTCTTCTTGCGTGGCATCATCCAACCCGCTTAAACAATTTGCAGACATTCCAACATCATTGAAGCTCACAATTACTCTTGAGAAATCGGAGGGTGCGCGATCCTGTGATGGCTGGCCAGGATCTATCCCCACATAAGTTGATTGAATTTAGATAAATTGTTTAGTTCTCTGACCAAATAAGAGACTCTTACATTTTCCAATAATTGTCCTTAGTTATTGATAAATAAATGCAAATTGTACATTAGATTGATCAATTTTTCATTGTATATTTAATTCTTAAAATGAATACATATCATATCATATATATATATATATATTTTTTTAAATTATTAATGCAAGATTGAATTACTCTACGTGGACACGAGCCACTTAATTTAATTTGCAATTACATGTTTAGTTATGTGTTTCTATGTTTCTATGCTTAATTTCATATCCTTTTTGACACTATGAAATTGAATTTGAAGATTTCTTTTCATCAATGTTATGAATATGAAATTTATCAAATTGTAAATTCATGAATATGAAATTTACGAAATTGTAAACTATGAAATTGTAAATTGTAAATTCATGAAAATATATCAAATTGTAAATTCATGAATATGAAATTTACGAAATTGTAAACTATGAAATTGTAAATTGTAAATTCATGAAAATATATCAAATTGTAAATTCATGAAAATTGTAAATATGAAATATGAAATTGTATATTAAATATGAAATTTATCAAATTGTAAATTCATGAAAATATATCAAATTGTAAATTCATGAATATGAAATTTATGAAATTGTAAACTATGAAATTGTAAATTGTAAATTCATGAAAATTTATCAAATTGTAAATTCATGAATATGGAATTTATGAAATTGTAAACTATGAAATTTATCAACTATCAAATTGTAAACTATGAAATTGTAAACTATGAAATCTATCAAATTGTAAACTATGAAAATGAAAATCAAATTGCATAACTTTGAAATTTATCAAATTGTAAACTATGAAATCTATCAAATTGTAAACTATGAGATCTATCAAATTGTAAACTATGAAAATGAAAATCAAATTGCATAACTTTGAAATTATACCTATATCAATGGGATTTGCTTCCTCCATCATAGCTTCATTTGGAATTTCTTCTTCTCTCAAGATTGTTATTTTTCTCCTCTTCCTTTCTTTATCTTTATCTCTTTTCTCTTCAATTTTGTTTTGATTCTTTCATTTCTTCTTGTTCGACATTGGTTGCTTCCCATTGTGATTGATCAACAATCCAAATTGATACCTGCAAAATAATCTACAATGCTAAATTTGTATTACAAAACAAACATTTTTTCAAAGAAATTAGGCAATTTTGAATGATAGAGTTAGCTTAGTATGAATTATGTTTATATAGAGTTTCATCAAAAATTTAGGTGGAAAAGATGGTTGGGGTGTCATTAATGTTTGTAGTTGGAGTGTCATTAATGTTTGAATTCACTCCCGGGCTTTTGCTCCAAAGAAGTTTACATGACTAGGACCTCGACCGAGGTATTTAAATACCTCGGTCGAGGTCTTAACAAAACCTCGACCGAGGGTTTGTTAAACCCTCGGTCGAGGGCTTTACAAACCCTCGGTCGAGGTTTCATTAACACCTCAACCGAGGTATTTAAATACCTCGGTCGAGGTTCATACCTCGGTCGAGGGCTTAAGAAAATAGACTTAGCCCTCATTCAAACAAATGAAAAATTTCCTGTGCCTTGCAGAGGTGTACACCCTGCCATTCCTAGCACATAACTGAGTGGAGTTGATACCGATAAATTCACCAATGAATCTTCTATCCATTGAGGTATCATACACGCATTTTGGCATTCATATGAAATTTATTTTTTAATTACTTCTAAAACTTATACTTAGAAAACCACACTGCAACTTCGAAGCAGCTCAAAGAAAAATCCGCAGAGTTAAAAATACACAGCCAAAAAATTCTTTAAAATGCACACATCACATATCGAGGTGTCCTCTTCAAAAGGGTATCTTTGGTTTTTCAATTTTTGAAAAAATAGAAAAAATAGCTTTACGTGGACAAATATGTGTTTAAAACGATGCTGAAATCGAATGTGGTCACTTTCAAAAAATAATAAATAATTGTATAATGCGAAAAATATTAACAAAAAAATATGCGCATCACATTGCATTTTATGTAGATCATGCTCATATATATATATATTTTTAAATTATTAATGCAAGATTGAATTACTCTACGTGGACATGAGCCACTTATTAGCTTCTTCAAATTTTTAAGCTCATACAGTTCATTAAATGCAAAAATTCACACATTAAATGACATCAAAATATTTTAAAAAAAATATCACTATGAAGCCAACATAATATTCTACAATTTGTTTTTTTACTGCAAGTCAAAATTCACATGGCATATATGTGTTTTGAGGGCTTCTATCTAGCACATGAGTAAAAAATCAGGTTTTCATCGCCAAATTTGGCCAAAAAGTGTTACCCATCTTCATGGAATCACCCTAGTCTAATCAAAACTACCTATGCTGGACATTATTGGACTTGCAGAATGTGTCGTACTCTATTTATACTGCTTGTTTCATCGTAAGATGTTCTTACATCTTGCTTCCTTACTTCTCAATATGATTATTATTATGTTTAATTATGATGTCATATTGTTAATTAATATGTTTTTATTATTGCTATGCGATGCTATGTATGCTTGATACTTTGATTATGTGCTTCACTGATTTTAACATGTTTTTACTATTGTAAACATGATTCTGAATTAACTTTGTTAATGGATAAACGGGTGGAGTGGAAGAACTAGTTCTCCCATGTAACTATCTAAGAGGTAATAGTTTCTACTTGTCTAGCGGGCTTACTTAGTTTTATTGAACTAAAGAAGTTCTTCCTTTTTACGTCCAGGTTCACTCAGTGTTGCAAAACTTGTCAAGGAGTGTTGAACGTTGGATCACTAGTGCTCGCATTTACAGCTCTGTCCTAGTGACATTCGTTGGTTGTTATTATTAGACTTTGTGCTAGTGACGAGGTCACCACCACACTTATTAATTGTATAACCCAGACTTTCTATTTACATGGCACTTATTATTTGAGGTGTAAATATTAAGAACTGTTCATGTCATAACATATTTTTATTATATGTTTATAAAGTTTGTAATTCTTTTGTTAAAAAATTTGGCTTTAAAATATATATACCATGGCATATTTCATATGCCATGGTATTAGGGCTTAGGGATTAAGAATTCAATGCACATGGTCCTAATGCTTATATCCTAAAGTATTTGATGCATGCAAGGGTTTAAGCCTTACGTTAAAATTTGGGGTGGCAGGTTTATAACATAGTCCATACACTATACGGATATGGTTCTGATGGGAATTAATGGTGGCCAGGGTGGCGGTATAAATGTGCCTTGGGAGATGTGGCAAGAAATCTTAGGGCTTGGCCAACCATTAGTTTGGCGTTTCATCTCTTTGGTGCTTGCTCTCTTTTCTTGCTCTGCATGAGGGACAATGATGGTGGTGGCTTAGCAGCCAGGTAAGATGGGTGTCTGGTTTTCACTGGCATCATTGTTATTTTGGAAATGGATAACATTCATACTTCTCATGAATTGGCTCTATTTTGTTGCAGGGTTGTAGAGGGGTGAGTAAAGGACTAGTGGGTCGAAGCTCATGAGCGAAACCATGGCAATGCCATCCTCCTTCGGTAATACCACTGTGAAATTTTTTACAGGTTTCCTCTTATGGTATCATGACTGCGACTAGGTGTCACTCGTCGTGGGTTAGATTGCTTGAGTCTTGTTCCAATGGATGCGTTTGGGTTTTGGGGGTTCGACTGTAACTTAGAGGAACTCTGCATTTGGATTGCTACAGGAATTTGGGGTTTTATTAAAAGGGTTTTCATTTTGCCTTCAGGTGTGTATTAATTAGATGTAAACGAGTTTATTAAAGTCACTTTGTGTAATGAAAGAGGCCTAGGTAACTCCATGGTAGGCTCTATGCATTTTATTTAATGTTTTGTTTATGAAACTAGCCATGGGCAGCACCATTGCTCGCAATGGTGCAAGGTCGTAAGAAATGAATGTGTAAATACTCTTTTATGGATTAAAACGAATGGGTTTTATGAAATATATGCTTTTTTTGATTTCTAATGGTTATTATTCTTAGTCTATGTGGATTTGGCATACCTGTATGCGTTGATTTCGTGGGTGACTTCTGTACAACATTATGGCTTGGAACCATGCCATGAATGGCATTGGCACTCGCCATTGAAGCTGTGATAGTGAAATAGGTTCAGACTTATAGTTTATTTTCTATAATGCGTGAATGGAAACTAATGTCAACTGTGGGTGTAAACCCTATGTTGGTGACGTTGTTGTTGGTTAATTTGTTGACAGGGTTTTAAGCATTGACAATTAATTTAGTTGAATGTTGTGTTATGTATGGGGTCGAGGCCATAGATTATAGCGTGTATAAAATATAAAGGGTCTTACGACCTCCGGTAAAGAATTTGGTTTATTTAATACATCATCGTATAAACTGTGTATAGTGTGGCTTTGTATAATTTTGAGGACCCTACAGGATTTGATCATGGGTCGATTACTATGATGAGGGTTATTTTACATGGGTTGTGATTTGGGATTGAACGCCCACAAGGGTCGATACTGCGACCTCTATGTAACTATATGGTTTTTAAATTATTACTGTAATGATATTATGGTGGTTTTTAATTGGTTTTTGTAAGTAATATTATGTTGGACATTTTATTTTATGGCATACGATTTATGTCATGTGGATTTAATATTAGATGGTTTGAATTATTATCTATGCAATGGATTTATAATGTTGATAATAACATTACTACTTATGTTTTGTAGATGTAGCTAATATAAATGTATTAAATCGTGGACCATCTATATGGTCTCGATACTTGGATTGTTAGTCAATTTATAATAATATTTGTTTAAAGAAGAATGATAATGTTTATCTTGCTTATTAGCATAAGTTTATTTATTCAGACCCTAAGAGGTCTTCGCTGGTTTTTATCTTAGCTTTAGTAGTTGAATATTATGGTTATTCTTAGATGTATTTATAGTGTTGATAGTTTAGAAATATATTCTTGTTTTATACTTGATATAATACATATAAAGTAATGATTATATTCTATTTATTATATCAACTTATTATATCTGTAATTAAGTTTATTTAAAGCTAGACTTGGAAACTAGCCCTTACTTCTTTACACAAATCCCTACTGGAAATATGAAATCTTCCAGTAGGGTTCCTAAATAGATAAAACATATAATCCCTATTTTTAGAAATAAAACCTAAGCTTTAAAATAATAGAGTTTAAGTTGTAAAAGATAATACAAAAGTAATATGGAAAGAAACAAAACCCTTGATAAATCTTTAAACAAGAATTAAATTACAGAAGTAAAACTAAAAGGACCAAACCTTTGATAAGTCTAGCACAAGAATTAAATTACAGCCTAGGGTTTATATTTTAAAAATGTAAACCTTAAAGGAATTAGACAGGGAAAACAAAAGCACATAGGGTTAGAACATATAATATAAACACTTGAATCATCTAGCCAACATTTATTCTAGGAAATGAAATAAGTAGTTTAGAACCTCATACCTATAAATTGAAGCTGAGTCTAATGGCTGAAACATGCACACTAAATTACCCAACATTAAAAATTCATAGGCAAATATGACCTATGTATAGATGAATGAATCACTTGTGAACTACCACATTCCACCCAACCATGACCCGGAACTATCCCTCGTTTCAATCTGGAACCCCCCAAGTTGGTTCTAACATGCAAGTAGCTTATAGCTCCTAAGGTGAGGCTTCCCTAATTAGTATATCAGGTCTGTTCAAGTTCTCCCTCTTCCTCTTAGGAAAATGTTCTTCAAGAACTCTCTTGAGAATCAACAGGACGAATAATGACTCCAAAAAGATAGTTGAGATCCCCAAGCCTCTCTTTGGCTTGGGACTTTATAGACATACTTTTCAGTCAAAGGGGCAGTTAAATCAAGAATCACTTAAGTTTCTTGATTTAACCCTTTTTATTTAATTTAGTACTTTTAATATTTTAACTTAGGAACTTTTAGCTAGTTCCTAATTGGACTTTTATAGGTATTATACTATTTAATTTTTATCTTAGTAATAATAGCAATAGATGGAACTTTTCCTTCTTTCTCACATTATTAATATTATTACTAGGTGTACTCTTTATACATACTATCTATAAAATATATAATAATATATTATTTGGTAACCTTTGTCTTAGGGTATCACATATTGTGACCCCTAGACTTATGACACTTTATTCATTAAGGTCATCTGGTAGATGGTTAGGTCTACTAGGCTACGCAACTCTAAACATCCTTGCATGTTGGATTCCCTCGTATAACATGGTAGTTCTTTAGTACTTGATGAGAATACAGAAATTCAAAATTTCATTTAATCACTTATGAATAAGTCATATGAGATCAATATTTTTCTCGAGTCATTTTCACTCGGGAATCATTAATTCTTTTCAGTAATTCCTAGCGCTTACCAGATCCCATATTTAACGCTAAAAACATAGAGTTTAAAACTTAGTGCAATTCCATAGCTCTTCACTCAACACTAATGCTAGGATGTACTTGTAGGATACACCTAGGGATACAATGGCCAAGGATCCGATGTTCTAGAGATTATGCTCAACATCAACATGGAATCCTTCAGGGATTATGCCCAACACTTTCAAATTATCTTTTCATGTGTTGCAGAGTTTCATGCTCAACACAAATATAAGTACCCATGTGCTCCATAGCTTCTTGCTCAACACAAAACATTAATTTACCCATGTGCTCCAGATCTCCTTGCTCAACACAAAACATCTCATCAATCATGTGCTTCAGGGTCCATGCCCAGCACAAGCAAACATATATATATACATATATATATAATTGGCTTACGCCTAGTATATCAGACAAATCATCATGTTCATATGCAATTTGGTATTCTACCCATTATATCAAAATAAAACATCTAGGTAACATCATAATCAATGGGCTCATGCCCATAAGTGATATGTCCGAAAATTTGGGATAGTACATTCCTCCCCCCTTAGAACAAAACCATCCCTAGTGTTCTAGGGACTAGGAATGAAATCATGAAACAAGGCACGGTAATCCTTTCTCATTGTGGCTTCATTCTCCCAAGTAGCCTCATCGGCTTCGATGTGCTTCCATTGCACTTTCAACTAGACTACGATGCGCTTCTTGAGATGCACCTCTCTCTTGTCCAATATATGAATAGGTTCAGAGGAAAACTCCCATTCAGGATCCACCTGTAATAAGGACCAATCAACCACATGTTTAGTATCATAAATATATTTCTTTAATAATGATTCATGGAAAACATTATGGACTCTTATGTGTGTGGGTAATGCTAGTTCATATTCCCTTGGCCCTCTTTTGGCTAGTATTTCAAAGTTTCCACAAAACCTAGGTGCTAACTTACTGCACCTCCCTAAGCTCAACAAGCTCCGTTTTTCTTTTACTTTCAAGTAGACATGGTCGCCTATTTGATAATCTTTATCTTTTCTTTTCTTATCCACGTAACATTTTTGGTGGTCTTGTGCTTCTTTAAGGTTCACCTAGACCTTGGTAACCAACTGTTCCATGTCTTTTAATAAATTAGGCCCTAACAAGACCCGATCCACCGGGCTATACCAAGTAATCAGTGTTCTACACTTCCATCCATAGAGTACCTCAAAGGGACTCATCTTGGCGGAAGTATGATAATCGTTGTTATACACAAACTCTGCAAGATACAGGTATTCTTCCCACTTAGTGGGGTTGTTTATGACATACATCCTAAGCATGTCCTCAACTATCTGGTTTACCCTTTCTGTCTTCCTGTTTTTCTGTGGGTGATAAGTAGTACTAAAGTTCAACTGTGTTTCTAATCTGCAGAATAAATATCTCCAAAAGTTTCCTGTAAACTTAGCATCTCGATCTTAGCTGATTTCCTTGGGTATCTCGTGCAATCTAAATATCTCCTTCAAGAAGATATCGACAATTTTTACTTCCTTATAGGTCGAATATTCTGGAATGAAGTGTGATTCTTTTGACAATTTGTCAACTACTACAAAGATAGAATCATTTGTTTCTTACTTTTCATTAGACCGGTGATAAAATCCATACTAAGGACCTCCCACTTCCATTCTAGAATGGGTAGTGACTGCAGCAATCCCGAAGGATGCTAATGCTCAGCTTTGACCAGCTGACATTTCTGACATTTCGTGATAGACATCGTAATGTCAGCCTTTAACTTAGGCCAGAAAAAGTGTCTCTTAATGATGGATATCATCTTTTGATATCTCGGATTCCCTGAGTAGGGTGTTCGATGAAATTCCATGAGGATGCTGGACCTAATGTCCTCTCCTTCTGGAACGTACAATCTCCCTTTGGACCATATCAATCCTGTTTCATCTATCTTGTACTCTTTTTGCTGTTGAAACAACCTGTCCTCTTTGACTTTCTTGAGGATTTTCTACATAGAAAGGGTCAAGTTTATTGGTCATTCTAATCCTCTCATGCAAATCCGAATCAATTTAACTTAAATTCACCTCATATATCATATCAATTCATCAACTTAAAGCACCAGCAATCTTGTTCTCTTTTCCCTTAATATGCTTTAGTTTGAAATGGTACTCGCTAAGGAAAGCCAACCATCTGCCTTGCCTAGCATTCATATCTGGTTGCTTGAATAAATAATTCATACTCATATTGTCTATATTTAGAAGGAAATTCCTTCCCATGAGGTAGTGCCTCCACATATTCAATGCGTGAATGATGGAAGCTAACCCAAGATCATGGGTGGGGTAGTTTTTTTCAAGTTTTTTTAACTTTCGTGATTCATAATAGATTGCATAATAATTCTACAAGAGGACTCCTTCGAGCCCTTCCTTGCTTGCATCTGTGCAAACAATGAAATCCCCATCAGGATCCGGAATTTGTAGTATTGGTGCGGTCATCAACAGATGCTTAAGCTTTTGAAAACTTTCCTTCCACTTGGTCATCCATAAGAAATTATTTTCCTTCTTCTGCAAGGCGGTCATGGGACAAGCTATTCTCGAGAAGTTCTTTTGAGGCCTGGAAAATCGCAGGTAACAACAGTTAGGGATTCTCCCTAGTAAATGTTCCAACTAGCCCATTACTATTTGGTATGGGGAATCCGTTCGGTTTATGGTCTGGCTACCGTAGGTCAAGTAACAAAATAAAAGGTTTTACCGGTTGCGGCCCGGTCCACCGTGTATATTTTTAGTTTTTTAGTTTTTAATATGATATGCAAGTGGCTATCTAAAATGTATATTGATAGAGAATACGAGGAGCAGTCACAATGTGTTGCGCAGGTTCTTACCTCTCATCTTAACTCTCTCGCATCTAAATCACACACAGCAAGAAAACTGAAACTAACTATCTAACCTATCCCTAGGGAGCAATATTTTCATTTATCAATGAGTAATGTATTTCTGCACATGCATTAAGAAAAATCATAGATAGTTGTTACTTATTTCAAAACACATGAACATTAATAGATAGATGAACAACAAGATAGATCATTGTTTATGAAAAACCTTCATTACTCATAGTGCAAATTTTAGAGAATAAACAAGAGAGAATTCATAACAAGAACATAGGTTCAAAGAGTTAGAACGATCTCATAGTTAATGGATAACAGCTAAAAACAATATAGTTCACATTCAGCAAATCCATAGCACAACAGTTGAAAATTTCCAGCAAGCTTTCTCCAACAGGAAACTTGTAATTCTTATTGCAAAAGGAAATAGTTATTCTTACAACATGTTCTCATCAATCTCAATGGGAAAAAGTCCCTTATTCCCTCTAACTCTCCTATATTTATACAAAACAACAAAACCTTTGGGTTTCCCCCCTCGGGTGACCTTTGGGCTCCCCCAACCGTTTAATCTCACAATTTTGTCCTTTGTGAGTGCTCATGATTCATACAATACATTACATTTTAGATTAAGATTTTAAGAGCACTTTGTAAAGAGGGACTGACCTGGTAACTGATGAACCTTTTCCAAGCCTGGGCCTCTGCTGCCATCGACTCTGCTTAATAACCCATTGATCTGTTTGAGATCCTGCTGATCTCAAACTTTCACTATCTTGTTTTGTGAGAAACATCTCTGCTTTGTCCTTTAGATATGTCTTCTTTGTAGCAGCAATCATCCAACTAGAGCTGAAAAATATTCTAAGTCTGTCTGTAGTTAAAACAAAAAAATCAACATTAATACGGACTGCATTCAAGAAAAGGTAAACCATACTATTAATTAAACTAATCATCAAATGTGAGGCCCTTCATAGTGTTCTCATCGCAAAACCCTAATATGATAGAAAGAATCTAAAACCTCCGTCGCCCATAAAATAGGGTAAAAACACACACAAAACAGTGGGAAAAAACCCTCACTAAAGGGAAAAACTAAGCATCAGGAAGATAAACTCCTCATCGGTGAACGGAAAAACTACAGTCAGATGGTTAGTTCGCTAAGGAGCCGCAACAACGAGAGACATACATACTAAAGGTTCTGCGGTCAACATAAAAACTTTGGGGGTCGGCAACTCTAAAACCAAAAGTTGGAGCTCAGAACCACTAATCATCGATGAGATAGCTCACTAAGGAGCTGCAACAGCGGGGGACGAACAAGATATGGGCTCTGAAAGCAACTGGAAATTTTGGCGATCGAAGGTTCTAAAAACTACGGATCGATGGACTTAAAACTAAGCACACATGTAGTATCGGCAGGACAAACAACAAGGCCTATGTAACGGCGGCATCGTTGAGACAAGAACCCTGACCACTTGCCAAAAAACATTTCGATAGTGACAACAAAGATCATCGAAAAGCAAAGAAGGTGTACTAAACCAATAAACCATGGAATTGGTAAAAGCAAAAGATATCCATCGGCACGTTATCTACTTAACCTCCACAATGGCGGCTATGTTGAGGACTATCGCCCCGATTTACTGTTCAAAACACTTCCGATAGTGATAAGCAAACATAAAAACATAGCGTTAAGTGCTCAAAGACCTTCGGCTGGGCAATGTTAAAAATAGTTCATTTAACCTCAGAAATAGCGACGACAAAGAGAACTAAAGCTTTGACTCAAACATAAATAGACTTCCAATACCGATGAAGGAAAACATCTTTAAGTTTCACAAGTAGACAAAAAGCTTTCCGAAAAGAAGGAACACAGTTGACCTTAATTCAACTTCAAACAACCAAATTTGTAGTAGAGGGAAAAACAGAATTCAACAATCCAAACAATCCCATGCAAGATTAAATTAAAAGGAGGGTCCAAAATTTTAAAAATTTGGGAAAAAAGTTGCAGCCGCAACAATTGGCGACTACCTGGTGAATCCAGATCTTTGGACAATTTCTTCCTTAAGTAACAGACTGTTTGACAATAAAACCAACATGTTGAATTCTTCTAGATGTCCGAATTTCCCAAATGGTGAATGTATGTACATTTAATCATTGATGATAGTCCAATTTAGGAAAATGGAAACTAAGATTTCAAAGTCAAGATAACTCTTTTGAGGCCAGGAATATGAGTTTCATTTTTTACCTCTGTCTTTGAGTAGCCCCCAGCTTGGACACCACAGGATTGTAACATATGGTAAACAGAAATATTCATTTGTTCCTCATTCCTATGCCATTTTACACTTTTTGTGCTTTTGGACTTTTGTCATTTCTTTTGAGTCCTCCTGCATGCCTTTCTTTCTGAATTTTTTATTCAGGCTCCTCTATCCATAGTGTCCTTTTGTGTGAGAAATATATTTAATTTTCATCTCATGGATGGAGAAGAACTTTGGCAATTTTGTATTCATATGGTTCAGTACTTTGTTTTGATACATATTGCTTTCTTAGGAGATTTTTTACTCTTATTTTCCTGCTGGCTTTCAATTCTTGGCATGGGGTCATTTATATATAATATACTGTTTACCCTGCTTCCTTTCCATGGGTCTTTTGCCGTCACCCCCTAAGGCATTTTTTAAATGTGAGATGGATGGAACCTTGAAATAGTATTCCAGACCTTTTGATCCTAAGTTATTTTACAAGGATTAAGTAGGACTTCAATGTGTTCATAGCCATTTGGGAAAACTGCTAAACTAGAATAAATTCTTTTAGATAAAACAAGAGTACACAGTCTTATAATCAAGGATTTAGTTAATCCAGAATTATGATGCTCTCCATGCAACCAAAAGTTTGCTTCTTTTATTTAAATCAATCAAAAACTAGCTAAAAACAAACAAAAGTAAAGTAAATCAAAATAAACAACCAAAACAATTTATTTATGTACAAGATAATCAAGAAAAAATCAAGTCTGAGAACTAAACCACTCACTAGTCAGTTCTCTGCCCCCCTTGTAAATCTGACAACTTGTAAGTAATTAAGGGGTTAGGCTTGACTGAAAAGGCCTACCCATTATCTAAAACTACATCTACTGGTCTTGAAAAAACTATATCTGAAACTAAATCTACTATTTTACAATCAATCTCATCAGCCCGTGAAAATCGAAGGAGATCGGGCTGGGTATCTGATGTACCGCTGGCTTCTTCTACTTGGTAGTTTCTTGAATCTAGTTCAATGAAGTAATTCCCCAATACAGAATTCATAGGTTCATTCTTACCCTCCAACTGAGTAACATTGTGCTTCATGTGGGGCTCTCTTAATACTTTAATTTGATTAGGACTTCCTTTATAAGGCAACCACAGATGTGACCAATCTGATGCAAAATATCCATTTAGATTTGCTTACCAATCCCGACTCAAAACAAGTCCATAAGCCTCAGGTATGTCTGCTACTACAATATTGATGAACTGACATACCTTTTCATTTGAAGATAATCGAATCGTAACATCCTCCATTTCCCCAATTACCTTCACAGTTGTTCTATCTAACTGAATAAATTTCCAGGTAGATGGTTTAGGTTGTATATTTATCTTCTTATAGACTGAAAGTGGCATAACATTTACCCCTGAGTCTACTAAACAGTTGTGCACGTTATGGTTGAAAATTTCAAAAGTCGGGAGAAATGGTGGGGTTTTGTATTTAGACTTACCTCCCACACTTGCTTCACCAATTTCTTCTTCTTTAGGTTGATAATCAGTGGGAAGCTTTTCCTCTGGTATTTCAAGTGCTTTTAACAATTTTTCTTTCTGCTGAGGCACATTACACATTTCAAACAGTGAGATATTTTCCTTAGCCCTTTTAATATCTTCCACAATATTATATTCCATCGTATGTTCTTTGATATTCTTTTTTACATTATCACTCTTCTCTTCAACGGGCTTAACAGGCATGTTGATTTGCTTCGGTTCTTGACTGGTAATGGTGAATTCAGGTATTTTATCATCCATGGTGCTCTTCTGAATTTTCTTTACATTCTCTTGAAGTCTCTTAATATTTGGGAGTATTAACTAGTCTTCTTTTATCAAACTTTGACTTCTAGTTGTCACATTTGTTTCTGATATTTCTTCCTGTTTCAGATAACCTTCTTCTTCGGTATCAAACATCGAGACACAGTCCCATAAAACCGGAGCATCATCCTCTTGTTTTTTTGTGGATTTATTACCCTTTTCTTCCTCATCATTAGCCACTATTAGCTTGGAGTCCAATGACTGATTCATTACTAATGTCATTTAATTTATCCATTGAGGGCAATTTTTTTCAGAATGGGGCTGCTGATGAAAGGTGCAAAAATTATCCATACCCACATCAGTTAAATTCATTGATGCACGACTATGTGGAGAAGGTTTAGATTGATTGTTGTCTTCACTCCTCTTATAGTAAGTCTTATAAGATTTCTAAGCTTCCTTTTCCTTTTCCAAATATATTATTCTGTTGGATAGCTTTTGCATCATTTTCACCATCCCTTCAAAGCCATTTGACTGCTCCTCCTTAGGATTATTAAATAATAAGGCTTTCTGACCAAAAAAAATTTCTCTCGACTGCTCAGGATAATATTCTATGCTCTCTTTTTCAGCTTCTACTCTCTCATCTTCTTCATAAGTTTCTGATAACGTAGGTTTGACTTGCATCTTAGCAAACATGGCCAAGTCAGGCCCTAGAGCTGAAGTATAGTGTTCGATCAGAACTTTATCAGAAGGCTTATCAGCTGCAGAAAAATTCTTAAGATAAGCAGCAAACCTTTGGGTGAAACTATGCACCTTTTCTTTTCTTTCTTTCTTTAAAGCGCACAACCCTTTCATTAGAGCTGCATGCGTCTTCTGGGCTACATATTTAATTCTAAATATTCTTTCAAATGTGTCCTAGTCTGTGATTGAGTTCACAGGCAGAGCAAAATACCATGAGGTTGCTGCTCCTTTCAGGGTATGTGGAAACAATCTGCAAACTACATCTTCATGTTCTCCAACCCTTAATCCTTCTATGGCCAAGTAAAATATTTGCAAATGATCATCTACTAAAATATTTTCACTTGGGTCAAACTTAGGCAACATTTTCTCAAAAGCCTGAGGTAAGTCATGCAAAGGAGGTGCCAGGTTTAAAGGTGACCTAGCCTTCCAAGCAGGTGGTGGATTTGGTGGGTTGGGTGGCTGATTTGCATTTACATTAGCAATGATTTTTAATGGAGAGTGAGGTGGTGAATGAATAGGAATATGAACAAGTGAAAAATAGGGTGTATCTAGGTCCAACTGATTCAGAGGTTGAACAACTTCTTGTAAGGTTGTTTCTAATAGTTCTTCAAAATCTTCAACCAATGCTGCGTCTTCCAATATAGGACGGTCTTTCTTCTTATATTCTCTTATGGGTAATCCAGGGATAATCAGTAATCCTCCGATATTCTTCACATAATCCCTAGTAAATATTCTCAGATCATCAACTACTTCATTGTCAACAGAATACAAATGCTCTTTACCCTTCTCTTCAGGAATTGGATTGGGAAACAAACAACTTTCAGAACTGTCACCGGTGGAATAATCATGAGAAAATGGGTTTCCTTAGCCAGCCATGCACTAGCTGCCCTCCTTCTAGGGCCAAAAATTGTTGAGGACTAGAAAATATCAGGTAACAACAGTTAGGGATTATCCCCAAAAAACGTTCCCAACTAGCCCGTTACTGTTTGGTATGGGGAATCCGTCCAGTTTACGGTCCGGCTATCATAGGTCAAGTAACAAAATAAAAGGTTTTACCAGTTCCAGCCCAGTCCACCATGTATATTTTTAGTTTTTTAGTTTTTAATATAATATGCAAGTGCCTATCTAAAATGCAAATTGATAGAGAATACGAGGAGCTGTCACAATGTGATGCGCAGGTTCTTACCTCTCTTCTTAACTCTCTCGCATCTAAATCACACATAGCAAGAAAACTGAAACTAACTATCTAACCTATCCCTAGGGAGAAATATTTTCATTTATCAATGAGTAATGTATTTCTACGCATGCATTAAGAAAAATCACAAATAATTGTTTCTTATTTCAAAACACATGAACATTAATAGATAGATGAACAACAAGATAGCTCATTGTTTATGAAAAACCTTCATTACTCATAGTGAAAATTTCAGAGAATAAACTAGAGAGCATTCATAACAAGAACAGAGGTTCAAAGAGTTAGAACGATCTCACAGTTAATGGACAACAACTAAAAACAAAATAGTTCACATTCAACAAATCCATAGCACAGCATTTGAAAAGTTCCACCAAGCTTTCTCCAACAGGAAACTTGTAATTCTTATTGTAAAAGGAAATAGTTCTTCTTACAACATGTTCTCACAAATCTCAATGGGAAAAAGTCCCTTATTCCCTCTAGCTCTCCTATATTTATACAAAACAACAAAACCTTTGGGTTGCCTCACCCGGGTGACCTTTGGGCTCCCCCAACTATTTAATCTCACAATTTTGTCCTTTGTGAGTGCTCATGATTCATACAATACGTTACATTTCAGATTAATATTTTAAGAGCACTTTGTAAAGAGGTACCGTCCTGGTAACTGATGAACCTTTTCCAACCTTGGGCCTCTACTGCCATCGACTCTTCTTAATAACCCATTGATATTTTTGAGATCATGCTGAACTCAAACTTTCACTATCTTCTTTTGTGAGTAACATCTCTGCTTTGTCCTTTAGATACGTCTTCTTTGCAGCAGCAATCATCCAACTGGACCTGAAAAATCTTCTAAGTCTGTCTGCAGTTAAAACGAAAAACTCAACATTAATACGGACTGCATTCAAGAAAACGTAAACCATACTATCAATGAAACTAATCATCAAATGTGAGGCCTTGCACAGTGTTCTCATCGAAAAACCCTAATATGATAGAAAGAATATGAAACCTCTGTCGCCCATAAAATAGGGTAAAACACACACACAAAATGGCGAGAAAAAACCCTCACTGGTAGGAAAAACTAAGCATCAGGAAGATAAGCTCCTCATCAGTGAACATAAAAACTACATTCAAATGGTTAGTTCGCTAAGGAGCCGCAATAGCGGGAGACATATAGACTAAAGGTTCCATGGTCAATATAAAAACATTGATGGTCAGCAACTCTAAAACCAAAGGTCGGAGCTCAGAACCACTAATCATCGGTGAGATAGCTCACTAAGGAACCGCAACGGTGGGGAACGAACAATCTATGGGATCCACGACCAACTGAAAATGTCGATGATCAAAGGTTATAAAAACTACAGATCGGTAGACTTAAAACTAAGCACACCTGCAGTATCGGCAAGACAAACAACAAGGCCTCCATAATGGTGGCATTGCTTGAGACGAGAACCCCTACCACTTGCCAAAAAACATTTCGATAGAAACAACAAAGATCATCGAAAAGCAAAGAAGGTGTGAACCAATAAACCACGAAATTGGTAAAAGTAAAATCTATCCATCAGCACATTCTCTACTTAACCTCTGCAATGGCAGCTATGTTGAGAACTACCGCCCCGATTTACTGTTCAAAACACTTCCAACAGTGATAAGCGAACATAAAAATATAGCGTTAAGTGTTCAAAGACCTTCGGCTGAGCAATGTTAAAAATAGTTCGTTTAACCTCTGAAATAGTGGTGGCAAAGAGAACTAAATATTCGACTCAAACGTAATTAGACTTTCGATAGAGATGAATGAAAACATCTTTAAGTTAAAATCTTTAAGTTTCAGAGGTAGAAAAAAAGCTTTCCGAAAAGAAGGAACACAGTTGACCTTAATTCAACTTCAAACAACCAAATTTGTAGCAGATGGAAAAACAGAATTCAACAACCCAAACAATCCCATGTAAGATTAAATTAAAAGGAGGGTCCAAAATTTTAAAAATTTGGGAAAAAAGTTGCAGCCGCAACAAGTTCCCAATGAACTTTCGATAATTTTCGGCTAATCCCAAAAAGTGCCTAATTTTGGTGACACTAGTAGGGGTAGGCTAGTCTTCTGTGGCTCTAATCATTTTCGGGTCCATAACTATCCTTGTTTTGAAGATAATGTGACCCAAGTATTGTATCTGTGGTTTGAAAAAATAACATTTACTAAACTTAGAGTAAAGCTGGTGTTCTCGTAACACTCGTAGTACTATGCGAAGGTGATCTTCGTGTTCCTCTTTACTCTTAAAGTAAAATAGGATGTCGTCTATAAAGACCAAAATAAATTTATCCAGATATTTACTGAATATATTTTTCATCATACACATAAAGTTCATGGGTGCATTGGATAGCCCGAATTGCATTACTACAAACTCGTAGTGCCCGTACCTTCTATGAAAGGCAGTTTTCTGAATATCGTCGTCGCGAATCCGTACCTAATGGTACCCAGATTGGAGGTCGATCTTTGAAAATATATTGGCTCCTCCTACTTGATTGAACAAGTCATTGATCCTAGGGAGTGGGTATCAGTTCTTGATAGTCATCTTGTTAAGATGACGGTAATCGATGCACATATGCATCGTACCATCCTTCTTCTTTATGAAAAGTATTAGTGCTCCCAAAGGGGACACACTTGGTCAGATATATCCTTTCTCAATCAATTTCTGCAATTGCAGTTTAAGTTACACCAAATATGGTGCACTCATACGATAAGGGGATTTTGAAGCTGGAACTGATCCTGGTGTCAATTCTATGGAAATGTATAGGTCTCGTTTCGGAGGTAATCTAGTGATTTTCTCAGGGAATACGTCCTTGAATTCTACAAGAATGGGAAAGTCCTCTATGCATTGTTCTCTCTCAGCCTCTATGTCTCAGATATTTACTGCAAACAACTTGCAGCATTTTCTAATGCACTTCTTTGCTTGTAAGGTAGATATATTCCTTACCAAAACTTTCTTTGGTACGCCTTGAATCTTCACTTGATTCCCTTAGTTATCTGTACATAAGTTTGACTTGTGTAAGCAATCAAGCATGACATGGTGTTGTTCCAACCAGTCCATGCTGATAAGTATGTCATATGATCCTAAAGCCAGGATGTTCAGGTTTACATTCGTAGGATAACCATTCAAGGTTACCTCACAATCTTTAACTATTTCTGAAACTTTATGTTTTGTACCTGTGGCTAATTGTACCAACCAAGGTTTACCATGTTTTACTTTTCCTAACTTACATACATCATCAATTTTAGGCGATACATAGCTCCAGCAAGAATCGGGGTCAATCACTATTGAAATAGAAGTGTTCAAGATATTACCTTCTATCTCAACCATGGTATCATCATGGTCTTCCTGTCGGCCATCCAGGGCTACATAAATATGCGGTGTCCCGGCTATGTCCTCTACTGTTGGTTCTTCTTGTTAGTTTTGAAAGACCTCATTGGCCTTGTTCTTACAATCCCAAGCATAATGAGGCCCACTCCATTTCTAGCATTTGATCTATAGTGGGGTAGCATTGGATAACCTAGCTGGTACTATCTTGTTGGCATTTGGATATGGTACATATGGTTTTGTACCTAATTTGTTGAAGTTCTTGTTCACTGGAAAATTGTTTTTCTATTTCCTGTACGGAGGTGGGTTAAAACCTGGTTTGCGGTTGTCAGAGAAGTTCTTATACTTGTCTATGTTTCTGTTCATGTTCTCTTGCATTAGCTTTCCATGCTCATAGCAGAGCCTAGCTTTGTGCAATGTGGTGTCCAAGTATTTAGGCATCTAGAACTCAATCCTTTCTCGAAAATTGGGAGGAATACATCTTAAAAACTGCTAAATTTTTACCTTTTCGTCCTTAATGTATGGTACATAATGTAACATATCTAGAAATTTGTTAATAAAAGTATCCATAGTCATGGATCCCATAGGTAGCTCGTGAAACTCTTTCACCTTTCTATCGAAGAACCTTTTCAACATATATTTTTCTTGAAATATTTTTCGGAAGTTACTGCAGCGTATTTCCCTTAACTCATATTTCTTGGTATGTTTCAAATCTCTCCACCATCTCGCTGCTTTTCCATTTAAATTATATATGGAAAGTTGAGCCTTCATCTCACTTGAGTAGTTATGAACTCAGAAATATTTTCTCATACCCAACAACCATTCTTCAGCTTTCTCCCCCATGTTTACTTCCCCTTCATAGGTTAGGGCTCTTATTTTTCTGAATTCCCCCTGAAGATTGTCATCACTTCTTTGTTTCTTCCTACATGGAGAAAGAGAGTCCTCACCAGAAAGACCGTGATATTCTCCTTCTGGAGGTTCAGGAGTATGTTCCTCTTCTCTTTCTCCTCTTAAACCTGTTTTTGGAATGAGTGGGTTTCCCCTACGGGATTCCTCCCATCATATTTTGCAGCAACGCTTCATTGATTGTTTGATGTTCCTTTCTTTCAGTCAGATTGTCATATTTGAAACTTTGCAGCCCTGCTTGACGACTTTGTATGGTTTTCATAATGTCAAAATTCAGTTCCACCACCAATTCTACTTTTTGGGTGGGGGTATTCAATTTCCCTTCCCGGCTGTTATTTTCTTCAATGTTCATGCTTTGAATTGTTCTGTAAAAATTCCTAAAATTGCAAGTTTTAAATAACAGGAAAAATTTATGTTAGTTAACAAAATTGAAAACATACTTTATTTTCCTTACAAAATTTAAAACATATGCCCATTAGGTCTCTTAGTGTTGAAACTGGGAATGGTGCTAGGCCATAAGCAATGAAAGTGTAAATACTCTTTTATGGATTAAAACCAATGGGTTTTGTGAAATATATGTTGCATTTGATTTATAATGGTTATTATTCTTAGTCTGTGTGGATTTGGCATACATGTATGTGTTGATTTCATGGGTGACTTGTGTACAACGTTATGGCTTGGGACCATGCCGTGAATGGAATTGGTACTCTCCATTGAAGCTGTGATAGCGAAATAGGTTGAGACTTATAGTTTAGTTTTTATAATGCGTGAATGGAAATTAATCTCGACTGTGGGTGTAAACCCTTCGTTGGTGACGTTGTTGTTGGTTAATTCATTGACATGGTTTTAAGCATTGATAATTAGTTTAGTTGACTATTGTGTTATGTATGGGACCCAGGCCATAGATTATAGCGTGTATAAAATATAAAGGGTCTTACGACCTCCATGTAAATAATTTGGTTGATTAAATACAGCCTACCTATAAACTGTGTATAGCGTGGCTTTGTAGAATGTTAAGGACCCTACAGGATTTGATCCTGGGTTGATTACTGTGATGAGGATTATTTTACATGGGTTGTGATTTCGGCTTGAACGCCCATAGAGGTCGATACTGCGACCTATGTGTAACTATATTATTTTTAAATTATTACTATAATGATATTATGGTGGATTTTAATTGGTTGTTGTAAGTAATATTATGTTGGACATTTTATTTTATGGCATACGATTTCTTTTATGTGGATTTAATATTAGATGGTTTGAATTATTATATATGCAATGGCTTTATAATGTTGATAGTAACATTACTGCTTTTGCTTTGTAGATGTAGCTAATATAAATGTATTAAATCGTGGACCATCTATATGGTCTCGATACTTGTATTGTTAGTCAATTTATACTAATATTTGTTTTAAGAAGAATGATAACGTTTATCTTGATTATTAGCATAAGTTTATTTATTCAGACCCTAAAAGGTCTTCGCTGGTTTTTATCTTAGCTTTAGTATTTGAAGATTATTGTTATTCTTATATGTATTTATAGTGTATATAGTTTATAAATATATTCCTATTTTATACTTGATATAATACATATAAAGTAATTATTAGATTCTATTTATTATATCAGTTTATTATATATGTAATTAAGTTTATTTAAAGATAGACTTGGAAGCTAGCCTTTACTTATTTAAACAAATATCTACTGGCAATATGAAATCTTCTAGTAGGTTTCCTAAACAAATAAAACATATAAGCCCATTTTTAGAAATAAAACCTAAGTTTTAAAAGAACAGAGTTTAAGCTGTAAAAGAGAATACAGAAGTAATATGGAAAGAAGCAAAACCCTTGATAAATATTTAAACAGGAGTTAAATTACAGAAGTAAAACTGAAAGGACCAAAACTTTGATAAGCTTAGGAAAGGAATTAAATTACAGCCTAGGGTTTATATTTTAAAAATGTAAACCCTTAAGGAATTAGACAGGGAAAACAAAATCACATAGGGTTAAAACATATAATATAAACACTTGCATCATCTAGCCAGCATTTATTCTAGGAAATTAAATAAGTAGTCCAGAACCTCATACCCGTAAATTGAAACATACTCCCATTAGGTCTCTTAGTGTTAAAAGTGGGCTCGCAATGGTGCAAGGCCATAAGCAATGAATGTGTAAATACTCTTTTATGGATTAAAACGAATGGGTTTTGTGAAATATATGTTGTGTTTCATTTCTAATGGTTATTATTCTTAGTCTGTGTGGATTTGGCATACATGTATGTGTTGATTTCATGGGTAACTTGTGTATTGGGTGATTTTTAGGTCTACTAGGCTAGGAAACTATAAATATCCTTGCATGTTGGATTCCCTCATATAACATGGTAGTTTTTCAGTGCTTTATGAGAATACATAAATTCAAATTTTCATTTAATCACTTATGAATAAGTCAGATGAGATCAATATTTTTATTGAGTCATTTTCACTCGAGAATCATTATTTCTTTTCAGTAACTCCTATCACTTACCAGAGCCCATACTCAATGCTAAAAAAAGGGAGTTGCAAACTTAGTAAAATTCCAGAGTTCTTCTCTCAACACTAATTCTAGGATGTACTTGTAGGATAAACCTAGGGATACAATGGCCAAGGATCTGATGTTCTAGAGCTTAGGCTCAACATCAACATGGAAGGCTCCAGGGCTTATACCCAACACTTCCAAATTATCTTTTCATGTGTTTCAGAGCTTCATTCTCAACACAAAACATTAATTTACCCATGTGATCTAGAGCTCCTTTCTCAAGACAAAACATCTCATCAATCATGTGCTTCAGGGTCCAAACATATATATATATATATATATATATATATATATATATATCATATGTAATTGGCTTACGCCCAGTATATCAAAGAAAACATCATGTTCATATGCAATGTGGTCTTTGACCCAGTATATCAAAATAAAACATCCAGATAACATCATAATTAATGGGCTCATGCCCATAAGTGATATATCCAAACATTTGGGATATTACATCCCTCCCTACTTAGAACAACACCGTCCCTGGTGTTCTAGGGACTCGGAATGAAATCATGAAAAAAGGCGGGGTAATCCTTTCTCATTGTGTCTTCATTCTCCCAAGTAGTCTCATTAGCTTCGAAGTGATTCCATTGCACTTTCAACTAGAATACAGTTTGCTTCCTAAGCTGCACCTCTCTCTTGTCCAATAAATGAAGAGGTTCATGGGAAAACTTCCCTTTAGGTTCCACCTATAATAAGGACCAATCAACCACATGTTTAGTATCATAAACATATTTCCTTAATAATGATGCATGGAGAACATTATGGGCACTTATGTGCATAGGTAACGCTAGTTCATATGCCACTAGCCCTCTCTTAGCCAGTATTTCAAAAGGTCCAAAAAACCTAGGTGCTAACTTACCACACCTTCCCAAGCTCAATGAGCTCCGTTTTTCTTTTACTTTCAACTAGACATTGTAGTCTCTTTGATAATATTTATCTTTTCTTTTCTTATCCATGTAAATTTTCTGGCGTTCTTGTGCTTCTTTAGGGTTCACCTAGAATTTGGTATCCAACTACTCCAAGTCCTTTAATAAATCAGGCCCTAACATGAGCCGATCCACCGAGCTATCCCAAGTAACTGGTGTTCTACACTTCCATCCATAGAGTACCTCCAAGGGACTCGGGTTTGCGAAAGTATGATAATCTTTGTTATACGCAAACTCTACAAGATGCAGGTAGTCTTCCCACTTAGTGGGGTTGTTCATGACATACATCCTAAGCATGTCCTCAACAACATGGTTTACCCTTTCTGTCTGCCCATCTGTCTGCGGGTGATAAGCAGTACTAAAGTTCAACTGCATTTCTAATCCGGAGAATAAATATCTCCAAAATTTTCCTGTAAACTTAGCATCTCGATATGAGATGATTTCCTTGGGTATCCCGTAAAATCTAAATATCTCCTTCAAGAATATATCAACAATGTGTACTGCCTTGTAGGTCAACTTCACTAGAATGAAGTGTGTTGCTTTTGACAATTTGTCAACTACCACAAAGATAGAATCATTTTGTTTCTTAATTTTTGGTATACCGGTGATAAAATCCATACTAATGACCTCCCACTTCCATTCTGGAATAGGTAGTGGTTGCAACAATCCCAAAGGATGATGATGCTAAGATTTGACTAGCTGACATTTCATGATAAACATCACAATGTTGGCCTTTAACTTAGGCCAAAAAAAGTGTCTCTTGACGATGGATATCATCTTTTGATATCTCGGATGCCCTGAGTAGGGTGTTTGATGAAATTCTGTGAGGATGTCAAACCAAATGTCCCCTCCTTTCGAAACGTACAATCTCTCTTTGGGACATAGCAGTCCTGTTTCGTCTACCTTGTACTCTTTTTATTGTTGAAACAACCTGTCCTCTTGGACTGTCTTGAGGATTTATACATAGAAAGGGTCAACTCTATTGGTCATTCTAATCCTCTCATCCAAATATTAATAGATTTGACTTAAAGTCACCTCATATATCATATGAGTTCATCAACTCAAAGCATAAGCAATCTTTTTCTCTTTTCCCTTAATATGCTTTAGTTCGAAATGGTACTCGCTAAGGAAAGCCAACCATATGGATTTCCTAGCATTGATATCTAGTTGCTTGAATAAATACTTTAGACTCATATTGTTTGTATTTAGAAGGAATTTCCTTCCCATGAGGTAGTGCCTCCACATCTTCAATGTGTGAATGATGGCAGCTAACTCAAGATCATGGGTGGGGTAGTTCTACTCATGTTATTTTAACTTTCACAACTCATAACATATCGCATAATCATTCTGCAAGAGGACTCCTCCGATCCCTTCCTTGCTTGCATCCGTGCAAACAACGAAATCCTCATCGGGATCCACAATTCATAGTATCGGTGCGGTCGTCAAAAGCTGCTTAATCTTTTGAAAAATTTCCTCTCACTTGGTCATCCATAAGAACATATTTGCCTTCTTCTGCAAGGCGGTCATGGCACAATATATTCTCAAGAAGTTCTCAATGAACTTTCGATAATATCCAGCTAATCCCAAAAAGGATCTAATGTCGGTGACACTAGTAGGGGTAGGTCAGTCTTCTATGGCTCTATTCGTTTTCAGGTCCACAGCTATCCTAGTATCAAAGATAATGTGACCCAAATACTGTATCTGTGGTTTGTAAAATTCACATATACTAAACTTAGCGTAAATCTCTTGTTCTCGTAACACTCATAGTATTATGTGAAGGTGTTCTTCGTGTTCCTCTTTACTCTTAGAGTAAACTAGGATGTTTTCTATAAAGACCAAAACAAATTTATCCATATATTTATTGAATATACTTTTCATCATACACATAAAGTTTGCAGGTGCATTGGTCAACCCGAACAACATTACTACAAACTTGTAGTGCCTGTACCTTGTACGAAAGGTAGTTTTGTGAATATCCTCATCATGAATCCGTACCTGATGGTACCCAGATCGCAGGTTGATATTTTAAAAGATCTTAACTCCTCCTACTTGATCGAAGAAGTCATCGATCATAGGGAGTGGGTATCAGTTCTTGATAGGCATCTTGTTAAGCTGATGATAATCAATGCACATCCGCATCGTACCATACTTATTCTTTACAAAAAGTATTGGTGCTCCCCAAGGGGACATACTTGGTCATATATATCCTTTATCAATCAATTCCTACAATTGCAGTTTAAGTTCCACCAACTCTAGTGCACTCACATGGTAAGGGGATTTTGAATCCAGAAATGATCTTGGTGTCAATTCTATGGAAAAGTATAGGTCTCATTTAAGAAGTAATACAGAGATTTTCTCAGGGAATATGTCCTTGAATTCTACAAGAATGGTAAATTCCTCTATGTGTTGTTCTCTCTCAGCCTCTATGTCTCAGATAATAATATATTATTTGGTAACCTTTGTCTTAGGGTATCACATATTGTGATCCCTAGACGTATGACACTTTCTTCATTAAGGTCATCTAGTAGATGGTTAAGTCTACTAGGATAGGAAACTCTAAACATCCTTGCATGTTGGATTCCCTCGTATAACATGGTAGTTCTTCAGTACTTGATGAGAATACAAAAATTCAAAATTTCATTTAATCACTTATGAATAAGTCAGATGAGATCAACATTTTTCTCGAGTTGTTTTCACTCAGGAATCATTAATTATTTTCAGTAACTCCTAGAGCTTACCATAGCCCATACTCAACACTAAAAATAGGGATTTAGAAAATTAGTGCAATTCTAGAGCTCTTCGCTCAACAATAATGCTAGGATGTATGTGTAGGATACACCTAAGGATACAATGGCCAAGGATCCGATGTTCTAGAGCTTATGCTCAACATCAACATGGAAGGCTCCAGGGCTTATGCCCAACACTTCCAAATTGTCTTTTCATGTGTTCCAAAGATTCATGCTCAACAAAAATATCTCAAGTCTCATGTGCTCCAAAGCTTCTTACTCAACACAAAACATTAATTTACCCATGTGCTCTAAAGCTCCTTGCTCAACACAAAACATCTTATCAATCTTGTGCTTCAGGGTCCACTCCCAACACAAGCAAACATATATATATATATATCATATGTAATTGCATTATCATATGTAATTGCATTACGCCCAGTATATCAAATAAATCATCATGTTCATATGCAATGTGGTTTTTGACCCAGTATATCAAAATAAAACATTCAGGTAACATCATAATCAATGGGATCATGCCCATAAGTGATAGGTCCAAAAATTCAGGATATTACAAAACTCATCTATGCCATCCATGTGGGAAATCAAATTATATTCATCTGTAAGTCATTATTATTCTACATTGAATACTTCATATTTTATAGAGAATATGGACAACTTGGTGAACTATTCAACATGGACCCTCTCCCATGATTGCTTCGAAGGTTTTTTTTCAAATTGAAGAGTCTCAAGAGATAACTTCATATATTCCATCATTGCATGAAATCAAAATATATTCACGTGTAAATAATTATTGGTTTTCATTGCATACTTCATATTGTATAGAGAATATGGACAACTTGGTGAACTATTCAATATGGACCCTCTCCCATGATTGCTTCAAGGGTTTAGATAGGAAGTTGGGATTTATTCTTGTGAAATCAATTGTTGTCTATAAGATATATATTCTTGTAGGCATACGATAAAACATAAATCAATGAAATGATCTCAAATCTTGTGAATGAAAACAATTATTTACAATTCACCATACCTATTCAAAATGATCTCTTTTTGTAATGAAAACTTGTAGTTTGAATGTATCCACTAATGTCCAAGACCACTGAAGATTTTTGTTAGATTCCAAGAGTGATATTCTATCCAATAGATCAAAGAGTGTCCCATTGATGATTGAGTGTGAGCCAAATTGCAAAGTTCGAGAGCACAAAAAGCGCAAACATTGGTAGAAAACCCGTGAAAATTGGTAGCGAACCTGGGAAGGAAGGTCTCTATTTTTTTTAACTAGCAATAGGAGCACACACACGTGTCTAGGAGAATGCACGCATGTCTATGCATACACACATAAACACGCACATGCGCTACTACCTAACATTTACAACATTAACTCACTAATGTTTATCCCATTTAATGACTAACACTCTTCAATAATGTCTTGGTATTCACACATGTACGAGTATTTTTACAAT
>LPNX010433698.1:37809-60309 GCA_001517045.1 Pseudotsuga menziesii
TAGAATCAATTTGGACAGTACACTTGTCTCATCCTTGTCCATAGATGAAAAAGCATAGATAGTAGTCCACCCCAATATTCTAAGATTTTAAAGCATAATGACACAAATTTACTTTTTTTTATCATAAATGATATTTATAAAAATTACATTTTTTATTGAATCTTCTTATTAATTTATTAATTTCAATTTTGCGCCCAAGAGACGCATTCTACATCCCAGTAGGAGGTGATGATGTGTAACTCCTTCCATGCTCATCCTAGAGCTAGCGCATGTCCCTTTTAAAAAATAATAAAATATTACTCTGTAAGCTTGGTAGATCTTGTTTTAAGCAAATCTATGCTAATTTTAATTGACACATGTATGCTAACTATATAAAAAAAAATATTTAATAAATAAAATTCTTTAAATTTCTCATCAATGTTTCCACGAAAGTTTATATCCAACCTTCTACTTTCGACATTAGACACAACGTTAATTTTTCTTTCTGCCCGTGAGTACTTTCTATTATTGCGCATGATTGATATAGACATGACACACAATGCCAACTCAAACTCAAACACATGGACATCTCCGTTGTTCACAACGATTAGTAATGAATACCTTTCATTATTGCCTTTTTGGTTCCTCTCAAACACCCACCTTTGGGGATTAGTGCCTACAAGTTTAGGTTTACATTCGTTCAAAATGTGTGTACATTCGTTTTATAAAGAAATGTGTGTACATAATATATATATAATTTTGACACCCCGTTTTCCACATCCCTAGCGTTTTTTAATACTTCGTCAAACTGGCACGTTAACGCGACAATTCTTCATCCCGGTCCCATTACCATACTTCATATAATGTGCGACTCCTTTGCCAGAATCCGTTGACAAAATGTGGAAAAATGAGTAAACGATCAGTGCGGTGTGAAAATACAATAGAATTGTAGAAGAAAGGTTCATTGGAGTTCCCAGACGACAAAAGAGTCAAAAGCTTTCTCGCTATAAGAAAGCGAAGTCCAGAGGGAACATAGGTCTTCATTATTGTACTTTGCGCAATAACTTCAACTCAACTACGGTGGTGGGATCGGAAAAAGCAAACTATCGATCGATTGGATGTTAGTAACTCATCTTAAAGCCCCACTTTTCATCTTTTTTCAAACGCAATCAATCGATAGGATGAAAAATGTAGGTGCTCCCGTTACCCGCAGGTCGAAGCATTGCCAAGAATCCTTTGATTGTACACAACCCCACCAACAACAGAATTATCGATTCTGAAAACATAAGTTGCAACTGCAAGTTAGAAAAGAACTCGGTTTGTCCATGTGAACGAACCCATGTTGGTGAGATCCTCCATGGACGGAATCTCAGCTGTCGCTTGCCGCCAAATGTAGTCCTTTCACACGGCCTCAAACAAAGCAGGCTTGTGGCTAAAACATAGTTTTTTCACACCTACTCTTTTGTATTGGGTAAGAGTTATCTATTGAGCTGCTGAGCATTTAATGCTCTGGGTTGCAACAAGCTTAATAATCGTTGGATCTTGAAATCCAATGGTAATCCAACTTGTTTAAATCACATTAAATGCTCTACAACTCAATGAATAACTCAAAATTAACTATTTTAAAATATAACAACGAAAAAAATCTCACAGCATTGGCTATTTCAGAATATTCCCACTAAGTAAGGCACTTATCACCAATAAATCTCATGCACCCAACATGATCTTCCTTTAGTTACTTTTCCTAACCTGACGAAAAAACGAGTTATTATGGACAATGACTTAGATATGCGGGATATCATATATGGCTCTACAATTTCTAATTGCTTTGCTATTTTTTAATCTTTACGCATTTAAACATTATATTTTAATTTTTTAAATACTTTTAGATTTTGGATTCTATATGATTTGGTTTTTAATTTTTTTAAATTAATAATCTCTAGATTATTTTTGTGTCCAAATTTATGGAATGCAAACTAGATTATCATATGATTTTATAATCTCTTCAAATTAGCGTATTAGCATATTAGTATATTTATAAAGAAAAATCTTTCTAAATTGAATATGTAATTACTTTAAAGTCTATAAACAACAAAACTTTTTAATTAAAGATTTACTTTTTTAAATATTTAATGATTTTATAATTTTTTAAAATTTATGAAATAAAATCTTCTTAAATTAAAGATTTACTTTTTTAAATATCTAAGATGGACAACCATGGTCTAGCATGGCTAAACCATAATTAATTAATGTTAACCATAGTCAAACATGGTTGACCATATGTAGTCAAACATGGTCATGCATAGTTAACCATCATCAACGATGGTTAAATCATCAATTGAAATCAACCATGGTCAAGCCCAATAAACCATGATAAAAAATAGTGAACTATAGCAAAACATGATCAAACATTCTCAACCATAATCAACCATATTCAATCATATCGACCACGATGAATCATACTCAATCATGGTCAAACAACGAACCATATTCAATGGTCAAACACAGTAAACCAAATGACAAGTATAGTCAACCAACAATAATTATGGCTAACCATAGGAAAACATATTCAAACATAATTACCTGTAATGAACCAAATCAATCATAGTCAAACATATTAATGCAAAGTCATCCAAAACCAAACGTGCTCAACCATGGTCACTAAGAGTCAAATATAATCAACCATGGTTAGTCAAATTCAATCATAGTCAACAATAGACAAACATAATAAACCAAGTTCAACCATGTCCAACCAAATTCTACAATAGTCAAACATAATCAAACATGGTTAATTGTGATCAAACATAATCCTCAATGGTCAACCTTGGTTCACCAATGTCAACCATGGTCAATTATTATAACCCATGGTCAAACATTGTTAACCATAACCAATCATCATCAACAATAGTCAAACATTGACAACCATGCTTAACCATCGACAAATCATAGTCAACAATGCTAAACCAAAGTCAATCATAATCAAACATGATTAAATATAGCTATCTACATTCAACAATATTCAAACTTGATTAGTCATTATGGACCATGGTCATAGAGATTCCACCATAGTCAAATATGATCAAGCATCTTAAATCATAGTCAACCATAATCAGTCATGGTCAACAAAATAAACAAA
The DNA here is from genome assembly GCA_001517045.1 of Pseudotsuga menziesii. Taxonomy (NCBI): domain Eukaryota; kingdom Viridiplantae; phylum Streptophyta; class Pinopsida; order Pinales; family Pinaceae; genus Pseudotsuga; species Pseudotsuga menziesii. The sequence goes on from LPNX010433698.1 coordinate 40,925, forward strand.
AGTCAAACATATTCAAGAAAAGTTGACCAAAATCAAACATGTCAAACATAAATAACCCTAGTCAAGTATCATGGATATTTTTATTTAAAATTATCGATGAATATTTTTATTCACAAATACACAAATACTCACATTTATGCTAGTGGTCAACTAACACAACCATCGTTTATGAAAGGTAGTTATATATCCATATACTCCTTTTTTCACTAATGACACATCAATAGAAATTGACCACCTTTAATTGGGGACATATAAGAATCACACAATGTTATTAATGTACATGTACTTCAAGTTAATTTTGCAGTCGATCAACCTAAGGTTTAGTTTAAAATGATATTGAACAAACATTCTAAATTATGGTGGTGTTCTTTATACGTGATTAGCTTGATTGCTAATAACATTAGTGTCGTGGCCCCACAAGTGACACCCTTAAAATATATGGTGAGCATTTCTTATAGAGTGTTAGGCACTACCCAGTTTCACACTTAGGGACATGGCCTCCTAAGTAGAAATCATCATACTACACCTAAACATGACCCAACCCACTTAGTTACATTATGCATGTGTTTATACTTAACAATTTTTTATGTGTGCTTCATTAAGTAAACTTCACAAGTAACCAAGCATGAAAGTAGTCACAACATACATAAGATACGACACAACACTCAAACCGAGTTCCTTACAACCTTTATTCATTATTTTACAATGTACAAGAGGGAACCCAACCATTTCCTATAAAATTTTAGATGTTACAAAGAAAATCAAGGAAAAGTTCCTAGAACCCAAACTTTCTTGCCACTTGTGTTTCCTTCCTACTCCAACATAGTACATTGTCACAAAAATGCCTTCTGCACAATTCCCAAAACTGCCTTCTACTCAACACCCAAAACTACCTTCATTCACTTCTATGCATTTCATGTTGCACTATTTTTTATACCAAATAACCAAGTCTACCCAACCTATGACTCCCCCAATATGTACAAGAACCATAGGCCACATTTTTAAGAACTTCATCTCTCACTTGTTTTTCCACATTTCTATTGTGCTCGACTTTATTTATATGGCATGTCTCTGCCAAAATGCACTCCCCAAGCTGACGTTCCATCTTTCAAAGTGTGTATGGCTAGTCGACACTTATCTTTTCAAGTGGGTTGTATGCTCCACAAGAAAGTGTAGACTTCACAAAATGACCCAACATATGGGTGCCTTGGATCTACACCCAAATATTTATGCATCCATCTCTATAAATCCTCTGCAATAACATTTCCCCTAAGACTCTTGGAGAACTTAACACGTCGTAAATTTGGGTTGGGACATCCTCCCACATTTGATTTGTTTGTTCCTTGGAAACACTTTTTTTCTTTTGGATCTTAGCTTGATAGTGGCTCCATGATTTTTCTCCTCCTATGAATCATATCTTCATACTTCCACAAGAATTCATTTTGTTTCCAGTTGTTCTTGTTGTCCAACAAGCCCTTCTAGTTGATCATATACTCATGCCAAGTCAAACAACCGTGATTTACAAAGTGGCTAGCCAACACTTTCTTTACTTCATCTTTTTATATGTCTAAGATCATGATAGGATAATGGGATGGTATCGTTATTCTATAATAATCTCCATCAATCCTACAATGCTTCAAATAACTCACATGGAAAATAGAATGAATATTTCAATGATCCACCAACTTCAATTGTAAAAATCCAACATATGTCTTCCTTGTTCTAGACAATGTTTCAACCTCTTTGTAGCTTCTGTTAGATGTATGCATGTCATTTCCACTATGTCATCCCATCCCTTTATGACTCCCATGGTAGTTGGAGTCCTCCCATAGAATCATTACACAATGGGGTGAGGTGTCATCAACTCCTAACCTATAGCTATCTCAAATTGACTATATCCCATCACTAAACTCTTGTGCATGTTGTACCTTACATATGCGGTGTCTAATAGATCTAGCCAATCTTATTGTTCTGGGAACACATAGTTACTACAAGTAACCCTCCAACAAGCTATTAATTTTTTTATGTCTACCCATCATTTTATGAATGGTATGTCGAGACTATAAGTAACTTTGCTCCCACAAGTTTGAACAACTCTATCAAAAATCACCTTGTCAACCTTCTATCCTTGTCTGACATAATGCTCATTGGAAGACCCCATAGCTTCACTATATGGTGAAAGAACATCTTCGTGAGATCTTCCACTAAGCATGACATTTTCATTGGAATGAAAATGGCATACTTATAAAATCGATCCACCATAATAAAATTTTCATTGAACCCTTGTGCCATTGGAAACTAAGTTATGAATTCCATGGATACACTTTCTCAAGGATTCTGTAGTATCGCCAACGGTTGGAGTGGAAAATCTTGCATCATATTGTATGGCTTGTCTTGTTGTCATACTTGGAAATTCTTAATGTACTCCTCTACAACATGTTTGGTATTCTCCCAATAGTAATTAGGATCCAACAAATCAAAAGTTCATCGCTTCCTTGGGTGCCCTGTCCAAAGTGAGTCATGACACTCCTGTAACAGTTCTTTCCTAAGGTTTGAACTCTTAGGAACATACAAGCGTCCACCAAAATACAACAAATTGTCTTATATACAAAAATTTTGTGTTTTTCCTTTCTTCACTTTTTTCATAAAGCTTAAGGAAGCGTGATCGTGCCACCAAGTCATTCCTTAATATTCACTCGTAATTTTTAGTGCACTTACGAGTGAATCCCATGCGGGAACATCTCATGCTCATCATTTTCATCAAAGGAAACAAAGTGCACCTTCCTACTCAAAGAGTTCATAACTGTGTTCAATTTTCCTGGTCAATACTCAATGATCATGTCGAATTCATGCCAAGAAGTCTTTCCACCATGCCTTCTTAGGTGACAACTTTGGTTGTGTTACAAATTAGCTTGTCATGACGTTTCATGTCTTCACTGCCAATTAATTACCCAACAAGTAGTGCATCCATACTTGTAGGAAATGCAAAACTATGGTAATATCCTTCTTAGGAATGGAATGCCATCGCTCATGATCATGTATATTCCTACTCTCATAGGAAACTTGATGACCTTGAAGACTTGTTTTCTGATTTGAATGTTTTCACTAGGGCTTTAACACCCTAAGGATGGGGAGACTACCCCTGGTCTAGACCCTATACATTAGTAATAAGTTATTTAAGTGAACCTTTACAGGCCTTAGGCCTTACCATAGCCTAAGCTTTTGGTATGTTATGATCTCCCCCCTAAGCGCAAAGGCTTAGGGATTGTAACGGCATATGGTAATCCTTCATTAAATTAATAAAGTTGCAAAGGGTTTTAAATAATGTTTTGGCAATATATAAATTTGGTTATGGCATGCCCTACCCCAAGGTTCACGATAAGTTATGGTTCTTGGCATGTTTGATTTATAGCATGGTTTGTGATGTATTATGGTTCTTGGCATGAATAAATGGTTTGGCATTATATGTGATTTATGCCATGGTTCATACAATATGTGATAAGGTTGAAAGTAAAAGTATATCATATGGTTGCACTTGATTACTCCATATGCAATGATTAATCCCCAAAAAGGTTCTAGACGTGAGTTATTTCTTCATGTCCTTGGTTGAATTGGTAGTAAAGGGCATGTCCTGGTTGCGAGTTGACAACACAACCAGACTTTCCATGCAACATCTAAAGTTATCTTTGCTATCCATCTGTCCCAAGTTTTAGCTAGGGTTTAGGAAGTGGTTTAATGTGTTGGGGAAATTGTCCGAACCTTCATTTGGTCTGTTTGGTTTGTGTGGGAAGGCAACGTTGATATTTTCCCTATTCATGGTGGAAATGTTATAGATTGCTTGGTTTAGTGAAGCCGACGAGAGGCGAAGTTCTGCCCAGTGGCAAAGTTAGGGTGTAAGGGTTTTTGGTTTTGCACTGGGTTAACTAGTGTGGTGTTTAAACTTTTTGAGGTGCTCCTGGGAATTCAATAATTCTTTAGCATTCTACATTGTAAATATTATTCTTCAACAAAGCATGCCAACACTCCGACCATAAAGTTTTCCTTCACAAGTAATGGCATTTTGTAAACTTGTTCTCTGCAACTTACTTGGTAAATTTATGGTACTAATAGAGTTGTTGTTTTTGTTTGTAGGAAAAGGAGGAATAAGGGTACTCTAGAGGATTTGACCCCTGGCCCTCTCTACAAAACGCCAAGGTAAGGGTTCAAACTGACTTTCCTCAATTTGATTTGTTTACATCAATTTCAATTTTTGACTCTAACATGAAATGTGCAGGTTGAAGGTGCTCGAGAGGGAGGCGACAGAGTCGCCTCCTCCCAGGTCTGCATTTCTAAATACCCAGGTAAGCCTTGTTCAACCCTTAATTAAAAATCTTGTTATTGTTTACAGTTTCAAAAAGCATACTATCCAAACCATACTCGTGGTTATAGGTCACATTGGGTAAGAGTCGTGAGGTTAAGAGTGGTAGCCACAACTATTTTTGAGATAGGTTCATAAATTTGATTACATGTGTTTGTAAATCCCTTAAGGTTTACCTTACATCAACTTTGCAACCATTGCTTCGACAAATGATGATTAGATGCTCTGTAATGTTCTTAATTTTTCTTGATACGATTTGGGTGTCATCTGGAATGGAATTACCCCCATTCTCTTTCTTTTTTTACCGCTAGATTTTAAATACCGTGGAAGCCATCCGAGATGGTCTTACAACCACTTTATGTGATTTGAATACTAATAAGTGATGTCCGATCTTCATGACTCTATGATTCCATTACGCATTTTGCTTTGTGTTTAATCTTGTATACTGTTCATTTTTTAAAATCAATGGCTTCCATATATGATGGTCTTATGACCATGATCATAGTGGTTAGTTTGAAATATTATATTTCTTCCTTCATTTGATAATGAAATAGTGGATATGATTACATGTTGCTTTAAGTGTCTATCCTATGTGTATTTAATGGTAGCCATTAGATGGAATTACGTCCATTCTTTACCTTACTTCACATTTGTTTGAAGTTAATATGACCCGTAGGGTCGACGATTACTTGTGAAGTAAAATACAATATTTAAAAGAATCGACTATCATCGATGATTAATTTTATATCGGTCCTTGGGAAAACAAATATTAGCATAGTAATTTGGTTTTGAAATTTCAATATGGACATTAATACTCGACTGTCCTTATGTTGGTTTTAACATAGGTGTTAAAAGGAATATTTACTTCTACAATTTGTTTTATAAAGAGACGGTGGATTCTTTAAGTTGTTAACTGCTAGATCTATGAATGATTTTCAATAGATTATTAGATCTTACGATACTTTGCATGTAGGTGACGGTTGTTGTCCTCTATTCTGTAAAGGAATTACTCTGTGGTTGTAAATGAAGGTTTATTCGTAAATTATGGATCTGTAAGGGATCAGTTCATAATTCATATGTTCTAAAATGTAGATGTTTACTTAGCTTGGGTCCTTGATCCGAATATATCTAGTTTCTAGGATTTATATAAATATAATCGTTCAATAGAAGATTGATATATAGTTTTATTACATTTACTATAATAATTTGGATCCATACATATTATATGAATATTATATTATAATCATAATGTAGGGTTTCTTCATATGATTTGATTGTAATAGATCTACTCTATACAATAATAAAGTCTTATGATTGCATTCTAATGTAATTCTATATATGTAAGGAACTCAGCTATAATCTGTCGGTATATATATATATATATATATATATATATATATATATATAATCTTTACTCTATTTAAACATAGGGTAAATAGATTTATACTAACATGATTAGAGGATCTAGATATTTCACCTACTATTAGTTTCATTTTACAGACTAAGAAATATTATAGATAAAGAGTGCATAAATGCATAACTAAAATATGTCGCATAGGAAAGAATTTGATATAGTTCGATACATATCCATTAAGTGTAGAATTTCGATTTCTAACCTATAATCCATAAAAGAAAATCCTAACTCAAGTTTGAATGCCTGATCTAAGAAACTTTCCTAGTACCATTTAACATTTTATCGTCAACATAACTGAATATGAACTTGATAAATAAGTTAGACTAATCTATGCATACTAGGTTTTAACTTAACCAGTTCAAATCTAGAATACAACATTCTACTGTAAATTTAAAACATAAAATAAGAACATGGCACGAGTCCTCGAAAAACAAAAGTAAAAAATATGTTCCTCCCAACCAACTCCCATAGCAGCCAAGTTACTTGCTCCAGAACCCGCAAGCCTGTTTGCTAAACCACAAGAGAAAAATCCTTCAATGCGCCATCCCTTGCATTCTTAGATTCAATCCATGTCCAATGCTAGCCTCCTGCTGCTCATGGACATACTAATATATAATATTTTTCCTAGGATTTGGTCATTTATGAACTTCATTCTCTTTAGCACTCAACTAAGAGTTGTGACCTTATTTTTGGGGATGATGCCTCTTGTATCTTGAGTTCTCACTCAACGGCTTCACCCACTTGTCTTTTCCTCTTATGGGTCAAGAAACACTCTTTAAAAATGTTTCCACTTTTATCCCCTTTCAACATATTTTATTAAATAAAAATAATTTACTACAAAATGTTTTATTTTTAACTTTCTACTAAAAATAATAAAATAATTAAAATATTTTTAACAAAATTAATAATAATAAATTATTAATTCTCCATACATTACATATGATGCCCAATCAAGCGAAGGGAAACTTCTCGAGTCAATTGAATACTATGGTTTACATATTTTTTGTAATCGTTTCAATTGGAATCTATTGAAACGTATCACCATATTAGTAGTCTGTAATGTAATACAAAGTGGTGCACTTAGTACTAAAGTGGTGCACTTAGTACTAAATTGGAGATTGATGCTCTCTAAGTTGCAATTGGAATGTGACATTGCTTATGTTGAATTAGCATGTAGTTAGTAGTTAATATCTATTATTGGCTTATGATGGACACTAATGTTAGTTATGCAATTATGTTTGTAAATTATGTTTGTATGGTAGTGTGCAGAATACTTAATTTACTAATAATTATATTAATAATTTTAATATTAGTAAAAAGATTATTAAATTTAGAAAAGTTTTTTTATGATATTTAATATAAAATTTTAAGTATATGAAGATAAATAATAAAATTATTAATATATAAATATATATTTTTATTTATGACTAAATAACCATATTAATATTTATTGCCATGTATTCTTTAAATTTTATATAAGTATTAAAATAAATTATAATATATCTTAGAAAGTAAATAAAATTATGCAAGTAAATAGAATAAAAACATAAAAGCTCTACCCATTAAAAAACAAATTGGCAAACTTCTATACTGGCATTTCATTAAATTGATAATTACAAGGAATACGAGAGAGTTTGACGAACTTGTGCACAAGCTCATTGTGGGCCCACCTTTTAATGTGTAAATGAACAAGATTTCATACCTTAAGCTACGGCTATTAAAACAATATCGCAAAATTTATTTGATGATAAAGTAATTATTAATTAATATTAATAATATAATTTTTAATAATGTTTAATATTCAGTATTAAATTTATTATTTTTTATAATTACATTTTATTATTATTTGATATACAAAGACATAAAAATAAATCTTAAAAGCATCTAATTTCATTTTATTTACCATGGAAGAGAGTAAATCTTTCACAAATTTAATATTAATGCATTTTTGTCTAATTACACTTAAAATTTATATTATATAATAAAGTTTAGAAGTTTTTTTATTGTGTGTAGACATTTAAATAAATAAATTTTTTTATATATTATAATATTAATTTTTTTATATATATTTTAAAAAAAAATTAAAATTTAAAAACAAATATTAATTATTTAGATTACATAATTCAAGTACAATAAATATATTTAAAAAATACATCTAAATATTTTAACATTTAGACAACTTAAAAGTACAACATTAAAAAAAATACATATAATACTTATATTCAATGCTAAGTAGATTATATCCCATTGAAATCTATTTAGCTTAAATATATTTACTAAACTTTTACTTACTATTTAAAGATCAGTTTAAGCAACATTTCTGCTTTTTCACTTGCTTTGCACACATTAAAAGGGAGTAAGCTATCTACCAGACCATTGGGGCCCAATTGACTGGTGGATTACTACCTTATCTTTGGCGATATAAGATTACTCAGTTATCTTTCTGTAACACTGAGGCCAAGAACAACAGATTTTGCTTCTTTTCTTGCATTTTCATTGCAAATCAATTCTACAGCAAACTATTGTTACACTCCGATATATTGCAATAATGAAAAATACCAATTTACCAAATCAAATTGAATCTACATACTCAACAGATCTAAACCTAATGTGAAATTGTGTTCTAAATACTTGTAATTTGAAATTTAATTGTTATGGATTTGATAACGTCAATGTTCTTTGTGTATGTTAGTTTAAAACTTTAACCTCGTGATCATGAAAGATAAAAAATCCAAGGTTTAAACCTAGATTGGGTTCCATAAAACAAAGGAGTTGATTAATTGTTACAAAGGAAGTTGGTAAAACTTTCCAAGTTTTAGATCTTTCTAGTTTTTTTTATGGAGTTGACTAAAATTATACAGTTCTAAACATACATTTGCAATTTTCATAAAAATTCCAATCAAAACTTACAATTTTAAACTTGCATTTAAAAAACAAGAATTTCCATGGCTAAATTTCTGGATGGATGAATTAGAAAAGACATTTGATATGAAAATAAATGTTGGAATTGATTATTCTTGGCCTCACGAAAAGGTAACAGAGTAAGCTATCACCCAGGACAGATGGGCCCTGGTGCAAATGGTCGGTAGATAGCTTACTCCCATTAAAAGTCACCCCGACCCGGGGCAATGCCCATTCAGACCTCATTTATGAAATCATGACAACAGAATGTCACATACACAACAGACGACATGGAAATCTCGACTCTTCACAGCCATGGGTAATGAGTATCTTCCTTTATCATTGGAAACAACCATGACTAATGAATATCTTGCCTTTTTGAAACATATGAAATCTTTTTGGCGTTAGTGATACCATTTGACATGTATCACAATCCGTTCAGGTTTCTTGCTCGGCCTATGCATACAATTTAGAATCCGTAAAGCTACACGTCGTAAGCTTGACACCATTTTATAAAATTAAATGTCGTATAAATTGACACCCAGTGGAACGTAGCGGTTTTCAGTAGCTCCTGCGATGTGAAAAGATTCATTGGAATTTCTCCAAGAGTAAAAAGCTTTTGCGGAAACATAGGTCTTCAGGTTTCTTGCTCGGCCTATGCATACAATTTAGAATCCGTAAAGCTACACGTCGTAAGCTTGACACCATTTTATAAAATTAAATGTCGTATAAATTGACACCCAGTGGAACGTAGCGGTTTTCAGTAGCTCCTGCGATGTGAAAAGATTCATTGGAATTTCTCCAAGAGTAAAAAGCTTTTGCGGAAACATAGGTCTTAAATTTAATTATTGGAGTTGTACTAATCTCAATGCAACTGAAGCTTGTTGGTACGGAGAAAGCAAAAATATCGGTTGGATGTTACCCATAGACTCATATAACTGAAGCGCGCCTTTTAATCCTATTCTAAGTGACGTAATCGGTAGGATATGACAGCGGAAATGCTGTAAAAGAAAAAAAAACGCCAAGATTCCTTTAAACAGGATTATACACAGCCCCACCAATAGAATGATCAATTCTGAAGAAGTAGGGTTCCAAATGTGAACACATGTCAATGGGATCCTACATCAATCGAATCCCAGCTGTAGCTAGCCCGCATAATAAACCAAGCTTTTGAGTAAAGCGTACTCTTTTCACGGCAATCCTTGGACAGACTTTCCCTCGGGAGGGGAGCCTGTCTAATGCACACTGTTGGATGAGAAATCACAAGATTGGATGAGAAATCCGACAGTGTGCATTGGACAGGCTCCCCTCCCGAGAGAAAGTCTGTCCAGTATATAAGGCGCTCCGTCCTTTCACATAACCCCAAACAAACCAGACTTTGGCCTAAAACGTACTCCTTTCACACGTACTCTCTCATTGGCATTCAGAAGATGAAACTCATGTTTTCGTAGATTATTTAAGACTATAACGCCAGGAATTCGTCCGACGAGGCGACTAGGAGAGGGACTTGCCACGAATTATAAATACCATGCACCACGGGATTACAATACAATCTTCCTTCAACTTCTTGTTAGTTATTCTTCCCGACCTCAAGAAAAATCTCTAGCGAGTTGTTAACGAGAGATGGCTGGACAATTTGCTAGATCTCAGGAAGCCTGCAAATGCCTGGTTATCACTTTGACGTTGTTGCTCTCCTCATTCCCTTTGATGCAATGCAGCCATGTAACTAACTTTCCAGTAAATGAGGAATCCCTTCTTGGATTGAGAATAGATCTTGTGCGTAGAGATTCACCGATCTCTAATACTCCATTCTCTCCTGGAAATATTACATCCACTGAGCGTTTGAAACGAGCAATCAAACGCAGTCAAGACAGACTAGAAAAGCTGCAGATGTCTGTTGATGAAGTGAAAGAAGTCGAGGCTCCAGTAAGTGCAGGAAGTGGAGAATTTCTCATGAAGCTGGCAATTGGCACGCCATCTTTATCGTTTTCTGCAGTCCTGGACACTGGCAGTGACCTCACATGGACGCAGTGCAACCCTTGCACTGATTGCTATAACCAGTCAACTCTAATATATGATCCCTCCCAGTCCTCCACTTACAGTAAGGTTTCCTGCACAAGCTCTCTGTGCGAAGCACTTCCGCAGTCTTCTTGCACTAGTGCCAATTGCGAGTACTTGTATACTTATGGTGACCAGTCCTCCACGAAGGGGATCCTTGCTTACGAGAGCTTTACCGTTTCTTCTCAATCCCTTCCCCATATTGCGTTTGGTTGCGGGCAGGACAATGAAGGAAGCGGCTTCGGCCAAGGAGCTGGATTAGTAGCCTTCGGACGGGGTCCTCTATCCTTCACTTCACAGCTTGGCCAGTCTGTGGGTAATAAGTTTTCTCACTGTCTCGTCTCTGTTAATGATTCTCCTTCAAAAACCAGCCCTCTGTTTATAGGGAAGACTGCTACTTTGAATGCCAAGATTGTCAGTTCGACTCCTATTCTTCAAAGCAAATCGCAGCCTACTTTCTATTATCTTTCATTGGAGGGAATCAGCGTTGGTGGTCAATTATTGGATATCCCAGACGGTACTTTTGATCTTCAACTTGATGAAAGTGGCGGACTTATCATAGAGTCCGGAACTACCCTAACATATCTGCAACAGAGTGGATATGATGTTGTAAAGGAAGCAGTGAGCTCAGCGATTAATCTCCCGCAGGTGGATGGGTCTAAAATTGGACTGGACCTCTGTTTTAACCAATAATCTGGTTCTTCAACTGCAGACTTTCCCACTATAACTTTCCACTTCAAAGGAGCAGACTTCAATTTACCAAAAGAGAACTACATATACACTGATAGCAGCGGCGTAGCCTGCTTTGCAATGTTACCGAGTAGTACGACGTCCATATTTTATGACAACGAAAGGAACTTGGTGTCCTTTGCGTCTACTGTTTGTGATACCTTGTAAGTTGCAAGCAAGAAAATATGTTAGGGTTAGGGTGTTTGTGCTACCTTTTAAGTTGTAAGCAAGAAGATATGTTAGGGTTAGGGTTAGGGTGCTTAGTATTTGTCCAAGGGTATCTATTTTGTCTTTTCCTAGTACTGCTTTCACAGTTAGACGCAACACTATCTGTAGAATCTATCGTTATAGATAAATAAAGGAGATTGTTTAGAGCCAATTTCTGACTGAATTTATGTTTGCCGTAAAAATAATTTTCGATTTAGTATTGTGGCGCTGTTCCGACTTGTTCAAGCTGATCTCTGGGAGTTGTTAATTTGGCGTAAAGTGAGTAAACATTACGTAGGTGAGAAAACCGTCGTTAACTTGATTTCAGCGTCTGCTGCTAGGTGAGAGAAAGGACACGGACGCCCCATCTTCTTCACCAGCTTTTTGGTATGTAAACGGGATCCCCAAGCCAATGCAGCGAAAATAAGTTGTTCTCCAAGGCATGGGAAGGGGGAACAGACACCGCTCTTATTCACGCGTTTTTGGTATGTACACGGGAAGGATCTCGTGTGTAAAAATTTATGTGTAATTTCGTCTCCTCAAAACTACATTCTTGAACTGTGGTGGGATTTTAAATAGCTATTTTAATAATAGATGAGCGGATTTTGAATTTCATAGGGAAGATCGAGAGCGACAATACAAAATCGTATTTTGCACTTTCTAGTTTGGATGCGGCTACGAATTATGGTTAGACCACATTTTTTATATTCCCAAACCGTACGGTTATACCATGAGGAGGTTGTATCGATATTCCAACACCCTCCCTCCGGAAACTAAGTTGCGTTGAATCATAACTGAGAAACCTTTCTATAATTTGTGGTTTTTCTTTCGAGACACCTCATTTTGATTGAGTTGTATGGGGAATCTGGGGAATGAAAGTGGATTTTATTATTACTAACTACGCCCTTTCATGTTGTTTGCCTAGGGACAGAATGTCGTTGACTGAGGCTCGAGCAAAAGAGTAACCTAAGATTTCTGAATCAACAACTATGAGGAGATATTTCAATATTTAGATCTTTGAATCAGTATCTCCATATACATACGATGTTTGCATCTCTACTCTTAACCTTATATTTTAACACTATATATATATATATATATATATGACATAGCATTTCTACAATTAACTTGCCTGAGAATAAGTCTATAAACCAATAACATCGGTATACATATGCACTTGAATGCTATATGGGAAACACGGTTCTCTCATAAGGTGTTGCCAACACTGTGAGGATGATTGTGGGTGCACCCAGGATAATAAATACACAACCTGAATGTTTTGTTTTGTTGGGGGACATAGATATTTCAAAATAAAACCTATTAGAAGAAGCCTTGGAGCTTCTTACTCTACAGACAAAGGCAAGTGTACAAAAGAAAGTGCCAAAGCTAGTCTTTCTTAGTCAATATCAAACACCCGTTGTTATTAATATCATGTTTATTCACAATCTAAAGAGTTGGTTGAGTCCAATTGATATTTTCGAGACCGACCTGGAGCCATCCTATGTTGGGAGTCTTTCTTATGACAACCATGAGTGTCACGTTTTCAAGACATGTCTTGGCAGATGCAGGACACGTGTGTTTGAAATTGGGACACACTGAATGGACGTGTCCAACACGCTTCTGTCAGCATGTTTGTATCAGACACGGGACATGCTGCCCCATATGGACGTGTCCAGTTTAGGTCATACCTACCTAATTTTCCTTTAAACTGACTTTTAATGATTTTTTAGGGTTTGTCACCCACAATTCGAGGAATAAACTTATAAAACATAAAATAATGATAAAAATGATGAAATGTTGCAACATGATGAAAAGATGAACTTGATGAGGAGGACGTCATGCCCCATCTAACCCTAAAATTGTGTTTTTTCCCTCAACGCACTCCTTCTTTAGGTGGTATTTGTATGACCTCCTTATGCTTTCTTAAAAGCTGGATGATTTGCTTTTGATGACTAGGTTGGCGAAGAGGAAGGATTAATACGTGAAAAATAGGTCTAAGAGGTTATTCAGGAGGTGTGCTAAGACGAGTATGACAACCCTTACAAGCACAATCACCTATACAAAGTATATAACATAAGTGTGGTTGGGATCCCCAAGCCATGTGTCCTAATGGAATCATCCTAAGAAGCATCAGAACTCCCACCCGAGGAATAAATGCCCAAACATGATGGAGGAATTCTGCCCATCAAGGAGTAGTCAAGAGAGCCAATAAGCCATTACTCTTTGGAATGAGAACCAAGGGAACCTGCCATGACTGGACCAAGGGTCTTGAGCCCTACTAAACCAACACTTTTACATAAAACAAACCCCAACTTGGCCTTTACAATGAAAAAATGACCCCTCCTCTTTGGTACATCTAGTAGGGTAGACTGCAGAAGATCTGGAGGGTGACAAACCCAATTCAAAAATCAATGGCTCGCTCATTACCCCTCTCAGGCTATCATTACCCCTCTCAGGCTACATAGGCCAACCATGTCATGGCTTGGGGACTTGAATATGAACTCGCCTTTGTTGGGTCAAGGCTCCCCTTGGCATGATAGTGCTCAAATCTTAATTATTTCTAGAGTTAATATTGTTGTAATATCATCAAGGAGTACATTCTTAGTTCAATAAGTACATTCTATGAGACTCTCATAATTCACTTCTATCTACTGGCATATCTTCAACACTTAAATGTTCCAATGGTTACAACTTCATCAACACCCAAACGTAAGACTACACCACTAGCTGACAGACCAAGAATATCTATCAAATGCTAGTTTTTAGCATTTGTCTAATCATTAGATACAATGGACACCCCACTTTCTTCCCACTAATTTTCTACAGCTCTACGATGTAGAGCTCCTTCTACTTTGGCTTCCTCCTTTCCTAGTAACATGATTCTATCTTTCTCATACCATGGTTCTTATTAGGGGTTGTGTTGATGGCCTTATTCTTGTTATTGCAATAGGGAGAGAAAAGAACAATGAATGGTATACTAGACACATAGAGAAACTCAACTGAGGCTAATGCATATAATGACTTGTCATTTGCTTTGTGTATTTGATAAGCAATGTTTATTCTACCAATGGAAACTTAAGTGTTGGTTTATAGGACAAAAGACCTAGAGTTTTCTGTTGCAACTTACACCTTGACAATTTCCCTTGATAATGCAAAATTTATATGTCTCATATTACATTCTTAATACAAATATCCATAAGAACTAAGCCACCATGCAATCAACATCAAAGTCTGCAAATCCTACTTATTTGGTCTTTTTCTTGATAGAAGACCCTCTATTTAAGACTCAAAATATGACAATTTCCACCAATGCACCATTAAATTCCTTACATTTGAGAATATGGTAGGCTAGGTCCAAGTATGGATATGATCCAGTATATGGATAGTATACAAAAGTGATAAATGATATTTTTCAAATATAAGAAAGAGCATGCATGGTTGGTATAATTAAGTCATTAAATTATGGAAACAACAATAAAAGAGTAGGATATAATTAAGTCCTTAAAGGAGGTTGTGTCATGAGTATGAAAGTTGCAAGATAAAGGATGCATGAAATAAGTGTTGTTCAAGATCTATAAACCAATTGTAACAAAGGTATGTAGAATGTCACTAGCAAAGTTGACAGGTGGGAGAGGCAACTTTATGAGAATTTGAGTTTCTTTTCGAGACTTCTGAAGAAATACTATTGGCTATTGGTGGTCACTTTGTATGGGACTATTGGTCCTAATAATAAATTTGAGGTTCCAAATGAACAGGAGTCCAATTCCCCCTAAATCTGGAGACCAATTCATATTTGTGGTCCAACAAAGCAAAGATGACACAAATCCTCAGTGTGTTCTAGATGTGCAAAAAGGTAGCATGGACACTTGATTGTAACTAGTGTTGGATTTGGTTTATCTCAGTTTTTTAGATTTCCAAATCATTATCTTGTGACAACAATGAAGAAGTATTTCTAAGGGTTCGATCACTTGAACTGCAATTTCTAAGCATGTGCCAAATGCATATGAAATTGTCCCTATCAGATATGTATTCAGATGTGGTGTTCAACATGAGAGATAATAGGAAGATGAAAGATGCTATAGATAATGATTAGAAATTTAGAACCAAGAATGATATCCTGGCTTCGTGAATGAGTATATCAACAAAAATTGTAGACCTGTAGTAGCAGATTTTGATTAATTGGCATAATAGTTGTGTTAGCTCTCCAGGAAACTCCTGTAGGTTGCAGGTCGAGGATGCCTGATAACTTCAATGTTTTTAATGGTTTTCAAAATGGATCAAGTCAGATGACCTAATGGAACTCACACACTCAAGACATGCATAAAATTCAATCAAAAGATAAGGCTTCTAAGCACCAATGTTCAGAGGGTTGATAATAAGGTGAATAAATGGAGAACTTACTATGCTGGCAAATTCATATATAAAACAATCACATATGAATGGCTAATCATAACAAGGAAAAATACTTGCAATTCAACTCATCAACACATAGATAGGATGACAGTTATCTGGTATTAGACAGAAAGAATAAACCTGAGACAGACATCCAAGCACAAGTATAGAACATAAAAGAGATGGAACCTGAACATATAATGGAAAAAGAGCTTATATTAAATTATGAATAACATGATAAGCTTGATAACAATAAGGGTCTAAAAGCCTTTGAATTCGAACCCTTGCTTCAACATTAGTCCTCGGATTTATAGCCTTTACAAATTTATTTCAGATCCTGAAAAGTTGGATTTGATTTACTAAAAATAGATAACATAACTGTTTTTGCAAAAATTAGGCCAAAAACACTAACTTAAGTGTTAGTCTATCTAACTCTAATACTTGTTCACTCCTTGAACTCTTTAATAACTGAAGTGATCACTAAAGTAAAACTAGGCCATGTTATCTAACAAATAAGTCATGGTTTGTCAAAAGTAGATAGGGTTTGTGACCCTTTTCACCTCACTGGCGCCTTCAAAACTGGAACAAACCCAATCTACTGGTGCTTTTAACTAATCTTCAACTTCATAACTCATCCCTGAGGTGTCTGTATCAATCAAAATTGGTTCTTTGTGGAGCATGTCTTCCTGCACTGTTATGTCCTTTCGGTGGTTAAGGAAACAAAATCCTGGGTCTGTAAGCTACTGAAAGCTCTGCTTTCGGTGGCTAATGAACAACTGCTACGTTCGCCTAAGCCACCGAAAGCTCTGTTTCTACAAAATTTTAATTAGTCATTTAATCACCCTTTTACAGATTTACTTCTATCCTTCTGGTATTTCTTCAACCTGTATAGGGTTTGGAATAACAGTAGCATCATGGGCTATCTCTGAATCCTGAAGGCTTATTGTTGCCTCTGCTAGGGTTTCTAGCGCAAGGTGGGATTGAGAGATAGGGTTTTAGTTTTTCTTCTGCAACCTTGATAGTATGATCATCCTGTAGAGCCTGGAGTTGTCATTCATTAATCTCAGATTCCTTTTTTTGCTGTAGAATATACATCCCTCTCATTTCTAGAAGAGAATTATGCAATTCAGTATTTTTCTTGGTTAATCTTGTATTATTTCTTTTGGTCTCTCTCTCTAATACTTCTAGCTCACATAGCTGCCTCAACAGCTGATTGGTTTTTTGGGATCTATATTGAACTTCAAACTCTTAAACATCTACAGAAAATCTTCATGGACTGATAGCTAAGGTCGAAAATGCCATTTGGAGGACTGAAAGGTCATCTTTTGCCCCAAAAATTTGGCCAAACTGTTGAAACAATGGGGCTCAGAGATGGATTTGGTTCTCCAAATTTGTGACACTTGTGTATAATACGAAAGACTTTTTTTAAATATTGATTTGTTTTGAGAAAAAACCTCTCTCATTTTTTTGAAATTCGTTTTCATTTTCCCGATATCTGTATTTCAAAAACATGTGTCAAATAGGGA
Source organism: Pseudotsuga menziesii (assembly GCA_001517045.1). Lineage (NCBI taxonomy): Eukaryota > Viridiplantae > Streptophyta > Pinopsida > Pinales > Pinaceae > Pseudotsuga > Pseudotsuga menziesii. The sequence goes on from LPNX010433698.1 coordinate 58,509, forward strand.
AATTCTGAGATCCAAAAATTAGCACTCATAGATGGATTTGATTCTCCCAATATGCAACACCTGTCGGAAAACTGAGAGAGGTTATTGTTCTCTGACATGTTAGGAACAAAAATTTCTGATCGTATTGCAAAATGATTCTCTAGTCACTTAGAATAACCTTTTTAAAATGATTCCTTTTCATAGTAAAACAAAAATTTCGGTGGCTTGGAGCACCCTGAAATTTTGGTCTTAGCTGTCGAAAGTCTCCTTTTTGTGGCTTAGAGACCATTTTGAAACAACGCTTAGCCACAAAAACCTGTGTTTTGAGTTTTTTGACCGGGTCCTCCTCCTCTCTTCATCTTCTTGAATGTTTTTATGTGCATGCAAAATTTAAATTCAAACCCTAGGGAAGGATACTACAATGATCGATCCAGAGAGGGTGTGGCTCAGTGAGAATGCATGCAGGAAATGTGGAACAAATTGAGGAGAGGGTGATGATTTTGAGGGTACTAATCAGGGATTGGTACTTGAGCAGGGGGATAGTAAGTTCTGATGAGATCCATGAGATGGCCAGTGCAGTGATCAATTTAACTTGAACTTAACACTTTGTGGTGGTTCGACTGTAGTCACGGGACAGGTGGAGGGTATCTAGGGTTTGGGTCTTTTATCAGTCACTTCAGTTTCATAATGACCTCTTCTTTACCAGCTCATTATTTTTCATAGTCCCAGTCTTTTTGTCGGTTAAGTGCTCAATAGTGGTGCTCCTCATGCTGACGGTGGTTGATTTTGATGGATGTACTAATCGTTTTCTTCTTTTGAAGATTTTAGTGGTTAAGAAATTAATGGTTTACATAAAAGCTAAATATTACTGAGTCGTTAGAGTAATAGGTACGTTCTATAGGTATATTAACTGTGACATGGTATGTTCCATTTGGTACAAAAAAAATAAAATTTCTTTCTAATGGGAGTGTTAAATTGTGGTTTGTACCATATATATTGCAAAGTTTTAAAGGGAAGTCTTCTCTGTGGGAGCATGTTTCATGAATCACTTTTTCCCATGGAAAAAAATTTGATACCTTCTTTTGTAATGAATGTAAAAAATGCATTTGGTTATGAGTTAACTTTACATGCTTCTTATCCTTGTCAATTTCAAATCTTAGAAATTTTTCCACGTTCCTTTGAAATTCAACTTACATATTTGAGCAACCTATGGGAAAAGGTATTGTATGTAATGGTGAAAGCTTTAATTTTGATATTAAGTCTAAAAATATTATAGTTATGGGAGTGTTAAGTCTAAGAATATGGTGAAGGAGGAGGATTTATCAACTACAATATCCTTTTACATTGACTTAGATGATATCAACACTAAATTGATGTATTGGATGCATGTCGAATTAATGTAAGTATGGGAGAGTTCTGAAGTATTAAATGATCCTCTAAAATCTAAGGTGATGGATGGAGTAGAGATATTGGATCGTAGAGGTAGCATTATGGTGGCAAATACTAGGTAGACTAAGTATCATACAATTATTACTAGTGTACAAACTTCTATCTATCAACGTCAGATGTGTTATATTTGAGTCAGACTATAGGTAAGGTTGATACATTATTTCACCTCAATATTTTCATGATATCTCAATCTAGGTTTAACCTATATACTGGATCTGGATATTCATGCATTTACTTGGGTTGCACCCTCAATACATTTCACACCACTATAATACAAGGTTGTCACATCATAGTGTGGTGTAATCTTTGGGGGAAAATAGGCAAAGTTCCATGATGCAAGCACATACATGATATTTCATGTCTCTTTTGCATC
>LPNX010433698.1:65309-116663 GCA_001517045.1 Pseudotsuga menziesii
CACTGTAAAAAAACACATACAAGTACCAAAAATGCACTAGAAATTATGAAAACAATAGTTTGCAAGTTACATTTATGAAGGTTGAATTGATGAATTTGATATACATGGATTCTTCTCTGATGTTGATATACTTGTGTAACTTCTTTGTTTGTAGCAGTTGTAGAAACAACTGCAAACTTTCTTAGACCAAACCAATCCCAAATCTCCGCCATAAGCTCAATAATGTCAACTGGAATGTGCAATTTATGTTGTCAATTCTTCAACTGAACAAGTTGCAAAAGTCTTAACGAGTGGGCCCATAGGCATATCTCCAAAATAATAGTAAATTAATATGCTACAATTAATTATTATACTATTATTTTTTATTATTATTAGCAATTATTATTAATATTGATAAAATAGTATTTTAATTAGTTATAATATCATAATTAATTAATTATTTAAATATTATTATTAAATAAGTACTATTAATTATAATCAAATCCAAATATAAATACATTATTAATTAATGTGTCACATTGCTTGTGTACACACATGAATTTTTTTTCACATTTCAAAAGTAAAAGTCTTAATGTGGCAGAAAAATACACGATTTTGGCCATACTTAACCATGGTTGACTTTGGTGAACCATGTGGCCATAGTTGATAATGCAACAAGAAATTTTTTAAGCATCCAAAGACACGTTATTAATGTGTCACATCTTGGAAATTATCAAAATGTCACATAACCCTTGACAAATATCACAATGTGACATAAGCCTTGATGAATGTCGCTAATGTAACATAACCTAGGATAAACATCACAATGCGTTGTAACGCTTATTAAAATCCCATTATCACATTATTAATGTGTCACATCTTTGGTTGTGTTGACATATACCAACCAAACACTATAACAAACCATGGCTTAACATCGTAATGTGATATAACCCTTGATAACGTCGCAGTGAAACATAAACCTTGATAAACATCACAATATGACATTCTACATTACTAAGTAGAATGTGGATGGTTTAAACCATTTCTTTTGTCAAACGACTATATATATATATATATATATATATATATATATATATCAAGAAAATTCTTAAGGAAATTTTCTAAACATCCAAAGACACATTATTAATGTTTCACATCTTGGGGAGTATCATGATGTGACATAACCCTTGACAAATAGCACAATGTAACATAACCTTTGATGAATGTTGCTAATGTAACATAACCCGTGATAAACGTCACAATGCAACATAATGCTTATTAAACACCCACTATCACATTATTAATGTGTCACATCTTTGGTTTTGTTGACATATACCAACCAAACAATGTAACAAACCATGGCTTAACGTCGTAATGTGATATAACCCTTGATAAGGTCACAGTAAAACATAAACCTTGATAAAGATCGCAATACGACATAACATTCTACATTACAATGTAGAATGTGGATTTAAACTATTTCTTTTGTCAAACGACTATATATATATATATATATATATATATATATATATATATATATCAAGAAAATTCTTACAACATGATGGCAAATATGTGAGACACACATTGAGGAATGATGAATTTAAATATCCATGAAGAAATGTTTCTATTGTTGTGATGAATACATCCCAATGCAACAAAACCATTAAGGACTGCACTATTGAGGAATGTCGTAATATCAAAACATTGTTTGTGTACAGAGATGATTTTTTTCTCTTTTCAAAAGTAAAAGTCTTAACGTGACCGAAAGATACATCATTTTTTCCATACTTAACCATGGTTTACTTTGGTGAACCACATGGCCATAGTTGATAATGCAACAAGAAATTTTCTAAACATCCAAAGACACATTATTAATGTGTCACATCTTGGGAATTACCGCAATGTGACATAGCCCTTGATGAATGTCGCTAATGTAACATAACCTGTGATAAACGTCAGAATGTGACATAGCACTTATTAAACACCCACTATCACATTATTAATGTGTCACATCTTTGGTTGTGTTGACATATACTAACCAAACATTATAACAAACTATGGATTAAAATCATAGTGTGATATAACCCTTGATAAAGTCACAGTGAAACATAAATCTTGATAAACATCACAATGCAACATAACATTGTACATTACTATGTAGAATGTGGATGGTTTAAACCATTTCTTTTGTCAAACGACTATATATATATATATCAAGAAAATTTCTAAACATCCAAAGACACATTATTAATGTGTCACATCTTGGGCATTATCAAAATGTGACATAACCCTTGAAAAATATCAGAATGTGATATAACCCTTGATGAATGTCGCTAATGTAACATAACATGCGATAAACATCACAATGCAACATAATGCTTATTAAACACCCACTATCACATTATTAATGTCTCACATCTTTGGTTGTGTTGACATATACCAACCAAACACTATAACAAACCATGGCTTAATGTCGTAATGTGATATGACCCTTGATAACGTCGCAGTGAAACGTAAACCTTGATAAACATCACAATGCGACATAACATTCTACATTACTAAGTAGAATGTGGATGGTTTAAACCATTTATTTTGTCAAACGACTATATATATATATATATATATATGTATGTATGTATGTATGTATGTATGTATGTATGTAAAGAAAATTCTTACAACATGATGGTGAATAATGTGGAACAAGCATTGAGGAATGATGCATTTCAATATCCATGAATAAATGTCCCAATGAAACAAAACCATTAAGAAATGCACTATTGAGGAATGTTGCAATCCAACATAAGTATTGATAAATGTCATAATCTAATATATTTCTTTTATGAACGTAAAAATCCAACATAACTCTCGATGAATGTCGCAATGCGACAAATCAATTAAGGAATGTACCATGGATGAATGTCACAATGTAATATAACTCTTAATAAATAACCAAATGTGACATAATCCATAATGATTGTCAGAATGCAACATAACCATAATAAACATCAGAATATGACATAACCCGTGATGAATGTTACAATGATGGACATCAAAAGTCACATTATGAATGTGTCAAATATTGGGTTGTGTGGGTGTATATCATTTTTTGATCCTTAATGAATGTTAGAATGGCACATAACCCTTTTCCATATTAGACATATTACCCTTTCTCAATGTCACAATGTGACATAACAATTAATAAACGTTGCAATGCAACATAACACAATGAACTTCGAATGCCACATTATCAATATGTCACATCTTGGATTATGTCAGTGTATATAATTTTTTAATCCTTGATGAACATTAGAATGTGACATAACCATTTGTCATATTAGATATATAACCTTTTCCCAATGTTGTAATGCGACATAACCTTCATAACCATCAGAATGAAACATAATCCTTGATGAACGTTGAATGCCACATAATTAATAAGTCACATATTGGGTTGTGTCATTGTATATATCATTTTTTAATCATTAATGGGACATAACCCTTTTTCATGTTAGAAATGTAACCCATACTTAATGTCACAATGCGGCATAACCATAGATGAACGCCGCAATTGAACACAACATGATGATTGTCAAATGTCACTTTACTAATGTGTCACATCTTGGGTTGTGTCCGTGAATATCAATTTTTAATCCTTAATGAACTTTATAATGGGACAACCCTTTATCATTTTAGACATGTAACCCTTTCTCAATGTCGCAATGCGACATAACCATTAATGAACACCACAATGAAACATAATACATTATATACATCACAATTTGAACGTTGAATGTCGCATTATTAATGTGTCACATATTAGGTTGTGATAACGTATATCATTTTTTAATCCTTAATGAATACTGCAATGTGACATAACCTTGTCACATTATTAATGTGTGACATCATGGGCATTGTTAGCATATACCATTTTTTTATAAAAACCAGTCACTATTATACATATAACCTTTAAAGAATGCCATGAGATAACCCCTTACTCCATAGTCTTCTCTTCAAATAATATTATATAATATTAATGTTCCTAAAATTCCATTGAGTGTGATGTTTTGTATTTATCATACAACTAAATTACATATAACCCTTACTTAATGTCACAATGCGACATAACCATAGATGAACACCGCAATTGAACACATGATGAACATCGAATGTCACTTTACTGATGTGTCACATCTTGGGTTGTGTCAATGAATATCATTTTTTAATCCTTAATGAACTTTAGAATGGGACAACCCTTTATCATTTTATACATGTAACCTTTGCTCAATGTCGCAATGTGACATAACCATTGATTAACGTCACAATGCAACATAATGCATGATATACATCACAATGTGAACATCGAATTTCACATTATTAATGTGTCACATCTTAGGTTGTGTTAGTGTATATCATTTTTTAATCCTCAATGATTGTTGCAATGTGGCATAACCATGCCACGATGCTTTTTATGTTTCGATTTTATTTTTTACTTGAAATTTTTCTCTGCAAGTAATATTATATAATATTAATGTGCCTAAAATTACATTTCATGTGATGTTTTGGATCTGGGCTGATGCACAATCATGGACTCCTTTAAAGACACTTTAGATGGCACTTAATACTGGAAAAACCTAGAACCTATGACTTTAGGTGAGAATTAGGGTTACTTCCCTAACGTATTTGAAGATGAAGTAAAAAGACAAAAGATAGGTAATTGAATCATCTTTCATAATATATAACATTTATGGAGAAAAAAATGCATGTAAATGATTATAAAATTAGTTTCCGTGAAATTGGGTTTTCAAAATTCCAGCACATCATAACACATATGTTCGTGTGGGTGCAACAATATATGAGGTAAATCATGTCAATTTTGTATAAAATCTTGCAGACATGTAAAGGACATATGGGCTTAGTGTAACACTATTTAGTCATATTATTTCATGAATTGTTGTTTTTTTATTAATTATTGAAGTCGAAAAAGATCGAAATGAAAATGTTCTGTGCGGGTGCAAGTGCAACACTTTAGAGGAAAAAATTAATGAAATCCTTGGTTTCTATATATAATATTGTAGAGCTCACTCTCTTCTAGTGTACCATATAGTTTTCTGTGAAAATGGTGAAGGAAATCAAAATTTCTATAAAAAACAATCGATGTATCTATTTTCGAAAACTAACATGTGTCATTTATAAAAATAATAATAAATAATTAAAACATACATTTGAAGGAAAAAATTACATATTCAGAATCGTAAGATCGTACTCTACAATATTTTAAATTTTCATAAAAAAAATTATGTGTTTGTCAAAGAAAAACATGCCATCGAACTGAGCATATTGATAGAATTCTAAAAGACAAGCAATAGCCCTGGTTTTTTGTCCTAGCCAATAGGGTCGGTAGTCCGAAGCTAATTCCGAACATAATGCCAAACCTTATTCTTGTCGATTTTTTAAATTTTTAAAACACGCATATGCGTTATAATGCATATTTGTTATAGCCTTTTCATATCACATATGCGATACATATCACATATGTGGTATAGCACATATGCATTTTTTCTTAACTAATTTGGTGCAAGAGTAAAAGAGAGTAATGGAACCCTTATCCCATTATAATACCATTTAGAGTCCCATCTAGATGGTCTATGGGGTGGCTCATGGCCTAACATTACATTGGTTAAGAAGGTGGGGGAGTCAAAGGAGGGAGAGAAAGGTGTAGAGGGAATCATGGGAGGGAGGGACGGGTAGGGGAAATATATTTGGGGGGATGAAGGGAGGAGAAATATAAGGGGAATGGAGGGATGGGTATGGGAGATATATGATGGGGGGATGGAGGGAGGAAAAATATAAAGGGAAGGGATTGGTGGGAGGGGAATAAATATAAGTGGCAGGGAGGGCTCTAGGGTCTTAGACATTGTCAAGGGATGAAACCTCTACTATAGGCCCTAACTGAAGCTTCTAGGCATCTAGGACCACCAATAACACCTTAAACCACCATATGTTACCTCTTGAGGCCATTCTGAGCTTTGTGTATGGGCATTATCACCATTAGGTTGTTTCAATCACTAATGATGGGTTTAGAGATCTTTGACATGGTTGAGCGATCGCAAAACCCAGGTCGTAGACACTAAAGGAAGCTTCCAGGGATCTAGAGGAAAGAATAATGTATCAAGCCACCACACATGACCTCTCTAGGGGGTCTTTGGCCTTACATTTGGGATATGCGATTAATTGGTGATTTTGTTTACAATATTTATGGGTCTCAGGGCCCTAACATAGTGGATGTGTTCGTACCATTACGAAGGGAGCGGTAACTTCAAGAGGTCATGGTTGGTCATTTGAGTTGTTTTTAATCTTCATGGATTCCTATGACACGAGCTGACATGTCAAAATCCTGGACACAAGTTCCATGAGTAATTGAAATTGACAGCTACTATCAAGAAAGAAGAAAGCATCAGGCTTTGTGGACTCTACAAAAGCCTTCATCTTTCAAATTTTATAGATGTGATGTCAGAGGGGCCACACTGTATAGAGTATCAAATTGCTTACTATAAATACTGATTATTAAATCTTGAAAAGTAGAGAAATCTCATTACTAAATCTTGAAAACCGTTGAATATTTAATACACATATAAGCACTCCTTACACTGATGGCCACACACTTGTTTGAAGAATTTTGGTACCAGATGATCTATTCTATTCTATGGAATGTACATTTGCAGACATCCATGAGAAACCATCACATGAAAAGAAACTCACCCCCATTACTTTGAAAAAACCCTTTCGACATCATTTATATAATAAATTAACTATCTTCAAGAACAAAATATCAACTGATCAACATCTTACGCATAACTATTGTAAACAAAATCACCAATCAATTGCATATCCCTAATCTAAGGCTAAAGACCCCCTAGAGAGGTCATGTGTGGTGCCTTGATACATTAATCTTTCCTATATATCCCTAAAATCCTCCTTTAATGTCTATGACCTGGGTTTCACGATCACTCAACCATGTCAAAGGTCTCTAAACCCATCATTAGTTATTAAAACAACCTAATGGTGTCAATGCCCACACACAAAGCTAAGAATGGCGTCAAGAGGTAACATATGATGGTTTAAGGTGTCATTGGTGGTCCTAGATGCCTGGAAGCTTCAGTTAGGGCCTAAAGTAGAGGTTTCATCCCTTGACAATGTCTACGACCCCAGGCCCCTCCCTCCCAGTTATATTTATTCCCTTCCCACCAATCTCTTCCCTTTATATTTTTCCTCCCTCCATCCCCCCCTCATATCTCTCCCATACCCATCCCTCCCTTCCCCTTATATTTCTCCTCCCTTCGTCCCCCCATATATGTCCCCTACCCATCCCTCCCTCCCATGATTCCCTCTACACATTCCTCTCCCTCCTTTGACTCTGGCCCCCTCTTAACCAATGTAATGTTGGGCCATGAGCCACCCCATAGACTGTCTGGATGGGATATTGGGAGTCGAAATGGTATTATAATGGGATAAGGGTGCTATTATAGGTTTTTGGATGGGAGGGATGGGTCTCTGGACATTGAATATAGTCATGGAAGAGTAGACAATAAGTCCCTAAATCAACACAAATGCCTTATAGATGTAATATTTGGCCTTTAGTGGGATATGTGTGTCTTTATGAGGTTTTATGAACTAAGGATGGGTCTGAGGGTCTTAACCATGGTAATGGGACAATAGTGTAACATAACCAAGTCTTAAACCACTACACCTGCCCTTTAAAGGGGATATTTATCCTTAATATGGCATATATGTGCCATTAGTCTATTTTATGCATTGAAGATTGTTCAAGAGGTGTTGACCATGGTCATATAGGAACCATTATGAATATTTCCAGACAAGAGATAGTTCTATAGACACTACCATGGTCCAAGGATAGGTTTGGAGGTCTTAACCATTGGTATGGGGTCCATTGTAAGGTTATAGAAGGTTAACATATTTCTGTCCATATATGTTTTTATTTGAGATTTGGGGTGGACTACCACCTATGTTTTTTCATGTATGCACTAGGACTGTAGAGATTGATTCTATGGTAGTCATTCAAAATAAGAAATAATCAATGTATGTATATCTATATCTATATCTATATATATATATATATAAGTGGTAGCCCATGAATGGGTAACCAGTATCTAAGCATGGATAAGTCAAGTTTAATATTTGATATGCACTAAATCACATATGCGATTTGGAGATCATGTAATAAAAACTGCCCATTAATTAAAAAGAAGTGTATCCATATCACATATGCAATATAGCACATATGTGATAAAACGGACATGTGTTATATCGCATATGCAATATGTGTTATATAAAAAATGTTGGATTGTGTATTGTGGGATAGGTTTACTATAGAAAAAGACATAATTCTTCTGAACCCACACACAGAGAACTGTTCAACCTGTAATTTAATCATTACTTACTCAAATCCATAGGTTTTGTACAAGTTTGGGTGGATTTCAATGGGGAATGTACGTAATAGAGGTTGAAAGTTAGTGAGGAAGGTGCTGACACCGAAAGAAGCTGAAAATAGAAAATAAAAAAAGAGGGAAGATTCAATAAATCATCGGCATTCATTGGATGAGCGAATAGTTCCCATTCCATCTCAATAGATACCTGACGTAGAGGTTGAGGAAGATAATGCAACATTAAAGGAATTTGGCTATAGGGGAGATGATATTATTGATCCATTAGTAAACGAACAATCTTGTGAAGAGTTCAATAATTATGTTACTCTCAACACAAATCTGACTCAGCAACAACCATGGCCGATGGTTCAATCTCCTAATCGAACTTGTCGTCCTACAGTGGATGTAAATGTCACTCCAGCATTTCAAATGGAAAGAAATTTTGCATAAAAATGAAAGAGAACTCCTAAATGCATACAAGTGGATGAGAGTGAATTGACTTCCATGGAAGGTAAGGCGGATAAACGCACTATCCTTCGTCATTGTTCTCAAATAATGAAACAATATGTTGATAACAAATCTGAAGCCGGTAAATTCCAATTGTTTTTATCTTTTCTTAAATCTAGAAATATGGAAACTGTTAGAATAAATTTAGGAATAAGAACAATGAACAATATCGAATCAAGTATTCACATCAATTGATAAAAAAAATTGTTCACGGGACTGTAATGTGGCTCTCTGTGTATTGGCTGAATCAATTGTATGTAGATCCACAAGACAATGTCGTTTACTTAAATGCACATGACAAATTGTGCCTTTACATCCAAATACACTTAAAAAATATTCAGTAATAAGAGACAACGTTGATGTAGGGGGGAAAATGGAAAAATTATGGGCATTTAGCGGTAGTTTGCTTTGCAAAGACATGAAGTTACTTGAAGCAGTGAAGGGCCTAGTGCACACGTTTTGGCACGATAACACTAGGCCTTATTATAACACAAAGGATGTGTTAAAACTCTGCAGGGGTTCTAGAAACAATGAATCTCATGTTAAACATTATCTTGACATGACACAAAATCAATTGTTTGAGATGTTTAAAGTTTCCCACGTAGAGCTAAGGCTTGGACAAAGATCTTTTGAAAAATGCAAGCCTTGGTATGTTAGAATACATACCATCCCGAAAACTTGTTGTTGCAGATACCACATAGAGTTTGATATATATTACCATACATTTGCACATATACGTCATTTTTTGCATCCTCACCATTTGTAGGAATGCTCAAGTACAGTTCCGCCAATGTCATCCAGAGATTTCATCCATAGCATAATGTGTCTGGGGTAAGATGGGCAGACACATTCCTTAAAACAATGTGTAGAGGGTTCTTGCAACAATTGTGGTGGGATATCATTATGGTCTGATTGCATCCATGAGAGAGAAGATCAACCATTTGGGAATGCAATTGTTGAGAAGCGGAACTATCAGTACGAGACATATCAGCTACATGATGGGAAAGAAAGCAGGAATATTAAATTGGTGACTTCACAGGTAAATTGTTGAATATTGACATATTAATATTCATGTACATCTTTTTATGTTATTTTATAACACTGTTTAATTTTTTACACCAGGTGCAAGTATGTGATTTTATTCCAAAGTTTTGTGGAAAGATCCAACAATACATTCAACATGTCGATATGGAACGGTGGCAAGATGAGAAATTCAGAATATGTTGAGACACCTTCCCTCTCGGTACAATAATATCAGTGGTTGACTTTGTGAAAAATTACACCCTACAACCACAAAATGAAATACAAAGTCAATACTATCACTCAGAGCAGGTGAGAATAATGGTGCATATCACGTATCGACATGGGCTAGATAGCAATGAAGAGAAACGTGTGATACTGAAAGAAATTCACTTCTACATAAGTGACGACCGGACCCATGACATCCATTATGTGCATCATTTCTTTAAATTATTATATGATCATGTGATAGCTATGGATACACCATTTTATTGTCATTTCATTTGGCCAGATGGTTGTGCTGGACAGTTCAAGAATGCACGTGTATTTGAATGGTTGTGTTTGTTGCACATAAAATACAAGGTGCCACATATATGGAACTACTTTTAAACTGGTCATGGAAATGAAGAGAACGATGGTGCTGGTGCATGCATAAAAACTGCCCTTCAAAGGGAAGAGATGAAGTTTATAGGTGCTCACCTTTGAGACACTGCTTCTATAGTGAAATGGTGCGCATTTGTCTTGGGAGAACAAGAAACAAGGAAACACCTAGTGCGAAGAATATTCTAGGAGGTGACAAATGTGGACCGATCCCAAACACATCAGGTGAACACAGTGCATGGAACTCGATAGTTTCATTCAATTAGAAGATCATACAACTCGGACCTACAATTTTGGACAAGATTGAAGGATTTCTTTTGCAATTCCTATAGCATCGATGAATGGGATGATTGTGAGTATACAGATACAGTTGATACATGGTATCGACTGACACTTTGCACCAATTTCAAGGTTATTAATGAAATAGACCATTTGGAAGATGATCATACACATATTTCTACAGACTATCATCACATATCAGACCTCATACAAGCAGGTACAAAAAAGTAAATTAGTCGTACCTAAATTAGAAATTTAATTTTTGTGTTGTTAACTCGACGTAAGTAGAATTTAGTTTATGTAGAAATTATAAATTCAAGACCTTGTTTAAAAAATGTATTGTTAACTCAACCTGTTTCCTTTCACAGGTCAGATATATGTAGTGGTTTCCCCAAAAAATAATGAATGGCGTTCTGACAATTGGTTGGCACATTTCTTAGAGGGGAAACAAACCATTTTTGAACCTATTACAGATGATGAAAATATTGAATTCACAACTACCTCGATGGTTATAAAAGGGGAGTACTTGACACTTGCAACACAAAAGAAAAGGAAGTGTGGGTATGTATATCAGGATTATAGACCATGAGATGTTCTATACCACTTCACCAACCTAGTAGTTGGTATAAACATTAAGCTGTGCACACTTGGTCACAAAAATAGGTCACATGTATAATACTTTCTACCTCATATAGAGGACTGTTACGGAGAAAATTCCTATGGCTTAGGGTGTACCACAATAGACAGAGTTACTGTAGAAATCAATCACTTCCCAATATGCAAGAGAAATACAACATCTAACACTAAAGGATCTAGAAACATACCTTATTCCGGACGATTGTAGTAGATCCTCATTGAGCTTTTTCCAATCTCGCTTGCTTTGGCAATTTACTCTCAAGAACAGTAAAACAAGGCAAGCATGCTATATAATTTATTGTTAGGTCTACTCTAGCATATATAATCAATGATACATAAGAAATTAAATGCATCCATGGATTCAATATTCATTTAAATGCACATCATTGGACAAGAAAAGATATTTCTATTAAGTAAATCAAAGATTACATAAGTGACAACCTCTGTCAGCACGTCTGCGAACTGAAAAAACTAAGTCCTCCACCTGGGCCTCCACCACCTCAATACTCCATCTCTTGATAGAAAGCTCACAAGAAAAGGCAAGCTTGGGAAGAACACAAAATGCTCCAAGGGACAAAGGGACGCAGACTCAAGTATAAGCAAGCTACGACAACAATGGACTATAGTTTTCTTGCTCTTCAATTCCTCCTCTTCAATGTATCCAAAGGGTTCCTTATATAGTGCTTCAATGGGGTGATGGAAGGTCAAATATGAGCAATCTTGAGGCATATGGAAGGCCAAGAGACAAGCAACTCAGATCCACATCAAGGAAAACTCCAAAAATATTTGGCCTTTTCACTAGTACAAAATGAGAAATTAATGACTAAAAAAATGACTAAAAACAGGCTATAAACAACTATTTTTGAGTCGGCGACTAATAGTAGTTAATTTCCACTATCTTATAGCTATTCGTATTTCACTTAGTCATTAAAAGCTTCACTTATTAGTCATTGATTTAGTCATTTATAGTCAACGATTTAGTCATTTATAGTCAATGATGTAGTCATTGATTGTCAACGATTTAGTCAATGATTTAGTCATTGATTTAGTTATGGATTTAGTCATTGATTTAGTCACTAATTGTGACAATTAATGACCAAATATACGACTAAATAAAATACTAGATGATAACATATTAATGACTAAGCTAAATACGACTAAGATATAGGAAATTAGTTACTGATAGTCGTAGATATGCGAATTTAGTTGTTTTGTAGTCAGAAATTTATGATAGGGCATGGAGGAATCAAACCACCAACCTCCTGCCTATAATTAGGCAGGCACTCTACCATTGAGCTAGCACCCTTTAAGAAGTTGTTATTTCTTGACAATGATGATTTTTAAACAAATTTATGATAGATAACAATCTATAAGCTATATAATTATTACTATTACAACTTACCAGCAACTAATATTTATGATAAACTAATTCCCGAGAGCTATGTACAATTTTACCTATCTGACATATCCATTCATGTCCTTATCTGGTTTGGATCTCGACTTGTTGACTTGGAAAAAAATTAGCAAATTGTGGATAATGCATCCAAAAAAGTATAATATTCATTCTTTTCCAATAAATTTAAGATATAGACTTAAAACAATGGGTGTATGTTGCAAGTTTCGTCCTTGGAAATGTCTTATAGACTTAAAACATCATGTTGCAAGTTTCGTACTTGTACACTCTAGACTAGATGGAGTTGAAATTGGGCCAACTACTATTAGGTTGTTATAGTAGGATCTATTATTCTACATGTTGATTGATGCCATCACAGGTACTGCTTTTGAAACTACACCGTGCAACACCAAGTAATAATAATTTCCACCTTCAACAAAATGCAATCTTTGAAGATCAATTCATATTTCAACAACTTTCAAATATTGACTTTCCTATTATTAAATTAGACAATTATGAGTCATTATCTTTGCATATTGGCAATGTTTTTGGAAGATAGTAATAGATAGCTTCTAGTTGAACAATTTTATAGGATTGAATGTAGAAACCCAACCTTTCTATTGCTTGATTTGTCATTGCACAAATTAAGATATGTCACTAGCAACATCAAAGAGGAAATTACTCAACCTGCATTGGATGCACATCCTAAGGTGGGCACTTTATCCAACAAGGTGGGAAATATGCCCACCATTTAATTTGCAGCTAGTACATGTTGCATTTTGTGCTCTAAAACATCAGGCCTTATTTTTAATCTATCCTAGCCTATCTGCTTTTTTTCCCATTTTTGTTTATGAATTCTCAAATTATTCAAATTGATTTTAATTAAAACCCCATGGATTCTTATCCATGAAAAAGTATTCTTGATTCTTTGAAATGCCACTACAAATGCCTAACACATTTTTTTCAACGCTAAAATTTTAATGAATTTATTAGAATCTTTGTCAATAAACTCACTAAAATTTCAAAAGAAATACGGAACAAAGATACCTACCTGAAGCATAGAACCCCCAAGGAGTTGAGAAACAAACAGACCAAGTCAGGTTTTTCCATAAAAAAAATGCTTTACACACATCCATGCATTTTGGGTGGGCTATGATTCTTCTATATAAAAAATTATGCAATAATTCAAAAAGTTTGATAGTCTTGACCCAGAAAAATGCAAGATTTATACTTTACTGAAAATTTTTAACTCTAGCACGTGAGATGCTTAATATTTTTATACTTAATGTGGAATCACCACCATTATCTTCTGCAAATTTCATATTAGACACCTAGGAACTAAATGATAAACTTACATGTGTTGATCTCTATGGAAAATTATGTAAGAATCTTCAAAACAATAGCCTGTGAAACTCAAAGCTATTGTATAGCCATAATAAATAAATGCATGAGAGCACAAGACAAAAAGTATCCTATATATAGAATAAATTTCATTTAACTGACCATGGACACGATACCAAAAACACAAGATTACCAAGGAAAGGGGAAATTAATTTACCTTATTTGCCTCAGAGAGATTAAAAGTTAAAAACTAAAATGACACTCATCTTTTACTTCACATGGTAGCTAATAATCTATTATTACTACAATGTTACAGATCATTCACCACTTCTCCTAAGTGTCATGTGCTTTAGCAAACTTTGCAATCAATTGCAGTCTGAAAGATATAGTTGCTATATTATGTTGTTTGTCATTAACAACGAAATGGCCAGAGTATAGTATTCTTATTTTAGTTGGTTAACAGTGATTTGCAGTACTAAAAAGAGAGATGGATTTGTTCTACTTTATATTTGGCCAGAGACATTACCTCTTTTAACTTTCTAAAATATGAACTCATTGTTACGTTTTGTGCATAATATATCTAAAACACAACATAACTATACCAAGAACACCTATACAACCAGAACATAGTGGATAATCATCAACATATGCCCAAATTTCTCTTCATACAACAACATATGGGCGAAATGCAGCATAGGTATTGATTTGACATTCCAAAATGTTATACAAGAAATAGAAAACAACCAAACATAAATATTGATTGTAGTTGTAAATTGTTTCAATTGCATACTTGCGATCTGATTTTATTTCCTTTCCAAAGGTTCTTTCCTATATGTTGTCAAATGAATTTCAATTGAGAAGTATAAGATTTAACAAAATAGCTAGAAAGTTGCTCTGATGCTGCAAACAGAGCCAAATTTTCAGTATAGTTCAATCATGGATTGATAATCAGGGACAAAAAAATGAATACAAACATATAATCTAATGGCAAAACCTGTCTTGTTAATAAAGGGGTAGAACCTAGGGAAGCTCACAAATATTCCTAAAAGTGTAAGTGGGTTTTGTTGCTCCTAGAGGGTGATCATTTAGATCATCAATGTTGACCCATACAGTTGCTATAAAACCTGCATTTTTACCTCTCTAAAATACAAAAACATAGCTATTTGTAGTGAAACAGAAAACCAAATTTAAGGCAAAAGATTAGGACAAATTCCCATCATGATAGATCTAGAGATGCATATTAAAAAGCATTATCCAAAGAACATAAATTAATAGAAAATAAAGGATCAAGACAACTATCAACCTCAAACCTACCATATGAAGGATCAAAACAATGGATCTCATGTATCTAAAAATTTATGCTAGATACATTTGTTTGTCTTTGTTCTATACAAGGAAAAGCTTGCAATACAAGACCTGAATGTTTGTTTTAAGGTTATCTCCCACCATGACAGACTTCTTAGGCATGCATCCTACAAGCTCACAGGATTTCAAAAATATGCTTTTATGGGGTTTTTCATGAGTCTTCTTTGTAGATAAAAAATGAACGGTTCAGTTTATGCTGATTTCAAAAGTCACATGTTCAGACTCACATAGCTCCAGTAAATAACTGAGGGAATTCATCTACTCTTTTGGTTGAGACATAAAACTAAAACATAGATTAAGAGTTATGATTTAACAAAGAGGACTTAAGATAACTAGAGAAATAAAAAATGAAAAAAGTTATAGAGCACATATTATTATATCTAAGGTACCTCCACCAACTAGAATTGTGTTGAAAAGCTCATCTGCTCGGCAAGCCTAAATTTTTGCACATTGAACCTGATAAATCAGCTAGATTATAAGAAAAATTGGTAGAAAACTATAACTATAGAAACCATGATCCATCGGGAGTTTCAAATCATTACAAAGAGGAAACATTTTGATCTCACCTTCGGATGGCCATTGGTTATGATGCCAACTTTAATTCCATTGAGTAGAATTTTCTTGACCATCTGCATAGATATAAAGTTCAAATTTAGGAATCATCCCTTATTGAAGGCATCTCTCACAATTTCATGCTATGCAAATATGATTAACTGAAAACTTGACTTCATGGTCACCATAAACAAACTGAAAAAGAATTCTATATTAGGCTCCCTAGAGGCTGCAGCACATAAACCAGTTTAAAATCCTGTCTTTATTTGGGATTTCAGATATATTGGAGATTATCCTCAGATGGAAGTGGACATTTTAGCCAAGAAACGATCCCTTTCTTGGGGTTTCCATGGTATTTAGGAGTCATTCTCCTATGTTCTTAGATTAGCTCCTCCCAAATATATGCTCATGTAGCACAACCTGTTCACAGTATGAAGTATTTTGCAGCTTCTGTGCAGCCTTGGGATTTTTCATTTAGGTCATTGCCTCTACCTAGTTCTGAAAATAGAATTATTGAAAGAGAAAATGAAGCCAATGTTCCCCCAAGTTTCTGGGAAATGGGAAACCCACATTGGGGATGTATGGAAACCGCCACTAAATTTTTGGGAAATTCGAGGGGGTCAAGGGGGTCATAAAAATTATAAAAAATAGAAATCCCGGCAATAACAATTCAGCGCATGTAAATACAAGTTAACCTTCTCCCTATAAATGCAATATAATTCTTCAATGATTACATACACTTCAATATTGTGTGAATCCATGGCATAGATGTTATAATGGGGAAATGTGACCCAAGGACCCTATTTCTTCATGACTCAAGAGGGCATCACATTATTTGAGGATTTCAAGTCCAACATACAATTATGCAAGAGTGAACTATTAATCCTATATTGGGATCATATTCATTAATAAAACCCTGTGTCCCCCTCCTCTAGGATTTTAGGCCATGACTCTACCTTGAATCTTGAAGTTGATCCTCGAAGGACATTTCTCAACACCCTACATTTTTTATGAAACTTTCTAAACCAAGCATTACAATAAGGTAGAATTAGAAAAAACTCCCCATGCTTAATAGGTGATTTTGCTTGACTAAAGGGTACAAATTGATTAAGGTTCAACACCACCAACATCAAGGTACATAGAGAGGTTGATGTGCTTGACTAAATGACAATCCCTTAACCTCATACATGATAAAATATAGTGGAAACATTGCAATCCTGAAATCCCAAAAACTGTGAAGTCTGTTAAATTCTGAATGGGATCTAAAATACTACTTTTTGCATATGAACTCAAATGAGGTTGGAACCACTCTCAAAAAATCCTACCACAGATTTCCTTTTGAAATAATTTACTAAACTATGGATAAAAATGAATAAATTAATGGTAATGTTAAAAATTTAAGTAAAATGATAGAAAATTACCATTACCACTAGAGTGCCTAGGATCCCCCGATTTCATTGGTGCATACTTCAAAACAGGGGGATGATCTCCCCCCTTATTTTCCTCAAGTTTCACCAAATTGGGGATGAGGAGAAACATTTCTCTAGGACCTGCAAGTCCCTAGGTTGTGGGGAGTGAGTGGGGTGCATCCTTGACCCTGGGGAATGCGTTCCCGTGTAACACTGAATGAAACCCTTGAAATTGTGATCTTCCCTTGCTCAAAATCTGTAAATAGGATCTTTGATTATTTTGTAACCATTCTTTATTCCACCTTAAAAATCCATCCCGAAGTCTAAACTGGACTGCATTTTAATGATTTCTCTACTAGTTAATAAAACAGATAAATTATGCACCAAGAGATTTGAGGTGCTCATATATCTTGAGTGGAGATGGGAAACCTATCACTAATTTATGTAACAATACATTGAATCCAGACGGTGCCTTGGGTGCATTGAATATGGACAATGCACAAACTCATCTAAACAAAGATCTAACGAAGGTCTAATATGCAACATGAGGCCGCAAAGCTCAAGCATGTATATCTTATATTCACACAAATGCCAACATATTAAGTATTGGAATTCATTGTATGCAAACTCAAGCTTTGCAACTTGGAGGGGAAACTAAGACTAGGTTTTAGATGAGTTTGTGTTGGTACATAAACTTCTCCAATTTTTCTCACTAGAAGAATTATAAGTTTTGGCCAACCCCATTAGTTCATGATACAGGAGTCATCCTAAACCATTTAGCCTATAAAATTCCAAATATTGAAAATAAAATGTTTGACTGGATCATCTTCTAATAAGCCCATTTTTCCAAACATATAAATTTTCTGAGTGTATGGTAGTTTATGTCATTCCAAGGTTTAAATCTAAGGACATTGGTAAGGAAAGATTGCTAATACTACTACAATAATCCCACATTGCCCAAATGATGTTCCAACGCATATCTGAGACCCACAGGGGTAAGGTCTTTCTTTTCTTCATGGCACATAGAAGAAAATTAATGGGATTTTATCCCATTCACTCCACTTAGGGAAAGGTAATCTTGAGAGTGGCTCTGGCTACCTGGACTGCTGTGAGTGAAATTGTGAACTGATAAACCATGACAATAGAAAAATGTACAAGCTGCAATAAACATAGACTTACATTTAAACCCAAAACTTCATGATAGCAAAATAGAAATCACATATCAAGATAAATCATAACAAATCAGAATTGAAGGCAGATAAACAGGGTGTTTACATAGCATATGGCAAGTTATTGCTTCAACTCTTGGGAACCATTGGAATGAAGTCATTCTGGTAGTGTCAAAGCAGTTCTGCATCTCCTGTGTGCAAGTTAACAATAGTTAGAATCATATGATATCTACTCCTCCCATTTACCTAAAGCTTTTAACTATATTCTAAATGAAGTACTCAATATTTACTGAAATAAAGAAGGTTTACTCTTGCAATATGGTTATCATTGACACCTTGGGCTTCCAGATCCCTACACCAGATCTGAGCCCTCCATTCAGTCACATCAATCTGAAAATTGAACAAATTTGTTTCAGAAAATATAAATTTATAAGGGATAGCCAACCGCCCTAAGCAATACCCAATTACAAATTTAAATCCCCTACACAATATCCAATTATATCACATTGAGGTGCAACAAAATTGGAAAATTAATTACAAAGAAGAAATGGGGAAAGCGGTCACAGACTGGGTTATTGGGACCTCAGGGTTAAGTGATGAATCTCTTAACAAAGGTGTCTATGATGACCTGCTGATCGAGCAAGGGGTGGTGCTGACTGAGTAGCTCCATGACTTCCATGTGATTGCCATGTGGGCTGCCTCCATGGGATGCCATGTGGTGTTGACTGAGTAGTTATGTGACTGTGATTCACATATCATCTAGATATTTACAAAGGAATGAATCACCTTTAAATTAATTCTATGTGACCATGTAATAAATCTTGCACACACCGGTTGGCAGGAGCAGGGGATCGTCATTGATCCCAAAGCAAAACTATAAATTAAATACCATGGGGACTTGCGATCAAAACCAAAAGTCAAATTGAAGCTTATGCATTGCTTCATGGGATACATAGCCTTTCTATAGCTAAGGTATAATAACTAATGGTATTCGGACACTAGGAAATTTTAATCAACCTCATGAACAAAAGGTACAACCTGTTGACAAGCTCTCTAGCTCGTATAGTGACCAAGATCAGGGAAGAAGCATCTGGATTCAGAAGTATTGAGTTTTTCAACATTTTACAATGTCTTAAAGGTGAAGCAAACCACCAAGCCAATGTAGCATCGAAGTTAAGATGGACAAATGATGAAAAATGGGGAGGATTATCGCCTTCATATCCCCTATGGTTTAAAATATGAATCAAACCTACATAAGTCATATTCCATTCCCCAGATCGCATAGAAACTTGGAGGACGAACCAAGATTACTATTCCCACAGAACAACTGAGTTGTAATCTTTATTCCTGCCCTTGCATGTGGTGACCCAAAAGCATGCACCTGTATTCCAAAAGTTGCCAGGAACCCACTGATGTCAAGATGATATAATCAGAGAAGCTAACAAATAGAGCATTAGCTGAAATAGTGTGTAAAATTACTAAAATTGCAATCTATGAAAGAAATTCCAACCAACACAAAAGTACAACAGTAAATGAGGGCGCCATGAATAGACGATCAAATTTCAAACACATGTTCATCACTCCAGTTTCCTCAACATACATGCAAAGGGTGCAGATAATATAAAACAACACCTTTAATGCCACAACCTTTCTAGAACAAAATTTGACCAAGATAAGTGAGGTTCTTTACAACCCAGGTGGTGTTTATGTCTATAGACCAAAGATTAAGATGATTTGTGGTATTTCATAAATTTATTTGGAGGACCTGTGTGAGATTTTATTGTACTTGATGTAAATTTTGGGCTTTGATGGACTTAGCAGCATAGTTCAAAACATCCATCGAGTACAATACTTTCACACAGATCCTCCATATAAATTTACAGAAATTACTAACCTGTGAAAGTATGAATGAATGATGGTGAGGTGCAAACTTCAACATCTATTAAATAATAGCATAGGATGGATATATGTTAGTATCTACAGATGTCAGTAGAGAATACACACCAGAAAAGCAATCTTGCAAGGTAGTCACGAGAGGCAGGAATTGCTGCTTGAAAACGGGACCAACTACTCTCCATCTCACCCAAATTTCCATCCTTTGTGATGTTATCCATCTCTCCAAATTTTATGTTCAAAGATATATCATCTAGGAAACATATCTTCAATACATTCTGCACAAGTTGTTGACTGAATACTTCAACCTCTGCTAATGAAGGATGTAATAATTGAGTCACCTAATGGGATGAAGATCATCAAAAACAAATTCCAATGCATCAATATGAAATCAGAATGAGTCCTCATTAAAAAGACACAAAATCAAATGCACATACTTGGTACTATTGCCCCAACCAGAATATTACCATATCTGGTTCCAAGGACCTTAAATAATCCAACAGAGAGTTGCTATTATCTTGGCCAGTTTCTATGCAAACTTGTCTCTATTTTTGATCATGTAGCTCCTACAAATAAATCTGATTCTTTTAAGAATATACACACATACAAAGCACAAAATACATGCACCAAACTTTGCACAGGCCACTAATAATTAGCAAATACTGATACAAAGGCTTCAACCTTGAATAATGATACAGAGCATAGTGTGAATGGATCCACAACAAGCCTGCCAAAATAAAAAATGTGAATGGATTATGATTGACAAAGCAATAAAATATTTCACAACATTTTCTGTAAATGTCTCCTAAAAAACCTTCACATCTCTATACCAACTGTAATGTCTACATAAAGGAAAAAATGTATGAACCGATTAAAAAAAACACTGGAAACAACTGACCTGAATACTTGCTTGAACAAATTGAAATACATTCTTCTAAGATCTGTTTTTCTCATTCACTTTCCCAACAAATAAGATTATGTAAGAGTTTCTGGAGTTACACTTTGTTAAGCTTGGTAGTTATCTAAATTATGCAAAATTCTCATTTTGACTACTTACATTCAGACTTGGTTAAAGGTTCTCCATTTAGATGAGCTTTGGAAAGGAATGAAAATTGAAATTGAATATTTATCAATGTCAATAGATGACCAGAGTAGTCAATTGGACTATAAAATAAATTACACATAAAGTGCAGCAACTAGGAGAGTGCCAAATCATCTCCTGAAACTCCCATATGTAAATTAAGATAAGGCTCAATTAACCAGAATTACTTACACTGTAAAACCAGGTTATGTATGCAGAAATTTCCAACTTGCTAGTGTAAGAAGAGAAAGAGAGCAAAGTGACATGTGGCAGCATCCTCAAACCACTTCCAACTGTTGCAGGTGGAAAACTCCCTATATTTGTGGTCATGATTTCCCAAGAAAGTGGAATCAGAGCAGGTGGCTCAATTAATGAAAACTGACCCAGAAGACCTGGGCATCTCTGTAAAATTTCCCATTGAAGAGAGCTGAGGTTGCTCATTCTAGAGAAGTGATCATTCAGAGTGAATGCATTTACTTCAGAGAAATTCAATGGAAGGGAATTTGGAAAGTGTTTGAGGGGATAACTACTGGGATTGATCTAGTTGCAGCTTTTAAGCTGAAGATCATACTGCTGAGAGAAGATTGTTTTACTGAGGTATTGAACTAGTCAGGTGACAGAGGGTTCTACAGTTGCATTCTCCACCTAGTTCTCAGCCAAGAAGACCAAGAACATGCTCGAGGCTCCCGAGGAAGCCTTGTTTGAGCGCTCTCTAGGATATTGGTAGGGAGGAATGACCTCCTCAAGCTGTTGTCATCTTGTCCTCAACAGGTTCTATGTTAGTTTATTTTACTGTCTTAGTTAAACAAATTTTCGTTTATTTGCTACCTGAATGTTAAAAGTTCAGAGTTTGTGAAATGTTAGATTTATTATTCTTATTAGATTTTTATAGAAATGAAAATGGTTTAGGGAATAATTCAATAGAAAGAAATTAAATTTTCTAAGATGTGTTTTTCCACACCTGAACCAGGTCATACTCTAGCATAGTTAGAATGATTTAAATAAATGAAATAATCCTTAAGAGAATGGAAATAGTAGATATGATTTTGTATTTGTAGGTAAACAGAGTAAATTTTATTTCAATGTTTTAAAATGCAATGAAAAAGCAGTGGTATGTTTGTTTATATTTTACTGTTTTTACTTAGTTTAACTAAATGAAAATGCAGGTAAAAGAACAGAGTAAATTTTATTTCAATGTTTTAAAATGCAATGAAAAAGAAGTGGTATGTTTGTTTATATTTTACTGTTTTTACTTAGTTCAACTAAATGAAAATGCAGGTAAAAGAAATAGTAAATTACACTAGTATTACAATAATAGTATACTGATAGGAAATAAAAATTTATAGGATATATTAACTAATCTTCAAGAAAGTATATAAACAAGTTAATAACTAAACAGTTTCTTCTTAAAATATTAACTTAATCTCAACTATTACTTACTAATATTAACTAATCTTCAAGAAAGTATATAAACAAGTTAATAACTAAACAATTTCTTCTTTTAAAATATTAACTTAATCTCAACTATTACTTACTAAAAAAACATATTAAGGTTTTATTTATAAACCCTTCATTTATGTAAAATAAACAGAGTTTTAGAGTTAACATTCTCTTCTCTACAGAGCTCCAAATAATTATAAATCACATAGTAGGAAATAAAAATAAATGTATTTATAAATAATAAATAAAATAACTAAGAATTATTTATATTTGTGCATTTTATAAAACTGGACACGTTTATACCCGTGAAAACCTAAGAGTCGAAACCCCTTTGACTATTCTATTCAAATACATAAGTTATAACCAGTTACATTGTTAACTGTGTAATAAATTTAACAAGAAGGTTACAATCCATGCATTAGACTATTCATAGTCTTTTCTGGAAAATAAATATCTATTATAAATATTTTATACAGAAAAATAAACACATTATTTAAAGGGTAACGAAACCACAGTTCACATCTAAGAGTAAAATGAGACAGAGCTCAAATGGAAATTTAAAGCTTAACGAATCCTTTCTTTTAAAAAAAAAAACCAACTGTGTTACACGATCAAGCAACAAGGCTAAGTCTTAACAAAAAAAAAACAAAATACATATCACGGCTCAAGGGACGGTATTACCCAGCATAAATAGCAAGGGTTTTAAAGTAAAACTGGAGTAACAATATACTAAACATTTAACCCATTGAAGGAACCAAAGCCATGCTTCCTTCCAACTGTAAAATCCTTCCAACAACCATTTTGCAAGCAGGGAGATGCCACGACAAGACTAGGGCTTACCCGTTGCAGGCCATGAAGTTAACAAACGCTGGAGAGGCTTGCCTTCAAATCTAAAGCCGTGACTGTATTCTGCAAGCCCAAGCCAAATCGATAGTTAGAAATTTTATTCATCGTATTAAAAACCTTAGCTATAAATTAATTAAAGGGATGAGTGCAGGGTGAAGCTTTTTACCTGCAAATAAGAGGTTTGGAGCCGAGAAGAGAACTGAACCAGTTCGAGTAACTGCACCTAGAAGCAACCAAACCCTCGTGTCAACCCTGTGATAGAGGCAGTGAAGTTATTCCTCTAATCTTCCCGAAGTTGGAGCAAGTCACAAGCAGAGATAGGGAAACACTATTCTAGTTTTCGAGCTACTGACAGAGTTCTAAATCACTCTCACCATGTTCCAAAAACTCACAGAAATAACTAAATCACAAATGACGAATCCCTTAACACTTGCACAAATAATGCAGTACTATACTACATACAACGGAGCTAGCAAACAGTGAACCATCAAGCCTCTCATGGCTGCGAAGAACTCCCTCAACGCAGAGCAAACCCTCGATGGAAAATGAAGATCGTAGGGTTTCATTTTTTAGTTTTAAATTAACCATTGCATGGTGGAGACTCCTCCACATGCCCATCGAAAATTTTAATCGAAAGTGGGTTGATCCCTATAGTCAACCCTACACTGTCGATTGAAAATCATATCATTGCCAATCATATATACCATGCAACTAATGATATTGTTTTGTATTAAATTAGTTCTTATCAATTGCATTTTGATAACATTACAATAAATCATTTGTAAAAGCATATATATATCGTGATCAATATTGGAATTTATGCCTTCGATCTTTAGTCTTTTGCATTTCTAATTGATCTTATTACAAACCTTGTATTCGATGATTTAAGCAATGTTTTAGGACTAGTTTTATGTAAGAACAAAACTGATAAAGTCATTTATCTATAATTAACTTTGTGGAGGTAATTGCTAGGTAGTATTTCCACCCTAGTATAATTCTTACGATTGCATAAAGTCGACAGTGTTATAGTTTAAACCCTTCTTGGGGTTAGTGTTGTTGTTGTTTTCTATGAAGAACCAAACTCATAATAAATCAAATCATTTA
Organism: Pseudotsuga menziesii; assembly: GCA_001517045.1. Taxonomy (NCBI): domain Eukaryota; kingdom Viridiplantae; phylum Streptophyta; class Pinopsida; order Pinales; family Pinaceae; genus Pseudotsuga; species Pseudotsuga menziesii. The sequence goes on from LPNX010433698.1 coordinate 90,368, forward strand.
TTAGACCACACAATGGTAATTACAAGGTAGTAAGACTACCTAAGGATATAAGTAAAACTACTTGGTAACACTATTAACAATATGGTAATGTAATATTACAAAAACACATGTGGCATAGTGATTAACTAGAAATCGAAAATTATAACTTGATGTCTAGTAGTGCAAGGAGATAATTATAAATGTATACAAATAAACAAGTTGATATTCTTCACTACTAAAGAAGAGTTAAAAATAGAGCTATGTAATCTATGGTAAAATTATTCCTTGAGGATCATAGGATTATATTCATGCATATAAAGTAGTACATTGAGTATTAAACATAACAATAGTAGTAAACTTATGCTACAGTAAAAGTATTTCCATATTAAATTATTATCCCTATGCTCATCAATAGATTCTGTACGTGACTAGGTATAAAACAATAGAAAGAAACTTAAGTAGAACTCATTCTAGATAAAGGCACTAAGTATGTTAAGAATATTGGTCTTTACGACTAACTTAAAATACTATCTTAGACCCAAAATCAATAAAGGAAGTTACTTTACCTCATCGTAGCCTTGCTTTCTATTAATCAATTTACGCTCTAACAGCTTATTATGCTAAAGAAGTACTTCCTGACTTAACGCAAAAATAAACTCCTACTTGTTCAAAAGTTTACCTGTTGAACCTGTAAGAACCAGAAAATCCAGCTGAGTTAGCAGTTGCTAAGTAAGCCCCAATTTAGAACATGGCTTTCTCACCTACTTGACAAAAGTAAATCATCAATACAGCTAGAATCAACTAAACGCAAGTCATTTTATATAACTTACTAAAATTAAAATGGTATTAGTTTTTATGGGTTTAAAGTTAATCACTACATATTGTTAACTGTTTCATTTTCCACTAACCGCTAGCAATTATTAAACTGCGACTTCAAACATTTTATATTACTTTAAAAAATTTAATTTTTTGTGAAATTTTGGGGTTATGACAACATATGTTTTTATAAGTTATTTGGATTTGTTAATGTGTCCATTTGACTTCATCTTACTCATAGGTGAAAAGCATTTGTAATTTATTAAGTCTCTTAGACTAAGAAAAATACTCTGTATATTTCGACCAAAGTGAACCGACAAGGTCGGTTGAGTAAGCCGACTTGAGAGGTCGAAGAGGTCAGCTGACTTGAGAGGTCGAAGAGGTAAGCCGACTTGAGAAGTCAAAGAGGTCAGTCGACTTGAGTGGTCAAAGAGGTGATCCAACTTAGTGGTCGAAGTCAGATGACTTCGAAGTGACAAGTGGTCGAGGTAAAATCAGTCGATAGAACCAACAAGTAAGTCGAAGTAAATCCGTTAGGTCTAAAGTCTGACCAAAGTTGATAGACTTGTCTAGTCGGGAGATAGACAAGTTTCACCTGACAAGTGAAAAAGAAAAAGACGTCAGCATGAAAAATTGAAAAATAAATTTTAATATTGACTAAGCGGTAAACTCAAGTTTAGTCGGCTTGGTTTTGGCTAACGTATGTATGCATTTCTTTAGTGGGATCCAGTAATATTAGGTTAGCAAATGCTTGTAAAACACATGAATATATAAACTGATTTGATTTTTTCCCTATGCTTTGCAATTGGTAAAATAGGTCAATCACCTCATTTTCATAGCAATTTTGAGCATATCTTGAACTCATTGAAGTCTGTGATACCAAGTTTAAGCTTATCCAATTTAGAAAATACTCAACACCTCTTGTCTTGGTGCTTAAATTTTTCATTAAGGTAACCAAATGTTGGGGCGCGCACCTTAACGGTCCCTAATTTTGGTAACTCCGCGGGTTTTTTGGAAGTTGTAAGCGGAGTTATGACTCAAAATAGTCTTAGGGGTGTTGGGGTTGAGTAAAAACCTTCCTTTTGTAATAAACCCATGGTTTAAGTCCAGGGTTTAGGGTTCGAGGTGCCCATGGTTTTGTAATAAGTGCACTATAAATAAGCACTCTTGTAAAGAAGTGAGTTTAGGCTTTTGATGTAAGATGAATTGATGCGAAGCTAAGGCTTGTTGTAAGAAGGTTAATTCCCAGCTGTGTGCATGGATGACCTCTACAGCTGTGTGCGCAGAGGGTTTTGGGTGATTAAGGAAATCTGCAGCTTTGTGCACGGCTTTGAGGACTTGAAGGGATTTGCAGCTGAGTGCGCAGATAAGAACTGTGGTTTTTGTAAAGAGTTGAATAAAACACAGTTCTGTGGACGTAACTCTTAAACTAGGGGTGAACCACGTTATATCGTGTGTTGTGGTTTTTGTTGTGTTGTTGTTATGTTCTTTTATGCATTGATAAATATATAACTGATAAGTAAGATCACTGCTAAATACTAACTTTGTTGGAATTTCCAGTAAAGGGTTAAGCAAGGCACTGTTTGTTTATCTAACTGCAAAGCTAAATAAGTAACTATTAAAGCTTTGAATTGTATGATTATAAGTGTTATCTAAAACTAAAGGTACAGTAATATCCCTCTTCTGCTTGCAGAAAACTGATTCTGCAGCACCCCATAGTTGTTTCGGGTGAGACTGCAACTTGCTCGCAGGTTGTTGCCAGAAGGGCCAACACTGTGGGTCTTTTGTTGGTGCAAAGTTAATAGTATAAAGCTCGAGTCTGCCCTATAGCCCAACAAAGTGGTTCTATTTCCAGTTGAACTCAGTATCTACTCAAGAGAGGTTTACGTCGTACCTCGAGGGCTATGTTTTGGAGACCCTCAGTGAAAGAAATTGGTAATTGGATTGAAGAGACTTATCTAAACTTTGTTGTACAAGAGAACAAAGATCCGCGTCGTAGTGCAAACGACTTTTTACAAAGGTATGTTTTTTCTGATGTGTATGAAATTTTCTTTGGTAGTATCCACATAGAGTTGCACCAGTGGTTATCCAGGTTAACAGAGAGAAGGAAAAACTTCCAAGAACGTCAGTTTCTTGATTGGACCCCCACAAGAATTAATATACTGAAAAGGGTGAACAACAAGATATCCCGCGCTATTGATTTTTAGACAACACGAACCCTTGAAGCATTTGTGACGGAGTTCACCATTGACACAAGTACGTCCTTCATCGAGGCCGAACGGTAGTTCTTCAAAGGACCAAGGGGTAAGTACTTGAATTCATTTAGTTTGAGAATTAAAATGCTATTGGCTGAAAAAGGTATATTGCTCATTGAATCAAACTGTTAGATTTAGCACTACTAACTTATGTTTGAAAGTGAAAGTACCTTTGACGAACAAAGTGGTTTGTTGCGAAGTGGCAAAAGGTACAAGAGAAATTTTGAGTCCTATACCCTAGGTTAGAATACCGAGTCTAACCCCGTAAGTCCAGCAGTCTCAGAGCCCAAAGAAACCCCTTCTGTTGGAAACCCTCCAATTACCCCGCAGTGAAGACCTATTATCCCTGAGAACCCATCGTAGTCTGAAAGTAACCCTAGCTCGAGTATTCCTGTCACAGGTCAGTCTACCCCAGTAAGTCCCCCCTGCCTACTATCGGTCCCCATCCCTCCCCCCCTAGACCTGCAATGGCCCATATGAATGACGACATTAAGCTCCCTGCTTTCAAAGGAACTGGATCAGAGGATCCAGAACAATTCTGGTTTTTATGCGAAGTAATGTGGACTGCTAAGAACATTATGGATCAAGATACAAAAAGAGCGCAGCTGGTTACTTCTTTTAGAGACCGCACCCTGACCTGGTTCATGAAGTTTTCCAGCACTCAGAACCATGTCTTGGCTGATATAAAAGCAGCAATGATAAAGGAATTTAAGAAGATGAAATCAGAGTTGCAGTGTATCACTGAATTGAAAGAGATTCAGCAGAGGTGATGTGAATTAGTGTGGGACTTTGATCAAAGGTTCAAAGTTCTGCTAGACCAAGTCAGTTTCACCATTGGACCTGTGCAGCACAAGGAATGGTTCATTACAGCGTTGCTACTACATATCAGAACTCGACTCATACAACAGAAGGTTGTTGACCAGCAGGAGGCTCTGGAAATCGCGATGAAGCTTGAAACCGCTCCTGTCGAAGATAATTCTGGTATCGCTCAAATCCAAGTGCAGATGGAAGCGATGGATCTGGAGCTTTGCAATATGAAGAGAGGAAAAACCGGTCGCGAAGAGGTTTGGTGTACACAATGTCGGACAGAAGGTCATGACAAGGAACAGTGTCTTGCGGTAAGAAATTTCCTGAATTCTGGTGCACCAAACCCATTCAACCCTAGTGTTATATATTGTGAGATCTGTAGGACAACAGGCCAGCATCGACCTGAATACTGCTATCTTCTGCAGAGGTATGTGCAAGTACCTAAGAACCCCTATTGTAAATTCTGTAAATCAGTGGGACACAATGAAGATGAGTGTCACAGTTATGACCTCATGAGAGAATGCACCTACGACACCTATCGGGTGCAAAATGAGGGACAGAGCAATGATGGCTATGGTTACCATGGTGGTGCATCAGGTAGAGGTGCTTTTGGAGGTCGTGGTCGTGGTGGTATGGCTGGAAGAGGAAGAGGCCAGGTTGTGTGTTACAACTGTAACCAGGCCGGGCATCTAGGGAGAGACTGTCGGAACCCAACTACGACATGTCGGTATTGCCGAGCAGTAGATCATGTGATCGAGCAGTGCCCGCAGTTAATAGCTAAAGATTTAGGAAAGAAACAGTGCCCCTACTCAGAATATTCAGATGATTTCTGTGGAGCAACGACCTGTCCCAGCCATTAATGTTGTTATCCAGAGTGGAGCTACGACGGAAGTACAGAATAAGGAGAAACAACCTGACGAGGATTGGGTTCGTAAGGCCCCAGTGAAAGTCCCAGCAGTCGATATCGAAAGAGAAAAACAAACATTCATGGAAGCCAAGAGATATTTTGCTGCTCCTAGCACATCAGTAGCACCTACACAACAATATCAGCAGCAGTCGCAGCCGCAAGAAGCTTCGACATATAAAGTAAGTACACTATCCTCATTTTTACAGAGTTGTATGAAGCTCTTGAGAAATCAGAATGCTTTAAATGAGTTGCAGAAAGTTATTGCTTCTTGCGAACCTCAGCGAAGTTCTGGTAAGGAAAAAACTGTTCATAGAGTCAGAAGAACCGGTAGGGAAATGGGATTGAATGCTTAGATAGGAGAATATGACATGACTGATGTCATCCTGGACCTAGGATCAGAGGTAAATGTCTTAACTAAGCAGACATGGGAAAAAATGGGAAAACCTACTCTAGAATGGTCCCCTATACAGTTGAGATTAGCCAATCAGTAGAAGATTGTGCCCCTAGGAAGACTCCCTAGTGTATCAGTAGATATTGATGGAGTCAGTACCTTAGTAGACTTTGACGTAATTGAAATAATTGATGACAGCAACCCCTATCCAGCACTACTAGGCATTGAATGGGCAATAGATAATGATGCAGTAATCAACCTGAAGAAGAGACAGATGACTTTCGAAGGGAAAGGACTGAGAGTCATAGTCCCATTGGATCCTTCTCAAGGAGAGAGATACACAGAGCCAGTAAGAGATGAAGACCAGGATGTTTTGGACCACATCTACAATATCACAGCGAAGGAAGAAGATTATGTTGATCCTACTACCGAAGGTATCATGGATTGGCAGTGTGACAACTCCTGCATGATAGATTCAAATGATGGCCTAGAGAATTCGCAAAACAGACTTTATGAACTGCATGGACATAGATGTGCCAGAATTACCAAATCTATCAGATGGCTTGGTGCACAGGTAAGAGTCCTACCTATTTTTGATGACTTGTCAGACCCAGAACAGTTTATTGAACAATTCTCAGACCAGATACCAAATTCACAGAAAATGGAGACTCTGGATTCAGTATTCAGAGCCATAGCAGCCAGATGGTGGAATGGCCATAAGAAGAACATTCCTAGTTGGGAAGCTTGTCATAAGTTCCTTCGCTTGAGATTTATGGATCAGCCCCAGAAAGTGCAAAGCAGGTTTGATGGAAAGACTAGCCCTCAGGAACATTTTCCACAGTGCTACGAAGCATGGCAACATGTACCTCAGGAAGAATGGGTACATAGGTTTGTGCATACTCTAGAACCGATAGCAAAGAACTGGTACGCGGAGGCTGAGCTCCGCCAGGATACTGTAAGTTGAGATTGTCTTGTTGATAGTTTTGTGCTTACCTTTTCTACTAATGAAGTTTGTCCAGCTTTAGATGTAGCTATCAGGTTGATCCATACTAAGGTATTTGATGATCAAGAAGTAGTAGAATACCGGCCTGATTGGAAAGCATAAGAAGCTCATGCAGTCAAATATTATAACCTCGTAATTGACGAGGATGATGATCCACGCAATATTGATATTCCTGAGTTAGCAGGACACTACGACGTACACGGACCAACTGTCGAAGTCCATGAAGTTACTCAGCCCCTGAAGACGTGGATAGTCAACATTGGATCAGAATACCAGCCTAAGTATGCTACTAGTGGAGATTATTGGGATGAAGAAACGGTAAGCAAAGTGACCCAACTTCTCCATGAGTATCGGGACTTATGTCTAATGAAGTTCCTTGAAATAAAAGGAATCATTGAAGCTGTGGATGACATTTTGTCATGCGTAGAAGCTCGAATCCATGTCGCAGATGGTGTCTAGAGGTGTCGAATGTCCTTATTAGGGCAGAACCATAGCTATTGCTTGTGCCGAAGAAAGAAAGGTCTATCGAAACTTAAAAAACAACCATTAGAAGAAATCAAATTTGGCGGCGCCGGTACGTTCTCTGTATTAACTGCCTATATTAATGCGATCTTGGAAAATCTACCACCATTTGGACAAGATCTCTATCAGATTTGGTGCCATCAATGCACAGTTATGAAATATTTCGTGGATAGATTCTATAAGAAGACACCCACACCCACGATGTTTGCATTTTTCAGTTTCTTGAGTTTTACAATTGCATCCATGTCCGTCGATCGTGAGTTCCAGGAACTGTTGAGAGAGTTTGAGCAGACAGGTTTGCCAAACCTTTTCAACCAACCACCTGCATCTACAGCCCGTGAAGAAACTCCCCCAGTGCCGACTCAGCCAATGCAGAAACGATCTGCCCGAAAGAAGTTTAATCCTGAAGTGCGTTCTAAGCACAACGAAGACCGACACAAGCAATCAGGGAAAACACCAGAGGACCCTGAGATGCCTCCTCCTGGTTCAACAGAGGTCCCACCTATAGAAGATGAAAACATTGCACCGAAGTGTCCACCGTATCTTCCACCAGATCGACCAAGAGTTCAGCCACCTCGACGGACAAAGAAGTTCACAGTACGCACCCCTTCGTTGCCACCAGGTGTGCAGTTGGTCGGGACCATGACAGGGAAACTAGACCGGCTTAAGTATGCCGACCATGACACGAATGATTGTGGGAAGTTTCCACAGTTCGCACTAGGACAATACTTGCATTTCATCAAATATCCAGAGACTGGCGCGACATTGCTGGAAGTAAAACTGTGAGCTGCTGGCTTGGATCAAGCTGGTCTGCTAAAGATGCTCGATGTTCCCCATTTTGGTCGTAGCACACAGGTGACCATAGTGGTCAAGCAGCTGCTGGAATTAGTACATGATGGCCACCTATGGATAGGAGACAAGAAAATTCCTATTAATGGTGAGCTCATTCATAGGATCACAGCCTTACCAATAGCGGGGCCTAATTCGGGGACCGAATTTCCTTCAAAGCATGAGGATACGAAACTTGCACAAAGCATGAAGGAACGCTTCAGCCTAACGAAGGGAAAATGAGGGTATCACACTTCCGCGATTCAACACCATAATATTCGCTTCACAGTTGAACTTTTGGCATGCAAGCTCATGCAAAAGTGCAGACCATATGAAGTGCCTGCCCCAATTATCAGAATTGCTGTGAACTGTGCCGAAGGCTACAGTTACAACTGGGTAGCATATATCGCGAAGGAATTCCTTGAAGATGCTTGCGACACGTAGGAGAAAGGTAGGCCCTTTTACTATTCATGGTTGATAGTCCTTATCACCCTGGTAGGATGGCAAGAACCTACCGAGGCACAGTTTGCTGCTATACCTCCAAACATGCTTGGTGCAGTACGGTACGCCTCTCTGTGGGTTTCCCAGGATAAAACCATATAGTAGATGACAAACTGTGTATTTTCCTTTTATATGATGAGTATCTTGTACGAGATCACAAAAACCCCTCGGCTCAGTAATGAGTTATTCTCTCAATACAACGGCGTATCCTATTTCAGCGCCGACATGCATCATATTTTCATCCAGGCCCGCGCGGATCAAAAGCATCAATGGTTTAAGTTACCGTATGTAGTAACCAAAGAATACATCCTCACGGTAGTTCAACAGTGGCCGACTGAATGGTTGAAGGACACAGGGAGAAAACCCACCATTCCAGCTCCCTCAGTTACCAATGTGGGAACAATCCCTATTCATACACAGCAGCAAGACCCCCCTGAAGATAGTGAACAACAAACTGACTCGCAGTAGAGTGAAAGTGACCAGGGTGGAGATGATGGCAATGAAGAAGAAGAAGAAGACTCAGTTAAAAGTGCTTCAGACCCTAATCAACAGAATAAGCGCAAGACACCAGAGCCAGAGGAAGTGAACAAACCCTAGTCCCGAAAGAAAACTAAGGCGTCGAAGGACAAGAATATTGACGAGGAGCCCAGCCTGACAAGTGAGAAGCTTGATCAGGCTCTATCGAAGTCCACAAAAGTTCTCACCAAGAAATGGTCAGAATTTACAGCTACACATCTGCATGCCATCACCGGTGTAGCAAAGCACATTTCGAAGTTGAAGGACTTAGTAGAAAAATCACTGACTGGCGCTTCAGCAAGCAGTGCCCCAGTAAGCGCGTAGCCAGACCTAAGGCAATGGTCGGCCAGAGATAACAAAGGCCAAGTGTCGAGTGCAGCCCTCATATTAACTGATGCAACATCTCGTTCGGAGATGAGTATAAAGGTTGGAATCGATTACACTAAGATGTCCATGACGGAGCTACATCTCTGTCAGTCAACGATTATGAAGGAAATCCAGGCACGAGACCACTATTCGCAAATGCAGTTGGAAAATTACATAAGTCAGCAGCAGGGCTTCACAACACAGCTGGAGGCAGCGGAGCAGAGAAAGAGGGATGCAGGACATAAGCAGATTACACTGGTACGAGTTTTGGATGAGGCATGTCAAAGTCTTCCTGACTTCGACATACAGCTGGTGGAAGAACTAGAACAAAGAATAGTCAGGCTGAAAGACTATGCACAATAGTATCGCAGTGAAATAGAGAAATTCAAGGTAGAACATGAGGCTCAGATTTTGGATCTTCAACTCTGCATCACCTTGGAGATCCCTCTAGAGGTCAGGGAGCAATGCCAAGCAGACATTCAGGCTTTCGCAGCAAAAATCTCGGATATTGTGAGCAGCGCAGCAAAGCTGCTAGAAGACAGTGTTGAGGCCTAGACCACTTTGCAGGAACATCCAGAAGTCAGACAGCAGTAAGAAACCATCAGGCAGCGACAGACAGAGTTGGATACAGTAAAAGAGGAAATTAAGACTCTGCCGCCTATGGAGAAAATGCTCAAGGTAAAGCGAAGCAATGAACTCCAACAGAAAATTGAGTCATGCAGAGCAAAAGCAACAGAAGTGGAAAATTCTATGCAGCCACTTATCAGCGAAGCTTTTGAGTTAAGTACTGCTATGGACACCCAACTCAAAGTTCTGAAGGAATACGATGCATTTGCGTAGAAAAAGGCCAGCGAAGCATCAGCCACAGTATTGCAGGAGTTGGTCGAAAAGGAGCAAGCAGCCGACAATATCATGCGTGGTCTCAACAAGCAGTTCACTATCTTTGCTGACAAAGTTCATCTACCAGAAGAGCAGCAGAGTGTCCCAGGACAGGCCACTGGTGAGTCTTAGGGGCCTGTTGGGGCGCGCACCTTAACGGTCCCTAATTTTGGTAACTCCACGGGTTTTTTGGAAGTTGTAAGCGGAGTTACGACTCAAAACAGTCTTAGGGGTGTTGGGGTTGAGTAAAAACCTTCTTTTTGTAATAAACCCATGGTTTAATTCCAGGGTTTAGGGTTCGGGGTGCCCATGGTTTAAGCCCATGGTTTTGTAATAAGTGCACTATAAATAAGCACTCTTGTAAAGAAGTCAGTTTAGGCTTTTGATGTAAGATGAATTGATGTGAAGCTAAGGCTTGTTGTAAGAAGGTTAAGTCCCAGTTGTGTGCGTGGACGGCCTCTGCAGCTATGTGCGTAGAGGGTTTTGGGTGATTAAGGAAATCTGCAGCTGTGTGCGCAGAGGCCTGCAGCTGTGTGCGTGGCTTTGAGGACTTGAAGGGATCTGCAGCTGAGTGTGCAGATCAGAACTGTGGTTTTTGTAAAGAGTTGAATAAAACACAATTCTGTGGACGTAACTCCTAAACTGGGGGTGAACCACATTATATCGTGTGTTGTGGTTTTTGTTGTGTTTCTATTATGTTTTTTTATGCATTGATAAATATATAACTGATAAGTAAGATCACTGCTAAATACTAACTTCACTGGAATTCCCAGTAAAGGGTTAAGCAAGGAACTGTTTGTTTATCTAACCCCGAAGCTAAATAAGTAACTATTAAAGCTCTGTATTGTATGATTATAAGTGTTAGAAACTAAAGGTACAGTAATATCCCTCTTCTGCTTGCAGAAACCTGATTCTGTGGCACCCCATAGATGTTTCAGGTGAGACTGGAACCTGCTCGCAGGTTGTTGCCGGAAGGGCCAACACTGTGGGTCTTTTGTTGGTGCGAAGTTAATGGTATAAAGCCTGAGTCTGCCCTATATCCCAACACCAAATAACTCCCTAAGGAGGCATCAATTTCACATATAGATTTGACCATTTGTACATGAAGTTTCTTACTTACCTTTATATCAACCAAATTATTTTGTTGCAACGAATCACTTAGTTTCAACATTAGTTTGTTTTGGGATATAAAGGCTGATCCGAGTTGGGCCAATTGTTGGAGGTGCACATTCCGTTGGGTCAAGGTTTGGGATATAACATGGCAAAGAACATGCTCATGGATGAGGGTTTTGGTTCTTTTTACAAGGTTTGTTTCCATTTGTTAGGATAGTCAATGAAATTTACTTGCTACTCTTATTGGTGTGGTCCTTTGTCCCCAAGTTGATGTGATAACATTATTTCTAAGGGAATCTAATATCTCCTTAGAAATGATTGTGCTTTGTGGTCCCTTTTATTGAAATGTTTGTCTTTGATGCCTACCTAGTTGCAACTTGCAAGCATTTTAAGAAGCAAAGTAGCATATCCCTGGTTGAGGATTTCACATATATTATGTGATTTTATTTGCATCTTTTGAATGTTTCATGTGTGAATATATAATCTCAATGTTTTTGTACTAGTTTAGGGATTGATTGTGATTTTTTCCCTATGCTTTGCAATTGGTAAAATAGGTCAATCCCCTCATTTTCATAGCAATTTTGAGAATATCTTGAACTCATTGAAGTTTGTTATACCAAGTCTAAGCTTATCCAATCTAGAAACACTCCACACCTCTTGTCGGGGTGCTTACATTTTGCATTAAGGTAACCAAAGAAATCCCTAAGGAGGCATCAATATCACATTTAGATGTGATCATTTTTACATGAAGTTTCTTACTTACCTTGATATCAACCAAATTATTTTGTTGCGATGAATCACTTAGTTATAACATTAGTTTGTTTTGGGATATAAAGGCTGATCGGAGTTGGGCCAAATGTTGTAGGTGCGCATTCTGTTGGGTCAAGCTTCGGGCTATAACATGGCAAAGAACATGCTCAAAGATGAGGGTTTTGGTGCTTTTTACAAGGTTAGTTTCCATTTTTTAGGATAGTCAATGAAATTTACTTGATACTCTTATTGGTGTGGTTCTTGGTCTCCAAGTTGATGTGATAGCATTCTTCCTAATGGACTCTAATATCTCCTTAGAAGTGATTGTGATTTGTGGTCCCTTTTATTGCAATGATTGTCTTTGATGCCTACCTAGTTACAACATGCAAGCATTTTAAGGAGCAAAGTAGCATATCTCTGGTTGAGGATTTCACATATATTATGTGATTTTATTGGCATCTTTTGACTGTTTCATGTGTGAATATATAATCTTAATGTTTTTGTATGAGTTTAAGGATCGATACTATTAGGTGAGTGTGTTTTAACCTTGATGGAATGATAATTGCATTCTATATACACATTGATGTAAATCAATATTTTTTTAGAAAATAATTCATGCATGATGCCATTTCCCAAATTCTTGCACCCACCAATTTTGGTCAGATGTTAAAGTGCCATGTTCTCGTAAGGGAAACATGCATATCCATCTCTTTCAACACACAACACACACATTAGAGGAAATTTCAACTCAAAATGGGCCTCCTAAAATGAACTAATAAAATAATAGTTAAAATAATAAAATAATATTTATTAATTTTGGAGGAAGAAAAGAAAAAAACTACTTTTTTGTTTGTATTTTTGACATATCTCCCTGTGTTTTTACTCAAATTTCGATCGGGAGAGCTCGTTGGATGCGGAATTAAATATAGCATCCAACGATTACCCACTCGGTATACTTTTGATGGACCCCGCTACCCCAAAAACAAGAAATACCTAAAAAAAATGGAATGATGGCATCATCATTCCATTTTTCCAGGTATTTCTTATTTTTTGGGTAGCGGGTTCTGTCAAAAGTATGCCGAGTGGGTACTCATTGGATGCAGAATTTAATTCCGCATCCAACGAGCTCTCCCAATTGAAATTTGAGTAAAAACACAAGGAGATATGTCAAAAATACAAACAAACAAAAAGTAGTTTTTTTTATGGTACCTATCCCCAAATTTATATTAAAAAAGTGTTTAAGACCTATACGGTATTTCAAATTTAAAGAAATTTCATTGGCTAACACATGATGACATGGAATTTGAATAAAAGTTAAAAGGCCCATTTTGAGTTGAAATTTCCTCTAATGTGTCGAGTTGGAGTCTGTGCTTGTTGTTGAGCAAATGTTATTGCTATGGAACCACCAAATCAAACTCATTTGGATTGGCCCTGCTTGGAAGGTACATGTATAAAGGCTCTACCTCAATGTATTACAAGGCCATTGCTTTTATGATCCCTATCTGTTCATTATAACACTTTCTTAGAAAACAAGATTTTGGCCATCCGAGGATGAGGTGTGCATAATACATATATAAATAATTTGTTGGGGGGAGAGGGATTTTACACAGCAATATACATCTTTTCTTTACTTGTTTAAAGGGCACTAGCTCAATGGTAGAGCTTATGTTTTACAAAGTAGAAGATTGGTGGTTCAATTCCACTGTTTCCTTCCAAAAATAAATACAATATAGGATATTGTAATTAATTTTTTAAGAAAATAGTATTTAGAGAAACAAAAGAGGATATCGAGATAATATTTGTATAAAATTTCTATTTACATATATGGGGATATAAAGACAATATTTGACACAATACTTTTGTAAATTGTCTCAAATTAAGACAAAAAGAAATTTGTATATTGTCTTAAGTATTTTCTTTAAGCGGGTGTCTTAAATTATTGTCTTAAACTATTGTCATAAATTTAAGACAATACTTTAAGACAATAATTTAAGACAAGAGTTTAAGACACCCGCTTAAATACAATACATAATTTTTCTTTGTCTTAAGTTGAGACAATTTACACAAATATTGTCTTAATAACCCCCTCCTTGTACTAGTGAATCCATCTTCGGAATATTCTTTGGGTATATGACAATCCCACGAAAATTTCTCGAATTATTCATTCAGTCTTTGATTCTACTCTGTCGTGCATGATTGTATGTTAATTCCCTTCAAAATCCATTGCATATTGTAAACAATAGAGCAATCGTATTAGTACCAACTTATATTATCAAGGTTAAACATCTAGGTACCATACGTGGAAATAGTTTCAATCATGTTTACGAGTTACGACTTATGAAAGAATGGTTACCTGATTTGGATAGAGTTAATCTCCATCTCTTATGTTTCCTATTTCTCGCTCTCAACAAAGCCTTACTTTAGTAAGTAATAAATCTATAAGAAAACATATTCGATTTTCATTGGTTAAGTTACGTGGGCGATGTATGTCGTCCCCGTATTTATATAACGACTTACCAATAAACTATTTTTGGGAAAAAAGGGCAGGTCCACCATTATGAATCTTGGCCAAACATGGTTCATTCCCATGTTTGTATATCAGCTTTTACAACCCTACATTGGGAATTTATATATATATATATATATAAACAACTGCATTGTTTGGCAGCTAGCTTAGTTGCAAATTATGATGATAACATAATACACACTCATAATTGATAAATACCTAGGTTATGTATCTATATATAGTTACTAAAACTAGTATTTGTAGAGAGAGGTCATCAGATACTGCATCCTGCATATCACATATGTGCAGGATATGAATATTTTGTGCTTCGCTTTCGATGGTGTCCTTTTAAGTGGATAGGTTTTAAATCAATTACTCCTAATTGCAGTTTGGTGTATGGAATTATGGCATCAAATCTCGTTCTTGTTTAAGATGGTCTACTTTAATGTATGTTAGTATATATGGTTTGTATCCCAACATAGGATACATATGGTGATTGTGCTGAGCAATTTACAAAAAAATTACCTCGGGTGGCCTGTCAATAGTGTGCATGTCCAAGCAATTGAGAAATGGTACAAAGATACCCCAACTAATATGTTGTTTCGATATGTTAAAATTTCATCCCATCCCAAAGGCGTGTTAATATTTTAAATGTTCATTCTATCCCAAAGGCATGTGAGTTTGAATCTTGTGTTGTTTTATGACAAAAAGTTGTATAGAGTTTTACCTTTTGTGTAGCGGGCTTAAGCTGGAAAGAATAGGGGGTCTAGTGCAATCAGCTATGGTTAGTTTATCATTACAGTCATTTATTGTATAAAATGGTTTTCTTCACAAATATATCGAATACATAAATATTGTTTGTCATTATTGCTATGCTACTATGATTTGTTGCTAGGTCGTCGGTTCATCCTTATTTTAATTGATGAAACCCAAGAAGAAATTTGATTACTGAAAATATTTTCTAATATTATTTCACCAACTTTCTTTAACATCACTAGTACTACTCTAGTTATTAAGATAGCCAGGGACTCTTGTATATAGGAATTGGAGCATGCAATACATACTAGCATGGGTTCACAACCTGTAAACAAAAACCTAATCACCAAATGGTAAATTAATTTATACCATTAAATATGATTCAAACGAGATGGCTTTGAAATGTTCAAATATTATTTATTGTTTAGACTTATTAGTATGAGGATAATTTTTTGAAATGCTTTCAGAATATTATATGATGATCTCAAATGGCTTGACCAAAATTCCTTGTTTTGGTGTCCATTAAAATAAAACAATTTTCGCTCAAAAATGTTTTATTATTTAGGTTGTGTTCCAGTTGTTACAGAATAATAGTGCAAATTCTTAAGTCAAACCCAACTGTCGAGCCCTAAAATAAGATCATAAAGATAAAGATAACAACTTATTTTAATGAGCAGTATACATTTACCCGGGCATATATAGATCCATCCATTTCTAGGTCGTTTGCATAAAATGTTGAAATCCATTAATCTACGTTGAATTTACGTAATAATATTGATAAAGTTCAAAACCAAACTTCCAAATTAGTTTATTTAATTACAATATTTATTGATAATATTTATTAAAATATAGAACATGTTAGTTATTCATTAGTTTTAATCATTAATAAAATCAGTGTATGCATATCCATTCATCTCTATGTTTCTACTGTTGGAATATATTATATTCCTTGGAAGGTAATAATGTCTTTGTATTATGTCGGAAGTTGTCTACAATCTTATGTAAAAGAGTGATACATTTAACCCATAGTTATATGGTGGTGTATTTACTTGTGTAGAGTATTTTTCCATGGTATTGTATTAAAACATGCTATTTTGGAGAATTATAATGATCCCACATGCAATATGTGAGAGTAATTCCTCCTCATCTCTTAGTATATAATAGGGTCAATTGAGTCTCTACAGAACATGTATTCTTGAAATAGTAGTGGTACTATTGTTACACCGTTGTACATCATCTATATTCTTTGGGGTATTTGTGCTTTACTCTCTTGTAAGATTGGAGAAGACATTCTAGAGATGATAGAAGACTACCTTCCCGTGGATGTAACCCATTAGGGTGAACCACATATATCGGTGTTCTCTTGTCCTTTTCTTTTCATGTTCTTATCTTTTATGATATGTTGTCAGTTGCTTAGATAGGTTAACTAGTTTAGATTGACTCTACTATTCTAACATGGTATCAGCGCAGGTTGCTATGATCTAGTACCTTCTATAGATTTCAATCAACAACGATTATCATTTGGGCATTGTCATTTTGTTATAGATTTGCTTTCTATTTGGTATTTAATTGCACCAGTCCCCATATTCTTCCCACATGGATATGTCTAGGAGTCCTTTTTCTTGCACTAGATAGTTGAGGTAGGGAAGGTGGACATGAGCTATGAATCCCATAGCTTCTTTGTTGTGGTGCTTCATTCACATGTTGGTCCATATTGGGAGTGTGCTCGACATGGTTGTGGTCTTCTTGGAGAGATCACAAATTAATCATTGCTCCTATGTCCAACGCTTGATACTCAACGTCTCTCAATATACCTATGTCTTTAAGATCTTCAACATGGCTTGTTGATGGATTGTTGGCTGGAGACTATTTTGATGTTGGAATTTGAGTTGGGTCTGTTGGACGTAACCGCTTCACCTATGGTCTGAACTAGAGGTTGTTCTATCATCAACTATGTTAGGATCGGTTGCAGTATTAGTGGAAATGTCTGGACCATGTCTCACTCTGTCCATTTCCAACCTGGCCTTTTATCTTCCCTCATTTTCCTTTTCAATGGGCATATTCCTTCTAGTTTTTCTTACTCCGTTACATGAGTTTCCCATCTCCAAAAGTTTCTTTATCAAAACTATGAGGTCTACCCTTGCATAAGAAGCAACAAATAAGGTATTAGTTTCATTATACAAGAAACATGACACGTTCCAAAATAATTAACTAAATTACATATATGTTAGTATGGTAATTTTTGGCATTGATACATAAATGTTGATTAAATGTTGCTCTTTATGTTCGAACTAAAGTTTCATTTATACACTCTATTTGAGTCAAGTAAAGAGAATCAAGTTTGCAAGTATTACAACTATAGGATTATGTCTTCCTTTGCATTCAAAAAGTAGTGGAAGTCTATAACATCCATAGTTGGATATTCTCAATTAACTCGGAATGGGGTGAATCCACGGACCTGGGTAACACTTTTTGGCAAGTGAATTTCGGCAAAAACAGAAAAACGCACCTCGGTCGAGGGCTTGTTAAGCCCTCGACCGAGGTCTTAATATCTTGACCGAGGGCTTGTTAAGCCCTCGATCGAGGTATCTAAATACCTTGGTCGAGGTATTTAAATACCTCGACCGAGGTATTGCGGGCTTTACAAAACCTCGGTCGAGGTATTTAAATACCTCGGTCGAGGTTCATACCTCGGTCGAGGGCTTAAAAAAACAGACTTAGCCCTCATTCAAACAAATGGAAAATTTCCTGTGCCTTGCAGAGGTGTAAACCCTGCCATTTCTAGCACATAACTGAGCGGAGTTGATACCGATAAATTTACCAATGAATCTTCTATCCATTGAGGTATCATACACGCATTTTGGCATTCATATGATATTTATTTTTTAATTACTTATAAAACTTATACTTAGAAAACCACACTGCAACTTCAAAGCAGCTCAAAGAAAAATCCGCAGAGTTAAAACTACACAGCCAAAAAATTCTTAAAAATGCACACATCACATATCGATGTGTCCTCTTCAAAAGGGTATCTTTGGTTTTTCAATTTTTCAAAAAATAGAAAAAAATCCTTTAAGTGGACAAATATGTGTTTAAAACGATGCTGAAATCGAATGTGGTCACTTTCGAAAAATAATAAATAATTGTATAATGCGAAAAAAATTAACAAAAAAATATGCACATCACACTGCATTTTATGTAGATCATGCTAATATATTTATTTTTTTTAAATTATTAATGCAAGATTGAATTACTCTACGTGGACACGAGCCACTTATTAGCTTCTTCAAATTTTTAAGGTCACACAGTTCATTAAATGCAAAAATTCACACATTAAATGACATCGGAATATTTTTTAAAAAATATCACTATGAATCCAACATAATATTCTACAATTTTTTTTTTACTGCAAGTCAAAATTCACATGGCATATATGCATTTTGAGGGCTTCTATCTAGCACATGAGTAAAAAATCAAGTTTTCATCTCCAAATTTGGCCAAAAAGTGTTACCCATCTTCATGGAATCACCCAATGAACCCGTAATTTCTGAAATAACCCACATATTCGTAGCTATAACATGGTGTATAAATTGATAGATAAGTCATACGTGATGATTTATAAGATAGACTTTCCCGTATATAATTATTTAAAGGGTGTCTAATACAACTCTGCATAAAGAGTTACACCTTTTCACTAATTAATATTATATTATTATATTATTATTGTTTCTCTCTCTCTCTCTCTCTCTCTCTCTCTCTCTCTCTATATATATATATATATATATATATATATATATATTATGTTATATTTATGTATTTATTGTTGTTATTGTTTAGGTATGCAACGTTGTCTCTCTCTTATGAAGGCTTTGTCCTCAAAGCCTTATATTGTGGTCACATCATTCATTATGACGTTGTAGCTGAAGAAACATGTCGATACAAACTTATTAGTGTAGAGCATAACTTCCGATATGTTGATGGATCAATCCATCGCAAATTGATTCGTTGTTGATTGTTGGGATTCCCTACTGATCTTTCGTTGAAAGATTTGATTACATTAGTACCATTATCTTTCAAAAATTCCCACTTTCAAGGATACCTATTTATATGGTTGGGGTGTCAATAGGGAATTTTCACAATGTTATTTTCTTTCACTGGCGTTGTCTTTTGATCATTAATATGTGTTGGACGTTGTATTTTTACTAGATAGGCTTCTTTTTGAACTGTGGCAAGGAATATATTTGTATTTGATTCTTTTTCTAACAAATACTTATCATTAGTAAGGTTTGTTAACATTTCATCTTGCACTTTCTCATATTATTTAAGCTTCGGATTGTGATCTATTAAGTATTTTTTACGCTTCTTAAGGTGATTATACTCTTTGATAATTTCCAATAATTTTTTTTGAAGATCTTGATTCTCCTCTTTTAGATTTTGATTGTATTGTGCCTTATCCTTCACCTTATTGATTTCCAAAAGTAATTTTTGATCATGATCTCTTAGACGATAGATCTCTTCTTCTTTACCTGTAATAACCTTATCGAAATCCTTTTGTATCATCTGTATTGATTTATCATTCCTGTGCGACAACATCTTTGATATTTCTTTGAAATCTTCAGATGATGCGACCTCTGATTATGTCTTCATGTTAATGTCTGATAATGTGATTTTTTTCTTTTTGTAGGGGAATGTCAGAAGTTTTTTTTCAGCATTTAAGATTAAATTCCCCAATGTTTTTAGCCAAGGTAATCCTAAAACTAGGTCACCGTCACTACTCCACAAGGATTTAACTATAAATTGCAAGATACCAGTATAATCTCCAATGTTCCATTGTAAATCGCTTATTGCATATTCTTTGTTTTTACAAAAGTATAACCTTTCACCTATATTTGAGTCTGGAATCGCTAACTCATTAGAAAATTTATCACTAATATACTTATTGTGTTCACCGGGAGCAATAGAAATAGTAAGGTTTTTTCCTCTAATCGTTCATATTGTTTGGAATAACTTTGAAACATAAGTTTTTAAAGTGCTTGGAAATATTCCTTGTTTTTTGTCATGAGACTCCATTTTGTTATGCTTCTTATCCCAAGATATATCAAAGAATGACATAATTTATCTTGTATAGTATACTATAGTTTTCATTAATTAGTTTCTTCCCCGAATGACTGCTTGTAGATTGGATGGTTGGGAGGAATGATTGTTACCTTCCCCACCTAAGTTTAAATCTCACTTGCTTCTTAGTAACAATTATTATGCACTTTTAGATTATTTTCCCTTTAAGTTTTGTAAAATGCTAGTAGATTGGGTGGTTGGGAGGAATGAGTGTTACCTTCCCCACCTAAGTTCAAATCTCACTTGCTTCTTAGTAGTAATTATTATGCACTTTTATATTCAAACCCAAACCCACTTATTAAAAAAATACATGTGGTTTCACTTTTACCCTTTTTTTTGTTTTACTTTTACCTCTTTTTGTGGGGGGGAGGGGTTTACTTTTACCCTTTTTTTTGTTTTACTTTTCTTTTTTTTTTATTTCTTTTTTATTAAGTACAAGGTCCTATTTTTTTTCTTTTTAGGGAAAACATAGAAATACGAATCATAACTTCACTCTGATACCACTGTAACATCCATAGTCGGATATTCTCAATTAACTTGGAATGAACCCGTAATTTCTGAAATAACTCACATATCTATAGATATAATTAGTGTATACATTGATAGATAAGTCATAAGTGATGATTTACAAGATAGACTTTCTCGTATATATAATTATTTAAATGGTGTCTAATACAACTATTCATAAAGAGTTACACCATTTCACTAATTAATATTATATTATTATATTATTATTGTATGTTGTTATTATTATTATGGTTTATATATATATATATATTGTATTATGTTATATTTATGTATTTATTGTTGTTATTGTTTAGGTATGTAACAAACTCAGAAGAAGATGAGTGAAATATTCTTCATTTCCAACACCTTTGGACGAGATGACATTACACGTAATATGCCAAATTAGTTGTGAGGGAGGACACAAGTTGGTGTTTGGATGACTTGGAAATAAATTGACTAATTACACAACGAGGAGGTTTCAAATCCCCCGAAGGAAGGCTAAATCATTGAGGTATATGCATCCCTGCCAAGCTCAAAGGAATGTTATGATAAATGTAGCATGAAGATGAGAGCATGGAAAAGTTGGTGAACTATTCAATGTGGACCCTCTCACATGATTAATTTCAAGGTTTTTACACAAATTGAAGAGTCTCAAGAGAGAACCTTGTAATGTCCCCAAAAACTGAAAAAAAAATAGTAGTCTAATCAAAACTATCTATGCTAGACATTATTGGACTTGCAGAATGTGTCGTACTCTATTTATACTGCTTGTTTCATCGTAAGATGTTCTTACGTCTTGCTTCCTTACTTCTCAATATGACTATTATTGTGTTTAATTATGATGTCATATTGTTAATTAATATGTTTTATTATGGCTATGCAATGCTATGTATGCTCGATACTTTGATTATGTGCTTCACTGATTTTAACATGTTTTTACTATCGTAAACATGATTCTGAATTAACTTTTTTAATGGATAAAGGGGTGGAGTGGCATAACTAGTTCTCCCATGTAACTACCTTATAGGTAATAGTTTCTACTTGTCTAGAGGGCTTACTTAGTTCTATTAAACTAAAACAGTTCTTCCTTTTTACGTGCAAATTCACTTAGTGTTGGAAAACTTGTCAAGGAGTGTTGAACGTTGGATCACTAGTGCTTGCATTTATAGCTTTGTCCTAGTGACATTCACTGGTTGTTATTATTAGACTTTGTGCTAGTGATGAGGTCACCACCGCACTTATTAATTGTATGACCCAGAATTTCTATTTACATGGCACTTATTATTCCTGGTGTAAATATTAAGAATTGTTCATGTCATAACATATTTTTATTATACGTTTATAAAGTTTGTAAATATTTTGTTAAAAAAATTGGCTTTAAAATATATATACCATGCCATATTTCATATGCCATGGTATTAGGTCTTAGGGACTAATAATTCAATGCACATGGTACTAAGGCTTATATCCTAAAGTATTTGATGCATGCAAGGGTTTAAGCCTTACGTTAAAATTTGGGGTGGCAGGTTTATAACATAGTCCATAGACTATACGAATATGGTTCTGATGGGAATTAATGGTGGCCAGGGTGGCAGTATAAATACAACTTGGGAGATGTGGTAGGAAAGCTTAGGGCTTGGCCCAAGCATTAGTTTGACATTTCGCCTCTTTGGTGCTTGCTCTCTATTCCTACTCTGTGTGAGGGACAATGATGGTGATGGCTTAGCATCCATGTAAGATGGGTGTCTGGTTTTCATTGGC
The DNA here is from genome assembly GCA_001517045.1 of Pseudotsuga menziesii. Classification (NCBI taxonomy): domain Eukaryota; kingdom Viridiplantae; phylum Streptophyta; class Pinopsida; order Pinales; family Pinaceae; genus Pseudotsuga; species Pseudotsuga menziesii. The sequence goes on from LPNX010433698.1 coordinate 112,646, forward strand.
ATCATTGTTATTTTGGAAATGGATAACATTCATACTTCTCATGACTTGGCTTTGTTCTATTGCAGGGTTGCATAGGGGTGAGTAAAGGAGTGGGTCGAAGCTTGTGGGAGAAACCATGGAAATGCCATCCTCCTTCGGTAAGACCACTGTGCAAGTTTTTACTGGTTTCCTCTTATGGTATCATGGCTGTGACTGGGTGTCACTTGTCTTGGGTTGGATTTCTTGAGTCTTATTCCAATGGATGCATTTTGGTTTTGGGGGTTCGACTGTAACTTAGAGGAACTCTATGTTTGGATTTCTACAGGAATTTGGGGTTTTATTAAAAGGGTTTTCATTTTTTCTTCGGGTGTGTATTAATTAGATGTAAACGAGTTTATTAAAGGCACTGTGTGTAACGAAAGAGGCCTGGGTAACTCCATGGTAGGCTCTGTGCATTTTATTTAATGTTTTGTTTATGCAACTGGCCATGGGCAGCACCATTGCTCGCAATGGTGCAAGGCCATAAGAAATGAATGTGTAAATACTCTTTTATGGATTAAAACGAATTGGTTTTATGAAATATATGCTGCGTTTGATTTCCAATGGTTATTATTCTTAGTCTATGTGTATTTGGCATACATGTATGCGTTGATTTCGTGGGTGACTTCTATACAATGTTATGGCTTGGGACCATACCATGAATGGCATTGGTACTCACCATTGAAGTTGTGATAGCGAAATAGGTTCATACTTATAGTTTAGTTTTTATAATGCGTGAATGGAAAGTAATGTCAATTGTGGGTGTAAACCTTACGTTGGCGACGTTGTTGTTGGTTAATTCGTTGACAGGGTTTTAAGTGTTGATAATTAGTTTAGTTGAATGTTGTGTTATGTATGGGGCCAAGGCTATAGATTATAGCGTGTATAAAATATAAAGGGTGTTACGACCTCCGTGTAAATAATTTGGTTTATTTAATACATCATGCATATAAACTGTGTATAGCATGGCTTTGTATAATTTCAAGACCCTACAAGATTTGATCCTGGTTTGATTACTGTGATGAGGGTTATTTTACATGGGTTATGATTTGGGATTGAACGCCCACAAGGGTCAATACTGCGACCTCTGTCTAACTATATGGTTTTTAAATTATTACTGTAATGATATTATGGTGGTTTTTAATTCGTTGCTGTAAGTAATTATATGTTGGACATTTTATTTTATGGCATATGATTTATGTCATGTGGATTTAATATTAGATGGTTTCAATTATTATTTATGCAATGGATTTATAATGTTGATAGTAACATTATTGCTTATGTTTTGTAGATGTAGCTAATATAAATGTATTAATTCGTGGACCATCTATATGGTCTCGATACTTGGACTGTTAGTCAATTTATAATAATATTTGTTTTAAGAAGAATGATAATTTTTATCTTGCTTATTAGCATAGGTTTATTTATTCAGACCCTAAGAGGTCTTTGCTTGTTTTTATCTTAGCTTTAGTATTTGAAGATTATGGTTATTCTTAGATTTATTTATAGTGTTGATAGTTTAGAAATATATTCCTGTTTTATACTTGATATAATACATATAAAGCAATGATTATATTCTATTTATTATATCAGTTTATTATATCTGTAATTAAGTTTATTTAAAGCTGGACTTGGAAACTATCCTTTACTTCTTTACACAAATCCCTACTGGCAATATGAAATATTCCAGCAGGGTTCCTAAATAGATAAAACATATAGGCCATGTTTTTAGAAATAAAACCTAAGCTTTAAAAGAACAGAGTTTAAGTTGTAAAAGAAAATACATAAGTAATTTGGAAAGAAACAAAACCCTTGATAAATCTTTAAATAGGAATTAAATTACAGAAGTAAAACTAAAAGGACCAAACCTTTGATAAGTCTAGCACAAGAATTAAATTACAACCTAGGGTTTATATTTTAAAAATGTAAACCTTAAAGGAATTAGACAAGGAAAACAAAAGCACATAGGGTTAGCACATATAATATAAACACTTGAATCATCTAGCCAGCATTTATTCGAGGAAATGAAATAAGCAGTCCAGAACCTCATACCTATAAATTGAAGCTGAGTCTAATGGCTGAAACATGCACACTGAATTACTCAGCATTAACAATTCATAGGCAGATATGACCTTCGTATAGATGAATGAATCACTTGGGAACTACCACGTTCCACCCAACCATGATCCAGAACCGTTCCTCGTTTCAATTTGGATCCCCCCGAGTTGGTTCCAACATGCAAGTAGCTTATAGCTCCTAAGGTGAGGCTGCCCTAATTAGTATATCAGGTCTGGTCTAGTTCTCCTTCTTCCTCTTAGGAAAATGTTCTTCAAGAACTCTCTTGAGAATCAACAGGATGAATAATGACTCCAAAAAGATAGATGAGATCCCCAAGCCTCTATTTGGCTTGGGACTTTATATACAAACTTTTCAGTCAACGGGGCAGTTAAATCAAGTATCACTTCTTTTCTTGATTTAACCCTTTTTATTTAATTTAGTACTTCTAATATTTTAACTTGGAAACTTTTAGCTAGTTCCTAATTGGACTTTTATAGGTATTATCATATTAGAGGAATTTTGGGGTCTAAAATGGGCCTCCTAAGGAAAATAACAAAATAATAGTTAAAATAATAAAATAATATTGATTAATTTTGGAGGAAGAAAGAAAAAAACTACTTTTTGTGTTCGTATTTTCGACATATCTCATTGTGTTTTTACTCAAATTTCGACCGGGAGAGCTCGTTGGATGTGGAATTTGATTCCGCATCTAATGATTACCCACACTGCATACTTTTGATGGACCTCGCTACCCCAAAAACAAGAAATACCTGAAAAAATGTGATGATGATGTCATCATCATGTTTTTTCAGGTATTTCTTGTTTTTGGGGTAGCGGGGTCCGTCAAAAGTATGCAGTGTGGGTACTCGTTGGATGCGGAATCAAATTCCGCATCCAACGAGCTCTCCCGGTCGAAATTTGAGTAAAAACACAATGACATATGTCGAAAATACAAACAAAAAAAGTAGTTTTTTTTAAATGACAAATATGTCAATTCAACCATTATGGTTGACTTATTTTATTGAAATTCTATTGGTTCTTGAATTCCAACTCACAAAACTTATTTTTGCACGTTTTATTATAAGGCCCATTTTAGACCCCAAATTTCCTCTAATAAGTTTTATCTTAGTAATAATAGAAATAGATGGAACTTTTCCTTCTTTCTCACATTATTAATATTATTACTAGGTGTACTCTTTATACATACTCTGTATAAAATATATAATAATATATTATTTGGTAACCTTTGTCTTAGGGTATCACATATTGTGATCCAAAGAATTACGACACTTTATTCATTAAGGTCATCTGGTAGATGGTTAGGTCTACTAGGCTAGGAAACTCTAAACATCCTTGCATGTTGGATTTCCTCGTATAACATAGTAGTTTTTCAGTACTTGATGAGAATACAGAAATTCAAAATTTCATTTAATCACTTATGAATAAGTCAGCTGAGATCAATATTTTTCTCGAGTTGTTTTCACTCGGGAATCATTAATTCTTTTCACTAACTCCTAGCGCTTACCAGAGCCCATACTCAAAGCTAAAAACAGAGATTTTCAAACTTAGTGAAATTCCAGAGCTCTTCGCTTAACACTAATGCTATAATGTACTTGTAGGATACACCTAGGGATACAATGGCCAAGGATCTGATGTTCTAGAGATTATGCTCAACATCAACATGAAAGCCTCCAAGGATTATGCCCAACACTTCCAAATTATATTTTCGTATGTTCCAGAGTTTCATGCTCAACACAAATATCTCAAGACTCATGTTGTCCATAGCTTCTCTCTCAACACAAATATAAGTACCCATGTGCTCCAGAGCTTCTTGCTCAACACAAAACATTAATTTACCCATGTGCTCCAGATCTCCTTGCTCAACACAAAACATCTCATCAATCATGTGCTTCAGGGTCCAGGGTCCATGACCAACACAAGC